>PYAF01005646.1:96393-141147 GCA_007407185.1 Glycine tomentella
GCTGTAATATCGACGATGCATATAACTTTGAACAGTCGTAATTTCTCGTAGCAATGTCCGATGATGACGTATTTTATGTCAGAACGCTCACAATTAAGAGAAGTAATTAGATAAATAAAGAATAGCTTGCAATTCACCAATTGAGTAGATAAAATATCAGAAAAACAAAAAAAATTTTGGGGCTCCGAAGCTTAAATCGCATTTTTGAGGCACTTAGAGGCCTCGTTTGGGAAAAATTTTTGGGCAAGTCCCCTTAGGCAACTTGCCTAGGCCTTCTCCTCTCAATTTCGAGCGCGTGGCCACCGGTTTCGCGTCAATCGGACGTCTCAGTCAAAAGTTATGGCCTTCCGTAATTTACTAAAACACCGCGAAAACCCTAAGTCCCTGTTTTTGCCTGCCACGTGTCGCCACCACACCAAATACGCCCCATTTGGGCGTGTTTAAACACGCCCCAAATGGGCGTGTTTGGCTGCACCATTTTGCTAATTATTGAAAAATTTACCCCCTTTTCCTAATTAAATAATTAATTTGTATTATTTTTAAAAATTACCCCTTTGTTTGAGAATTTTAATTTTTGAGAAGAAGGATTTGAGGATTTTAAAAACTCCTCTGAAATCCTCCAAAATCTTAAAATTATTATTCCTCCAATTTAGAGGTTTTTAAAAGAAAAAATAATTAAAATTATAATCCTGTTCCAATTACAAATTCAAAAACATATTAAAATATATTTTTACATTTAAATTATATAATTTTCATATTTAATATCTTATTAATTATTAATTTATTTCTCTTAATATATTTTTAAGTCTCAAATAAAGAGGAAAAAACTTAAATTTATAATTTAATCCGTTTTTTTATGATTAACTTAAATTTATTAGTTTTCAAATTTTTTAAATTTTTGAATGGATAATAAAACCATTACAAAAGAATATATTAAAAATCATTGTTAATATATATATATATATATATATATATATATATATATATATATATATATATATATATATAAAGCCATCCCAATGGGTTTTGTCATTCAATAACATGTAATAATTGATGGAGCATTTGATACATTTCTCTTTCAATAATAATCAAAATTTATTTGCATAGGTCAAAACATGTAAATAGTTGGGAATCATCGTGTACTATGTTGTAGTAAGATATATTAATTAATTAATCTATTACGACACAGATAATAACTTAATTGCATATTGATCACTTGTATAGAATTGATTCCTAAAAAGTGCGTGAAAACTTCAATTTGTATGTCAATTTCAGGACATGATAATAGGTGGGAGCGACACTACTTCAACAACTTTGGAATAGGCTTTTGCCGAGCTCCTTAGGAATCCAAAGACCTTGAAGAAAGCTCGAGAAGAGGTAAGAAGAATTGTGGGAATCAATTTGAGCTTAGTACTGGATGAAAATTGTGTGAATCAAATGAATTACTTGAAATGTGTAGTCAAAGAAACTTAATTTGAGATTAAATCCACCCATTCCTCTTTTGATTGAAAATCCTGCCAACACAAGGGTATTTATCAATGCATGGGCAACCCACAGGGATCCTTAGTTATGGGATGATCCTCAAGATTTTATTCCTGAAAGATTTGAAACTAGCCAAGTTGATCTTAATGGACAAGATTTTCAATTAATCCCATTTGGTACTGGGAGAAGAGGATGTCCTGCAATTTCATTTGGCTTGCTTCAACTGAGTATGTTCTTGCTAATCTTCTATATTGGTTCAATTGAAATGTGCCTGAAACTGGTGTATTGATGGAGAACATTGACATGAGTGAGACAAATGGATTCACCGTCAGCAAGAAAGTACCACTTCATCTTGAACCAAAACCATATATAACATGATCATTTCAATGCATTTATGGCATAACGAATGAGGTTCCAAATAAACTAATTAGTCGTCTCTTGAATATTGCTATTTTCGTTCTCTTGCAATTTGTTCGTCTCTTTATATGTATTGTCACTTTTATTCTTCTATATTTTGTTGTGCCGTTGTGGATGATATTAATATAATAAAAATTTTATGGTGTGTTCTTAAATTCTAGAAAAGATTTGTAAAGTGATAAGATATATATATATATATATATATATATATATTTTTTCTTCTCTTTATTCTTTGTCTCATCACTTCTTACATAGTTTACTTTTTCTTTTTCTTTTTTTATATATATTTCTCTTTCCTTTTAGGTGGCTTAGATTGGGGGGTATATTCAACTCACCAGACTGTTTGCCTCGCTCAATTTTGACTTTGCCGAAAAAAGAGCTTCAAACGAGTTGGCCTAGATAAGCCTGTCGGGTTAACAATATTTTATTTTTAAAATTAGGTAAAAAGAAAAAAGTGTACAATTTTGAGTTTATGATTTAGGTAAAAATTATTCATACATGTAAGGTGATAACTATAAAAAAATATTTGCTTTATATTATTATTTAGTTATAAATTATGATATAATGAATTTGTTAACTTTTAGTACATTAAAAATTATATCAATAATATTTTTATTAATTTTTAAATGAATAATTCATATCCATTAAACTTATTAAAATAATTAACTTTGACAAAAAGAAATTGTTATATAAGCAACACAGAAGAGTACTAACAACTACCCAAAGAGAAAAAATGGTTCTTCCATCGTCAGTTCTAAAGCAATTGCCATATGAGCTAAGTTCAACCCATAACATAACTGTTTTCTTCTGCTTCTTAAGCTTCCTGCTTATGCTTAAGTTAACAAGAAGAAACAAGTCCAATTTGCCTCCATCCCCACCAAAACTACCCATAATCGGCAATCTTCACCAGCTAGGAACACTACCACACCGCTCCTTCCATGCACTCTCACTAAAACATGGCCCTCTCATGATGCTGCAATTAGGGCAAACTCCAACTCTTGTGGTTTCATCCGCTGATGTGGCCAGAGAAATAACCAAAACGCATGATGTTGTTTTCTCCAACCGGCCACAACTTACGGCTGCTAAAATATTTCTTTATGGACTCAAGGATGTGGGTTTTTCAAACTACGGCGAAGAGTGGAGACAAAAGAAGAAGACATGTGTTGTTGAGCTTCTGAGCCAGAGAAAGGTGCGGTCGTTTCATTCCATCCGAGAAGAGGTTGTTGCTGAGTTGGTTGAAGCTATACGTGAAGCATGTAATAGTGAAAAGCCATGTGTGAATCTGAGTGAGATGCTGATTGCGGCTTCGAACAACATCGTGTCTAGATGCGTTATTGGACGGAAGTGTGATGATACAAGGGGTGGTGGCTTTGGAGTGCTGGCAAGAAAGATTATGAGACTATTCTCTACTTTCTGCGTCGGTGATTTCTTCACTTGGTTTGGTTGGGTGGATTCTCTCACTGGCCTAATTCCCGAAATGAAGGCCACGTTTTTTGCAGTAGATGCTTTTTTTGACGAGGTAATTGCAGAACACGAGAGCAGTAACAGGAAGAATGATGACTCCTTCATGGGAATACTCCTTCAACTTCAAGAGAGCGGGAGGCTTGACTTCCAGCTCGACCGAAATAATCTCAAAGCAATCCTTATGGTCTATCTCTTTTCTCTATATCTTTCAATATATAGTTATCAGACTCAGTTTGGTTGGATCGATCCAGTCGACAATCCATTGATCCAGAAATCACACATTCAGCCAATCTGAGTCACCATTTGGATCAGACACACATCTAACTAGATGTGACCTATGAGTCATTGGCGACTTACCCATTAGTACTCATTGACTCAGTTCTCTGAAAGAATCGATGATCGATCCGAGTCTAACAATGTATAATACTAACAATATACTATAATACTTGTTTATAAACATATATTTATCACACTCTTTCTAAGATACTCCATAAAAATAACTGAATTTGATTACACTAAATGGTAACATTTAATAGATATGCTTTCTTATTTTTTAATTAATGGATTTCATTCAATATTTATAGTTTTAAAAAAAAAAAAATTCTTTTACTGCTACTGCTAGAGATGGAAGCTTAAAGAGAAACTTGTGATCATATGTTTTACATGGTCAACATGTAAATAATTTGGTATCATTGCATATGATGTGGCAGTACTAAGATATATTGATTATCTAAATAATAAATTAATTTCATATCTATCCGTGTATAAAATTGATTTGTTAAAAAACTTGTGTGAAAAGCTAACTTGAACATGTATAATAATTCCAGGACATGATAATTGGCGGAAGTGACACTACTTCAACGACTTTGGAATGGGCTTTTGCGGAACTCCTTAGGAATCCAAATACCATGAAGAAAGCTAGCGAAGAGGTAAGAAGAGTTGTAGGAACCAATTCGAGAGTGGTGGATGAAAATTGTGTGAATCAAATGAACTACTTGAAATGTGTAGTTAAAGAAACAATGAGATTACATCCGCCCGTTCCTCTTTTGGTTGTTCGAGAGACAGCATCCAGTGTAAAACTAAGAGGGTACGATATTCCCGCCAAAACAAGGGTATTCATCAATGCATGGGCAATCCAGAGGGATCCTGAATTATGGGACAATCCTGAAGAGTTCATTCCTGAAAGATTTGAAACTAGCCAAGTTGATCTAAAAGGACAAGATTTTCAATTCATCCCTTTTGGTACTGGGAGAAGGGCATGTCCTGGAATTTCATTTGGGCTTGTTTCAACTGAGTATGTTCTTGCTAATCTTCTATATTGGTTCAAATGGAAGATGCCTGAGACTGGTGTATTGATGAAGAACATTGACTTAAGTGAGACGAATGGAATCACTGTCAGCAAGAAAGTACCTCTTCATCTCGAACCAGGAACATATATATGAAATATTTGTACTCACAATAAAGATAGTGTCACGTCATAATTTGTTAGGAACCCAAATTATAAAGTAGTAGGTTATCAAGAACCTCAAATAAGTCATAATATCATGCAACTTTTGGTCAAGTGGATTTTTGGTGATGTAATTTGATGAAGTTTTAATTCCGAAATTTCAATCTGATGTAAATTGTGATCTGCAATTAATGAATGACAATTTTAGTTTAATGTGATTTGATTAATGTGGGCAATCAATTTAAGTTTACTTTGGTTTGCTTATTGTGATAGCAATCAATTGCAATTTTAGTATCCTAAACCAAAAGTTGGCAATACGGTGTGAAAGTGGTCCGCCAACAAAAGAAATCATGATTTAAAACCATTCATTTTTTTCTTTAGGAAATTTTAAAACCATTCATTTAATGTGTAAATAATATTGTACCATTAAGTAAGCTAGCAATAGTATCTTGTAAAGAAATTAGCGAATTGATTAAAATAAAATAGTGGTCCACATAGTCAATGCCTTGTGGCACATGAGTCAACAGGCCACCTAACCCACAAAAAGGTCTTATTACATCAGCATTTGAAAACCCTAGATTCCTAAAAATAGAACAACGATACATTTTAGTTTACTGCTAAACTTAAACCATCAGTTCTAAACTTCTAGTTCATCTCTTTTGTGATGGATCTTCACTTTACGGCACGTGGTAACAATCTTCTGAAACTGTTATGATGTAATGGCTAGATTTTCTTACAATCCATTTTGTGGTATATAGGCCCAAATTTGGTATGCAGAAGAGACTAGGTGCAGTAAATCTAGTAAACTTATTTAATTTTATGTTTATTTGTTGTAATGCATATGATGTTGACAAAAGTGTGGTGTAATTGTTGCTTAGTATGAACCATTGTGCAATCAATTATATATATTATTGTTACATTTGTTAACTAACGACATTTGATGGTGAACTAAAATAATAGTAGAAGCTTAAGCAAAATCCACAAAATTGACAAATATGATAATAAAATGATTGGAAAAAATTTGGATGATATAATATATAACTAAGCCTAAAATATAATTACAAGAGTCAATCAAACAAATGGAAAAATATATTTAGATAGAGAACTTTATTATACATAATAATTATTTTACCTAACCCCGAACATAGATTAATACTTGAGTTCCTGTAGAGAATGCATGTGATCCTTAAAAAGAATGGACAATTAACCTGTTATATAGGTTCAAAATTTAATTTCATTGCAAGCTTGATAAGTCAATTTAGGTGTACGTCAAACAAGTTAACTCATCAACTCTTTTTTTAAAATCTATTTTTTTTATCCTTGAGCTTATATAAACAGTAAAAAGAAATTTATTTTCAATTTTTCAAATTCAAGTTTTCAAATCCATGTTTAATAAACCAGCAAAATTTTATTATATATTTTTTTAGTGTTGTTTTTCAATGAAAACATGTTTAACTATTACACGGGTTATATTTTCATTGAAAAATAATATCAAAACTATCTATAAAAATGTAAAATAAAATAAAATAAAATTACACTATCAATTAATTAAAAATCACTTTAAATATAAGTTTTACAATAATTATTATAAAAATCAACTATCTTAATTATCATATATAACAACATAATTAAATAGCTTTTAAAAAAACAAAATAATTAAATAACAGTGTAAAAGATACTAAGTTTTAATAAAAAGGGATGTTGGCAACCAAATTTTTAAACTGAGTTGAGTTTATCAAAATTAAACTTAATCCGTTTTTATTACAAGCTAAATAAGTTGGCCCCTCGAGAAACTTTAATTAAGAACCTCCTTTCTAATCACTTGATAGGGAAAAGAAAATGTAACACAAGTCTAAGTTGCAAGCAAAAGTCTAATATTCAACCTTCAGTGTTTTTTTATTGTTTTTTTTTTCTCATATAACGGCGGCAACAAATTTTGAAACTGAGACATTTTTTCTAGACTCCTTCTTTGAATTGCCTCCTCATAGTGAAAAGACAAGTCGTCTTCTCTCCCATGCCCACCAAATCGCTCGTCCCCACTGCACTGTTATCAGCGTGTAGAAAATCAAACCACTTTTCAATTCTATTATTCATATTTTACCTGCAATTCTCTTTCTTCATTGGAACCCGTTGAGCACGAGCAATGTTACTCAGAACCAACACAACTCGAGAAAGAATGTGAAGAAGTGCCGATATATTTATATTGAATAAACCACAATTTGGTCTCTTACAGGTTGTTACTATTAATGTCCGAAACTAAGAAAATTTTAAACAAGTCTTTGAATTTTTTTAATTTTTATTGTAAGAATTGAATTCACGTATTAAAAATTAAACAATTTACAATTCATGCAAGTTACAATTTATATATGTTGTTCAACCAACTAGATCCCATGATACTATTTTATGAATTTAATTGAAATGAGGAACAAATTTAAGGGGGGCAAACATAGACTTCAGCCCCCCTCCCCTCCAAAACCAATAAATATAATATTATATAATTTATATTAATATTACAATATAATATGCAGTATAAGTGTAATATCTATTATAGTAGCATGTACAGGGACTCACCGGACAGTACTTAACATTCAGATTTGTGACTCCTCTTTCTCAAAAAATAATATATATTTTATCTATTAAAATATTGTATAATTTGTTTTTAAATATAAAATATTGTATAATGCAATAGAAACTAACACGTAATATGTTACATTTGTTTGCTCCTCCTTGCTCTATTATTGTTTCTTTACGGTAACATTTCAAAGCTTGAGACTTTTTTTCCCAGTTTTAGATTTCACATTACATTTATAAATAAAAAAAATAAATCATTCTTAGATATATCGTTAGATTTTGGCTTAATCTGTCCAAGCTTAGTAGTATCCGATGACCATTTAATTTCTGGTATCTACCATTATTCATTACTATTTATTGGAATATACGTGTGCTTATCTTTATCTAGAGAATAACAAGATACTGTAATTTTATTTATCTGTCCAGTATCTTTTTACAGACTAATTACATTTATTAAGATGATATTAGTTTAGAAAATATTATAGATTTATTTTATATTCAGAATAATATATTAATGATTTGTTGTTGTTATATGATCTTGTGTTCTTGTAGTTGATTTTGTTTAGTGTTTAAACTTGCAAACCTTAATTTAAAAATTAATTAGTTTGTTTATGTGGTATTTAATTTAAACTTGTTTTAAGAATTTTTAAAATTAAATTAATATTTTTTTAATATTTTTTTCAGTCCTTATGATTAACTTTTAGATCAGTCCCTGATTGAAATATATACTATAAATATTTTATACTATTATTTAATTATGTTGTTATATATGATAAAATTGTTAATTTTTATAATAATTACTATAAAGCTTGTATCTAAAGTGATTTTTAATTATTTCATCTAAGTTTCTAAACTTAATCGCTTACTATTATTTAAAAAAATAACTAAACATCTGTTAATATTATCACTGGACTAATATGATTGATAAATTGCCTTCAGGGACTTATTCAAGTTTCTTTAGTTTCAATAACTAATGTGACAACATTATACACTTTCAAGCAGTGACAACAGGTGTACGCACAATTGTATGGGGACAATTGCCCCTACAAGCAATATTTTTTACTTAGACATCTGTAATAAAAAAAAAATTAAGTGTTGCCCCACAAGACAATTTTTTTTTAAATAAAGATAAAAAATTATAAGAAATAAAAGAGAAAATTCATTGATACGTGTAAAAGGTAGTTATAATTTATAAAAACCAAAGAATTTTAATTTTTTTTTCATAAGATTATGTATTTTGTAAAAATTTACAACACTTTTTTTTTATGAAAACATTATGAACTATTTTTTTGTCCCCGTTATACAAATTTTCTGGATCTGCCACTGCTTTCAAGAACCCAAATGATAGTTTACTCATGTTTTTGTTACTAGTTCAGATATTAAACTTCAAAAGATGTCAAAAATGGGTTACTGTTTTTATAGAGTTGACCATATTTGAGTAGAGGGTAAGAGACGTGATTGCAATTCTTTGCAATTATGCAGGCCTATAACATTCTATTATTATTCTGTACTAATCAAACTATATATTGCTGTCAAAATTGGAAGGGGAAACCATCTATAGGTTCACCTTCAAGTTATAAACCAAAAGTTGTTCCCGTATGTGCCAGGCACCGATGATAATTCAGGAGTCAAGAGTTCCTGAATTATCTCCCTGTGGTCTTTCAAAAGATGTTCTTCGGGTACCGAGTGGAGGAATCCTTGGGCAAACAGATTATATTAAGTCTAGAGAGCAGTATTTTGCCCTTCCAAACTAATCTTCATGAAAATGATGTTTCCTCTTTTTGCAACGATTAACATACCATGTGGCATGCTTCTGTAGTCCCATGCCAATGAGAACCTTGAGGCTTGTGAGCATGACATAGGTCATTGCTGAAAAAAGCAGAATCCAGAAAATCCTCCATGGAAGGGGATTGGGAGGAAGGTTTGCAGCATACACTGGAGTGAAAACTCGAATAACCTAAGAACGAGTTATGAAAGGAAAAGGAGCACGTGTTCAATCGGCAATCAAAAAACCAGAAAAACCAAATGGACATTTAAAATCTTATATGCTTACCACGCATGCTGGAGCAAGGGGGACAAAAGTCAGGTTTTTCTTTGCACTCTCAGTTTGCATATTTAGAGTCTACAGAATGGAACAGTCAAATATTAGGCGTATATTTTTTTAGGAAGTTCCATCAAAGAAAAGGAACAAAATGTTAATGCAATTGATTGTCATAATATTAAGATTCAGAATTATACATCATTCTTTTCAAAGTAATAATAAGCTTTCTCAAGTATCAGCTAAATACCATATGCTTTCTGACACAAACTACACTTCCATGCTCAAATGCAGAAGAAACTGAATCATACTTAAAATGAATTCACTATGGAATCAAACTATAAAGGCAAACAAATAACATTAAAAAATGAAATCAATTAAAGAATTGAAAAGAAAAATGACCAAATTTGTTTTTAAGAGAAATTGAACTATATTACTGTTAGCAAAATAGCGTATAAACCTTTTTCGGTTAAAGCATATTCCAGGAATGGATTTCAAAAGGTATTTGTGATTTTGAATCATGGAAAGTTTTGGTGCATTTAGGTGTGTAGCTCAAAAGTTCACTCGGGTTTTCAACTTTAAGTTGAGATTTGAATGAAAACATAACAATTTCTTGTTTAAGTGGGTTCCAGTTATCTGTCTACACCTTTTTATTAGTAAATAATACTGTATAAATAAAACCCACATACATGAAATCAGATGATAATACCTGTTTGCATAGATCTTCAAGGAACTCAGAGTATGCGATGGGCTTAATGTCATTGAATTTAGCAATGAATGAATGCTTGATAATATCAATAATCATTTCACACACATAAACCAAGAGGATATTCTGCACCATCCAAAATATGTGTCAGGAACAGGATAAACAAATTTTCTTTCAATAATATTAAGAGCTAAAATATTTCCAAATCTTACAATGAGAAAACTTTCAAACCAGGGACCCTCTGCCTCTAGAATATTTTGAGCCAAAACAAATAAGATAAAAGATGAAATGTGGAATCTCTCTACAGAATCTGCTTGTCACCAAAAGTAAAGGGGGAGAAATAAAATAAATTAAAAGGTTAGAAGAAAAAAATGAGAAAAAAAAGATAGATATACATGCATTGTATAGAAGTTTACACCAAAAAACTTATACAAAATATTGTACTAATGGGCTATTTGGTTCAAAAGGGGATGGGGAAGTGTGGGAAAATAAAATCCTCCTCATCCTCACATTGGGAGGCAAAAACAATACGGTGGAGATGAATTTTCCCTTTCATTTTAACTTCCCCTCCCTCCAAACTTCTGAACCAAAGTACCAAACACAGGTTTTCATCAAAATCATTCTCTTCTCCTCTCCCCTCCTCTCTCAGTCCAAAAATAAAATAAATTGCAAAACCTACATACAAATAATATGAATATGGGATCAAGAAATGCATTTTACTTTTAATATAAACTTGAGCATATCCCCCAGAAAATAACAAAAAAAAAATCCAAATCATTGTCATTGCTTTCGCAGAAAATTGCGAAGAAAAACATGACCTAAAATAAAAATTGAGGCAGACATGTGGCAATTACAGGGACAAGATTTTTTATAACTATAGGTTAGATTTTTAGGTAACCACTAGGATGCCTTAAAGTTATGAATTTCAATATTATAGTTAATTTTTTTTACTTAAAGTGTTTTAATTATATCACATCACATTTTTAAAATATTATCATACATTTTCTTCCCACATTCAAGTATGATTTGTAACCGGCTAGTGTAAACATTTGAATAAGGTGATAGTGTATCAAATGTTAATCCATGTCTAAATTCAAACTAAAAAGAATTGATAAGGAAGACAACCAAGTTTATACGCATACCATGTATATGGTGCAGGGCAATGACAAACTCTATTTCAACTCTTGATTGTGCAAAAGACTTAAAAGACATGTCCATAATTCTCTAGCAGCCAGGAATTAACTAATGTTTCCATGTAGCACATGTATAAATTATATGGAGTAAAATAAAATTTCATTCCTACGTGTACAATTTTTTCATTTTAATTCAAAGATATTGCATTCCCGTTTTGTGTATTAAAATATTCATATCTATTGAGTCCAATGTCCAACAATTAAAAGCTAAAGCTTTCTCCTGATCATATTTATGTGGCACAGGGATAAGGTGCCGAAGAGGCTAAAAAGGTTACGCCCTTTATTCTAGATTGAAATAAGAGCATTCAAAATAACGAACACCCTTGCATTAAAGTTCAAACATTACAACCATTTTACATGGTTGACATTATTAATGAAGTGAGGCATATATGCTATAACCCTTGTTGGAAAGCTTCTTTAATTGGGTCACTCCTAGCCCGCCTTGATTGCAACCTCTTTGGCAGCTAACTTAATTGCATCCTCAAGGGTGGGAGTTTAGTTCCACATCAACTAGAGATATAACTTAAATAGAGCTTATAAAGCTTGGACAATCCTCACCTTACAAGCGGGTTTTGTGGGATTGAGTTAAGCTCTAAGCCCAAATACTAAGATGGTATCGAAGCCTATCTTATATCCATTGTTTGGCCACCTACATTTTCCACACTCCAGACCGGTAGCCCTAGACATGAGGGAGAGTGTTGGAAAGTAACCTTAATGGCAATCACCCCTAGCCCGCCTTAGTTATGGCCTCTTTGAGGGTTGTCTTAATTGCAGCCTCAAGGATGGTGGTTTAGTCCTACATTGACTAGAGATGTGGCTTAAATAGAGATTATAAAGCTTAAGCAATCCTTAACATACAAGTCAGTTTTGTGGGCTTGAGTTAGGCCCTAAGCCCAAATGCTAAGTTTTATTTTGGCTGAATCCACCATTGTCGTTACATAAACTAACCTAATTCACTACACAATTTTATTTTAGCAATATTATTCATAAGGACAACATTAGAGAAGGTCAAACACTTAGCATGGGCAATAGCATATCCACTGACCCAAAATGTTGCACAGAGTATTTGCGTTCGATCCATATTTCTTAGGGAAATCAATGAAGTAGTTATCACTTTCACAGTAGTCATACAATTCTATCTCACAAAATTTTGCTTGTCACTTTCATTGACCCTTCATTTTCAATCCCAATGGAAAGAACAAGCAGAAGGAATGGAACTAAGCGATGGCCTTCATCTTATTCATACTTATTAATCTCGGATAGCGGCGCGTAGCGGCCACCCCTAAAAAATGCTATAGCGCTATAGCGGGTAGCGCTACACCGCTACTACAAAATATATAAGTAAATATATTTTGAAACATATAATAATAATAATAATAATAATAATATTATTATTATTATTATGTATGGTTATGAGCATAACATAAAATAAAAATAGAAAAGGAGACTCTTCCAGCAAAGAGCATAAAAAAAGAAATAAAAGCAATTAAAAAAATTTAAAAGTAAAGCAAAGAGCACTAAGGTGTACAGTGAGTGAGAGAGGAGAGCAAGTTCACAGTGGTGTCAGAAAAGAAAACTTGAGAAAGAAAACAACAGCAATAAAAAAATAAATAAAAGTACAGGAGCAGTGAGTGAGAGAGAGAAAAACAATAAAAAAATAAATAAAAGTACAGGAGCAGTGAGTGAGAGGGAGAAAAGCAATAAAAAAGAGAAATAGGAAAGAATCCAAAGCTGGCAAGAGCTTCGAACGCAGTTAGGACAGAGAAATTGGAAATACGTTTGCGACACAGCAGCAGTAACACCAATTAAAAAATGGCACGGCACGCGCACGACGAAGCTTGACCCAATACGTTTTCTGCCATTGACGAAGCTTGACCGGCACCGGAACCGGCACGTCAGCCTCGATTTCGCTCTTCTTCCTCCGCGAGCGTCTTCCCTTTCGTCTTCTCCGCCGCTCCGCATCCGCCATTTCCGCCACCCCCACCCGCGATAGCGGCCGCTATCGCCGCTATCTCATTTTCCCTGTTGCGGCCGGCCGCCGCACCGCACCGCTATCCCGCTTTTTTCCGCTAAAGCGCCGCTATTGATAAGTATGATCTTATTATTTTGATTATTATAGAGCAATATGTACTCCTTGCTTCAATGCAATCTTGCCTAACAAGTTCATATGAAGACACACACACAGAGTTGACTCCCCAAGAAATATGGACCAAACACAAATGCTATGTGCAATAGTTTGGGTCAATGTATATACCATTACCTATGCTACCTGTTTGACCTTCTCCAACATTCTCCTTTTGAATAATATTGCTAAAAGCTATGATGAGAATTGGATCAGTTAACGTAACAGCAATGGTGCATTCAGCCAACAATCAATCTTAACATTTGGGCTTTTAGGAGACTGGCTTATAAGGTGAGGACTGCCCAAGTGCTATAAGTCGGTTTTGTGGAGTTGAGTTAGGCCTTAAGCCCAAATGCTAGGATAGATGCAAGAGATGCTGAAACTATGTGTTTGAATGACACACACAGTTTGATTTATATAGGCTTATTATAATAAATACGCATAATTAGAGGAGATTTTGCTCCTCTAAATCAAATATGACTTGCCTATAAATCAAATATAAAATAAATACAAAATATTTGAATCTGATTTTCAACAACCCTAAACAAATCAACTATTGAAAAACTAGCTTAAATAATATTCTTAAAATGAGGGCACAAAAACTTATAGACTAAATTACAAGGACCTCCCCTAAGGTTTGCCCTTATTACATCTGATATCCCTCCGTTTTTTAACCCTACAAAAAAACCCCTTAATTTTTGGGCTTTTGTTACACCGACCCCCCCTCTTAGGCATAAAAAGCATTACACCATCCCTCATATGAGGGCTCAAAGTAATGTAAAGAAATGGAGGGGTATTGAATGTAATAAGAGAAAACCTCGGGAGGGAGGGAGGAGGAGGGGGGGGGAGGTTGGTCCATGTAATTACTCAAAATTATATTAGGGTTGATTCAATGTTTGAAAGGAGAATTACAGAAGTAACAGAACAGTGTACCTAATAAGCTGAATTTTCAAGGAAAGAAACCATTGTAGGCAAGATAACTTACCAAAGTAAACTAAACTGTGAACATTATCCTTGCTGTATCGCTTAAACACGTTGCTTTTGATCTCAGCAAAATTATTTGACACCAGCAAAGCGAACAATGCATTGTTGTGAGCAACTATACAGGTTGATAAAGTGATTGCCTGAGCTAATAAGATAAAAGAATGAACAAGTAAGACTAGTCAAGGAACCAAACCAATGACTGTTATTTCTTCACCAAAAAAAAAAATAGTTAACCAAACAACTGGGAAAAAAAAAATAAACAAAGATGAAGGATATTTGAAGCAGCCACCGCTAAAGCTTGGTCAGAAACAAATCTCCAAATCCAGAATCTCATGCTTTCTGGGGGGCAATTTGCAAGTCCTTCAGCAGAAAGAAATAATGTTTGCAACACATCCCCATTAAAATTTTGACATAATTTATCAAATATCTGCAAGAAGTTGAAATATCCGTTACAAATTACAGTATAACTTACATTTTGGAGCATTATGATTCACAACACCTATGCAATCACAGAGGCAACTAAAGAGTAAAAGCAATAGCCGCTTGGATTAAAATTTTCAGTACTTATGAACTGAACCATTTAAATACCAGAAGGCCACTGAATACCCCATATGACGTTTCAAACAAGTATTACAAAATCATTTACACAACAAAATCCATTCTGCTCCTTTTTCATATTTTTATTTTGGGCTGTCCCAAATCTCACCTAGGCCAATACAACTCTGCTATTTAAAGGAGATAGCATATTGATTATTTCCAAATACAGAAACATTTTATCTCATCTGATGTCAGAGTTTCATGGTTTACAAATTAATTACAAAGAAAAATTTTATTATTCCATATTCTGTGAAATTCCCTTACTTTATCACCCCAAGATCTCGCTTGCATAAACCCAATATAATATATTATAAATAGAACTTAATTAGATGCACTGAGATTTTTACACTTTCAGCGAATGAAGGATTGCTATACTTGGTAAGATTGTTGATTTTTGTAATAATTACTTTAAAAGTCATATCTAGGGTGATTTTTAATTAGTTGATAGTGTAAAAATCTATCCTAACAATGTATCAAAACTTAACTCAAATAACACATAAATATTCACTTTGATTGATATTTGGCAGTGTGGAGAGCTAATTATTCACCATAATCCAGACTAATAAATTTATGCTCACCTCTAAAACATTGTATACCACATATAATTTTATTGTTCCTTGACCACGGATCATATGATATATTAAGCTGATATCTGTCGCAGCACATTTGAAAGGATAAATAAAATAAAATTAGCATAATATTAAACTTGAAGAATACAAAAAAGAAATGATATAACATATACTCATGGAAGCAGAGAACCACTTTACCTGTTTGCTGCAAAAGAACAACTCCAATACTCAAAATAAGAAAACAGCCAAAATCTGAAACTTCCATTGTAGACAGCCTCTTGAACTGCCTGTCATGAGCATAATTAGGCCATATTGTAATACTGGAAACCATGATAGACTAGCACAAATTAAAAGCAGAACATGAGTTGAACTAAAAAAGAGAATACAAAGTCAAAGCTCAAGAACATGTAGATTCTGTATTAGGGAGAGATTGGTCTAATTTATTTAGCTAACCAAGAATCAAAGACTAATAGAATCCAGATAGAAACACTAAGACCTATATCATATGAGAGAATGTCTAATTGAACATACTGCTAAATTGGAATTATGTGGTTCATGAAAAAACACTTTCTTCTGTCATTCTCATTCAAATATTTATGACGATACCTGAAGCACTTTAAGATTGCACTGCTTGTGTCACATTGAAATTAAGGAATCAGATACTGTAGGCTTAATTTATCACCTTATTCCTCACATGCATGCCCAACTAACACTTTATTACAAGGGAGAGGGGGATTAAGGAAAAGTGGCAAACCTTGTCTTTAGAAGCCTCCAAATAGTCATCATGATCCTCGCTGGCATAACAGTTAACAACGAAAGAAATGAATCGAAGCAGACAAAGAAGCCAACATCTATAAGCTGCAATTGCGTTTCACGTTTAAGATATAACATAAAATGTAGAATGCCTTAACATCACAAAACTATAACTAGAGTTTTTTTACTATTTCTTTTTTCCTTTTAAATCAAGAAAAGGAAGTATACCAATTCACATCTCCATGGCAGGCGGAAGATAGTGTCGTATACTCTCTCTCGTTCTTTCTCATTCCCAAGAGTTGTTGTGCTGCGTAAAGAATTTCCATTGTGCATTTCCTCCAAAAAGTATGATACAGGGGACTTCTCCACTGAATACACAACTGACATCAAAACACACCAACATAAGGTTAATTCGGCAGAAAAGAAGAACCAATGCCCCTGGTTAAATAAATATAACAGGGTAAGAAAATCAGGCAACAAATCACTTCGGGCAAAGAAGGACCACACACAGACCATTTATAACTAGTTTCCATTCATAAATGAGCAGCTGAATATAATAAGAAAACGGCCAAAACTTCCATTCCTGTCTAAAATGCCCATCATTTTTCACTATCATGCAAGGTTTTAGAAAACAGTCCATCACTGCAATTTCAGCTGCTACATTAATGATTTAGGATCTCTGCAACTGTAATTGCAGTCACATTTGTCTGCAATTCTCGGCATTATTAAAGTTTTTAAGGTCTCTGCAACTATAATCGCGGCCGCAGTTGTCCACAATTTTCTGCAATATCAAGTTTTACAACAAAACTGTAATTCAAAACCTTGATGCCTTGCATTATTCAGTCAATGTTTGTAGAAGCTAATTAGCCATGCCACCAATCCCATCACACGTGGGGACACAGAACCAACCCAAGGACCATTTTTCCAGCCGTTTCCCCATAGAAGCCGATGCATAATTTTGCTGTAAATATTTAGTTGGATTTCGAACATCTATTTAATTATAAAAAAAAATTGGTATACAATAGATGCAATGGAAATTCAATCTAGGGCAGCATGCAAACCATTCAAACCTCTGCCACTAAACAGAGTGGCATCCATAGAATTATGATAGTTTCTGAATAATCATTATGATTACAAAAAATAACTATGAGATGCAATGTGATGGTTGCATGCAGAGCAAGGAAAGGAACATTGTAGCACTCACAATTCGGATCTTCCGCCATGATACGCTTCCAGTCCAACGATTCCACAGTCTCCAATTTCTTAACCACATTCCTATCAGGCTCGTTCGTCGGCTTCTCCACCGGACTCGCATTCACACCGCCATCCTCCTTCTCATCGCGCACCACCACGTAAGCCGCTAAATCCTCCGAACTCCCACAATTCACGTTCCTCTGCCTCAATTCCCCAAAATTAAACCCCTCCATGCCACCGCGCACGGCGGTCGCTTCCTCACTCTTCGCCTCACGCGCCTCCGCAACCGCGCACACGCTCTCAGCCTCGCGCACCTCCTCGCACACGACGACGCTTCCTCCGCCGCCGCCGCCGCCGCCGCCGCAGTACCTGCTAGCGTCGAGCTCGAATCCGTTACATGCTCCTCCGTTCTCCAACGGCACGGAATGCGGATCCAAGGAATCGCCGGCGCGATCGAGAAGTTTCTTCTTCTTCTTCTTCGAAGCGCGGTGCCTGCGCTTCTTGTGATTGCGTTCCATTGGATCCGATTCACCCTCGACGCTGAGAACCTCGAAGGAAATTTTTCTGCCGTCGTTTCGCAGCGCCATGACCGAACTCTGAAATCGAATTTGGCGAACGACGAAAGTGGAGAAGAAAGTGATTGTCGTTTAGTTACATGTCGTGAATAATTGGATAGGTGAAATTGTGGCTTTGGCGTGGCGTGATTGATTCGCTTGCGCCGAAAGTGAGAACCACTGTCTCTGTTTGTTGTTCGTTTGTTGCACAAGTCCAGCTTTCATTCGCGCTCTCTCCTATCCCACTGCGTCTTCTTTTATTATTCATCACCGTATCACTGGTAGTTATTGTTTTTCAATCACAGATCTATTCATTTTATTTTTATTCCTTAAGTAGAAAAATGCTATCATTTTTGTTTACGTCACATTAAATGTTAATAATATTACTTGAAATGTATAATTTTCTTAATAAAAAAATTTTTGGTTATAATTTTTTTATATTATCATATAAGTATCGTATAACTTAAGTAACATTAATGATTATTTTATACAGTATGCCAAAATTGTATTTCACCCATATCTATCTTAAACAGTCACTTAAAATTATGCTGGTTGTCTTAACGATAAACACTTGGTTTGCGAAACAGATGATAGAGGTCTTATAAAATGTTTCAACTTTTTAAGTGATAAGTGTAAAGGATGCCGTTTCAATCATTGATTAAAAAAAATTAGGAAAATAAATTAGTGGTTGATATATTTACGTATCATGAATGAGTTAGAATATTAATTATTATTTTTATCAATAATTATGAATATTAACTTTATACTTATTTTTCTACTATAGAGGAGATAAAATCGAAAAAATAAATACCCTTTCTCCATTTTTATTATTAAATATAATACCTTTGGATCAGTATATTCACATTATTGCCTTTTAAAAAAGTATATTCACATTATTAACCCAAAATAAATAGTCTTAGAGCATTTTTAATAGGATTTATTGAAGAATTTTTTAAGTGAGGAAACGGTTTCACAATTTATTTTTCATTGGATCAAATTTATGTGGCAGGATGAATTTCTTAAAAATAAGATTTGTATTTTTCATATAGAAAATTATTTTTTAGCAATAAAAAATACTATTTATCTGACATATAATTAAATTATAAATAAGTGAACATAAAAAATATAAAAAATGTGAGTTTCTTGAAATTTTTTTAAAAAAATTATCATTGAAATAAAATTATATATAAATTTTTTATAATGATATGATATTATATAGATTAAAAAATATTATAAAAATCACAAAAAATAACTTAAAAAATTGAGATGTTTATATATTCCACTTTGAAGCAATAACGTGCGTTTAAGGGAAACATTCCAGGAGCTACACAAGTTATGAATTTACTTCATTTTGCATACGTAAGTGTAGCATTTACATTTAATAAAGGTATGGGTGAGTGACGAATTTAAAAAGAAGAGCTATATATATATATATATATATATATATATATATAGATATAGATATTTGTATTTTAATTTATATATTATATATGATAATTTCTTCTATAATTAAAATATAAATATACTATAATCGAAATGTATAATAAATAAGTATATTTGAATATATAAATTGGATTTTAAATTTATAATAAATAATTTAACTTGTGATTTATAATATAAGATTATGGGTAATTTTGTTTAAATTTAAAAAAATTATGAAATGTGCACTTTTTAGAATAAGAATTTTTGAAAAGTAGATAAATTTTGAAAGTAAAAAAAAATACTTTTTAAAGCATAAATAATTTAAATAAACACACCAAAAAATACATAACTGTTTATTTTATTAAAAAAAATAGTTAACTGCTGATTTAATTATTAGTATTCCTTTTTAAAAAATATTAAAATTTTCTGACTTAGTTATGTTATTTCTCTTATTGATGGAACTAGCGATAACAATCAATAACTACTTTCATTTTTTTATTATAAAATGAGCATAATGCTAAGGTAAGATGGTTTTATGATCTCAATTAGGTTAACACCTCTACAACCAATTGTTTTAATATTCATTAAATAAATAAATAAAACAAAACAGGAAGTCATGGGGGGACATCAAAAGCCTAACCTAGGTGGATCAAAATAAGGACTATTTAAACCTGTAGCAAGGAAGATCTTGTGTGTCCTGGACAAAAAATCTCAAAACAAAAGTAGGAACAAAGTCCCACCAGCAAAAATCTTGTATATCCGTCTCATAAGAGGCTAACTT
The DNA here is from genome assembly GCA_007407185.1 of Glycine tomentella. Taxonomy (NCBI): domain Eukaryota; kingdom Viridiplantae; phylum Streptophyta; class Magnoliopsida; order Fabales; family Fabaceae; genus Glycine; species Glycine tomentella. The sequence goes on from PYAF01005646.1 coordinate 116,688, forward strand.
ATCTGCACAAGTATTACCCTTCTGGTATGTGTCCAACAATGAAGTTCATATCTCTAGTCCTAATTACAGCATTCCTTCATCTATTTCTCAAGGACCATCTAGTCCTAATTACAACATTCCTCCATCTATTTCTCAAGGACCATCTAGTCCAAGATTCACCTTTTTAAAAGCTTGCACTACCATCAGCAAATCACATTCCAACCACAGGTTTTTCCATCCCTTCTCATCAACAATTTTTATTATTGTAATCACATTAGAAATTTCCCCAAACAACTCATGTTTAATGCCTAAAAAAGACGCAAAACAACCCACTATACATGTGTGGTGATTCCAAAAGATACCACAACAACCTACTACACCTGTGGATCTTTTAGTAGCTCAGTTCGTATTACATTTGACCCATTCTACTAAAGGGGGATGCCACCTGACTTGCTTGATGACCTGCAATTTTCTCGGGTGACAACAAACATTAAAAGCTTTGAGCTTTGAAATTCATAAATAGAAGGGAGCATTGAACTCGAAGTCAAATCCCAAAGAGCCTTGTGCTAGCTTCGATGGCCATTGATGCTTTTAAGAAACTAGGCTTCTGATTTTGGAATTTGCTCTTATTGCAATAGTCCCATAAACTCCAAACTGCGTAGGTAATGGTCATCAGTCCCACATCGGGATGGAAGCTTTATTAAGCACTTTAAAGGATCGAAGACCAAAAATTATTTCCAATTAGTCAAGGCGTTAAAAAAATTTATTGTCGGGGAAATTTATTCTTGGAGACATTTAGGTGACTAATGCGTTTGTCAAGTTTGGCCTCGCTATGGAAAGGGAGGACAAAAATTTTAATCATATATGGGGTTTCATTTCTTTAGTTGTGTTAGTTGAAGTATCTTCTACTTCTATTTCATTTCTTCGAGATTTTTAATAATATCATTTTTGGGACTCTAGCTCCATTTAAGAGATAAAGATCAAAATAGTAATAGATTGAAAGAAATAAACATTTAAGAATAGACATTATAAATTGAGTGTAGTCAATTTTTCAAATCTTTTCAATAATTTTAAACTAAGAGATAAATACCAACATTTAATTTTTTAATATTATAATGTAAAAATGTATGGATCCAACTACTATCATATCTCAACTATTTTGCACAATTCTCTCGTTATTATCTTATGACTTTATGTAGAAGAAATAACATGTTTGAAGGTAATGTTAGAGATATACCCAACATAGGTTAACCAAAGTATCTCCTTAGAAACTTATCCGTTTAGGTGCCTAGTGCATGTGCAACTAAGGTTTGGACATCAAAGCCAACAAACACATGTTCATTGATATCATATACAATTCAACAACCAACAACGGTTGACATTAAGGGTTTGTGTGAATTCAGAATCTAAATCTTGATTGAGTAAGTCCTATTGGAAAAATATTCGTCTGTGCTCACGGTCTCCACAAATTTAGTTACTTAACCTCAGAATTAGATCCCTTTAGTAGTCATTTTGACTTTTGATTCTATTATTACCGACAGTCCTGTGTCTCCGACAAGACAACTAAGCCTTAATGACTCAATTTCATTGGCATTAGCGTCTCGCAATACGCAGGTCGCAGACCGGACTCGCTGCCTAGTACTAGCGCACGTTCATTTTGCTGCTTTTCTGTTTTCAATAAACGACAACAACATACATTGTTGTTTCAAATTACTACTTATCACCGGTACGTCTCTCTAATCTCAGGGTTCTATCCAATTTGGGCGTTTTGGAAAACTGAATTTGTGATGTAATGCCAAATAAATTGAGGATCTAATTGAGATAGATATATAGTCATATGGCAACATTCACGGCCAATCCCAGAACTCTGACATAAGTTGAATGCCATGTGACCAGAACGGTTTTCTAAACAAATCCAGTCCAATACGTTATGTTCTTCCAATTATAAAAGCATTCACTTTTTTTTTTTTTTTTTTTAAAGTAAGACTTACCTTACCCACATGTGAATTGCTAATAATCTGTCCCAAGCGGAGCATAACCCAGGACAATCAGAGTTCAGGAGTCCAAATTTCAACATAAATATACTTCTAATAAATTTGAATAGAAAGCACAAAAATGGATCTAACATTATGGCAAAAGCAAAAACCTTATAGGTCCTTTTACTTTTTTTTTGTGATAGGTCCTTCTGCTTAAGGCAATATATTATAGGTACTTGAACTTGAAGTCCTTCTAGGCTTCTACTTTACAGTCTTTACCAATAAATTCTGGTTTGCTCATCAGCTGGTTTTTTGTCCCAAGTGAATTGTGCTTAATATTTAATTATTTTAAAAATGCTTTCAAGAGTTACAAAGCTACAAATAAGACAAAATTGTGGTTGTGATTCATGACATATTTTAAAGAGTTTAATATTTATGCACTTTTATATAGACATCCATTCACAGATTATTATTTTAATTATTTTAAGATAATTATTTTAAAAATCAATAAATTTATCATATATGATGGATTGTGATTGAATAACTGTGTAAAACTTTTTACATTGTAGAGTAGAACTCTTTTTGATTTAGAGAATTTACAAATTATTGTGTGGCTGTTTTGATTTAGAGAATTTACAAATTTTAGTTAGAGCCTTAGAGGATAAAAATGATATAATTTAAATTAACTGAGTTACTCTAATCTATTAACAATGTCTAAATGTCAGGTAGTTATTATATTTATAATTACTATTAAAATTCTAAACTTATGAAGTTGTATATCAGATTTAGACATCAACGGTTCTTAGAACAAAAATGTTATGATGAAACAGAAGATGCAAAATCCAAGTTACTGTCTTTCTACGGCACTTTCTCATGAATTATATGGTGATTAAGCCTAATTCTTTGAATTAAAACATATGCATGTTTTCTTCATCGTATTCTCTAGCCATTAACCTTCTTTCAGCCTCCCAAAATGCAAATTTCTGAAACTCCCCTTCTAATCATCCTCAACTTTGCAGCAATGCAAACATTGTTATTTTCCAAGTTGAAAAGAAAAGAGAAGAGAGCTTGCTCATCTCTAATAGCTACTGCTTTGGCCTTCATTCATTTAAGTCTTTTATTTGAATATCTCTGAGCTCCAGATTGCCTTATGCAAGGGGGAGGGGATACTCTTACTACTTTTAATAAGAAAATGTTAGTTAGGAGTCAGATAATTTGAAACAGGCCAAGTTAGCAACTCAACAATGTGCTTTTTTTTTTTGTTTGTGCTGTGCATTTTCTCCCTTCTAATTCTCTGCATAATTGCTGAGCTTGAGAATGAGATAACTGGTTCCTGTATGTGTTATTTTAGATAAGATTGTTCTTGGAATGTACTACTTTGATGACTTTATAAAAATTGAATGTATAACAGGGGCACAAAGAGAGGGAGACATCATGGTTTCTTCTAATGGACTAGCTACTACACAACCTCTTTTTTCTTTTGGATTGATTTCTGATGTTCAATATGCTGACATTCCTGATGGTCGCTCATTCCTTGGTGTTCCACGGTATTATAAGCATAGTATTCTTGTGTTGCGGAGAGCTGTTAAAGAATGGAACACTCATCAGAAGCATAAGTTTGTTATTAAATTTGGAGATATTGTTGATGGGTTTTGTCCCAATGATCAATCTCTTGGTACTATAAAGAAACTAGTGGACGAATTTGAGATGTTCAGGGGAGGACCTGTGCATCATATGATTGGCAATCATTGCCTATACAATCTTCCTCGCAGCGAGTTACTTCCATTATTGAAGATCAAAACACTTGATAGCCGTGCTTACTATGATTTCTCACCAGTGCCTGAATGTAGATTCGTAGTTCTTGATGGCTATGATATCAGTGCCATTGGTTGGCCAAAAGATCATCCAAAAACATTGGAGGCCTTGAAAATCTTAAGAGAGAAGAATCCAAATGAAAATAAGAACAGTCCAACAAATATGGAGGGGCATGAAAGAAGGTTTCTCATGTTTAATGGAGGCATTGGAAAGGAACAGATGAAATGGTTGGATGATGTTCTCCTGGAGGCAACAGAATTGAAACAGAAAGTGGTTATTTGTTGCCATCTGCCTCTAGATCCTGGTGCGGCAAGTGAGAAGGGACTGTTGTGGAATTATGATGAAGTAATGAATTTGATACACAAATACAATTGTGTTAAGGTATGTCTAGCTAGACATTATCATAGAGGTGGATATTCCATTGATTCTCATGGGATACACCATAGAGTTCTTGAAGCTGCTTTGGAATGTCCTCCTGGTACAGATGCATTTGGACACATCGATGTCTATGATGACCATGTATGTCTTGTGGGAACTGACAGAATGGAAAGTACAGACATGCATTTTAATCCCCCAAGTTAGTTTGTATGACTGGAAGTTGTTTGGAAGAAGAATATTTCTAAATCCTTATCCAATATCCTCATACTCGTCTTCCTACTTTTTTATATGGTAAGTATTGAATGTATTTTATATTTCCAAGACATCAAATGCATTTATTTTAGTAGTAAGATTTGTAGGAAAATAAACATTACTATTATAAGAATACCTATAATAGTACTATTTTTTAATTAATCATTGATAGAGTACCTATAACCAAGGGGTACCTACTAGTACTATTTTTTAATTAATCATTGATTGAGTACCTATGACATTGTTCTAGTCTACCTACTGGAAAGTTTCTATTTAAAGTTGGAAGAACTTGAGTTTGCTGGTAATTTGCAGGAATAAACCAGTTTGTGCTCAACATGTTCCTACCTTTTGAGAAAGGGGATGATGCAACATGCAGCATTACTTAAACGTGATTTGCATGTGGATAGTGATTGATCTTTACGTAGCTTTGCTTAATTTTTTGACAAATGTTTGACTGCATTCTACTTCAACTTTCAACTTAATTCATCTCAAGTGGCTCAACTCTTTAAAAGTAATTGGAGGTTTTTATGTTCTTGAATTCATCCCATAGATATAATCGGCCTTGAATGGTTTAAACAAAAGGTATAAAACATATCTATAAGTTGAACTATCAAGCACAACGGAATGGAAATTAAATGCTATAACTAATAAGTATCAGCAGTAAAATTACAGATCTGTTTTTTTTAATAAATTTTCCCACACATTATTTAATATTCAACCATTCAAGAATGGAAAATATTTCTTGGACACCCCATATGCTAATCTCTAACAGGAGAGACAAAGAAATATGGGGTGACCACTGTTAAAATCTCAATTTGAGGTTCTTAGTTTTTCTTTCTCCTTTACTTTTTCTTTTTCTTGTCTGTCACAGCATGCACGCCTAGTTCTTGTAGGTTCTTCGGTAAGAAACGGTTCTCCACTGTGGAAACCAGCTCACTCATCTCCAATGGAAAAATTGAGCATAAACGGGTTCTTAGATTGAAGAAGTCTCATAATAACCTCCGTTAAAGATACTCTTACCTGACTTCTTTGGATCTTAATAAATGTTGTGTCACCTACAAAAATTTTGACACTAAAGACAATATGAGAAAGAGTCAAAGAGTTGAGAAGTGTAGAAAATAGAGAATGAAAGCATACCTTATTGCATTTGTGTTTTACCCTTGTATATCATGCTTCTCCAACACTCCTATTGTGATTTTTGTTGGAACCACATTGTATGTCCTTTCTTGCTCTCCATGATTTTGTGAGGTCGTTATTTGATATTGTTTAGTCTCTATTTAGTGTTTTATGGGCATATAATTTGATTCTTATTTGACGACTGAATTGTCTTATCCATATATATTTGGAGAATCGCTCAAATGTTAGCCCAAAACAATATTGTCTTATAACTTAAATTTATCAAAAAATGTGGTAAAAATTTATAAATAATTAGCTATAAATTTATTTAATTTAAAAAAATTATAATTTAATAATTTGGATTATCAATTTTTTTATTGCTGCTGTAATAAAAATTTTATTTATTATAATTATATTTTCTTTCAACATTTTCATTTATTATAAATGTGGTAATATTATTTTTTTTCAACCTCTCCACCTATCACAATTAATTAGGTTAAAGGTGTTCTTGATGTTTATGTTGATATTTTCTTTCTTTTCACATTTTATTCAATTAATTTTTATTTTATTTTTTTTCTTATTCCTATCACAAGTAAAACAATTTTTTTCTTATTTTATTCTAAAAAAATTTGATAATTTTTAATAAATTTCATCTTATTAGATAAAGAGAATTTTTTTAAAAAAAAAAAGTGTCAAATTGAGTATCGCTCACCTTCCTAAAAAATAAAACTTCCCCCATTGCCAAATGTTCCCTTATAGTTATATAAATTATCTATTTTATTCTTTTTATATATTATTTTTAGTTTTTATGAGTTTTAATGACAGGGATTAAAAATATTATACTATATATTTATATAGCGACTACAAGACATTAAAAATTTAAAATAGTATGTCTAGAAATTAAAATTGATGCTCTTTAATTATAGGGATTAAAAAGAAAATTTATATGATCACGAATATAATCAAATTTATGAGATATATAAGATAGATTTAATGGTTAAGTAAAGGTGAAAGGAGAAGGGAGGGAGATAGATCATTTTTCTATTTATGTTTTTAACAAAATTAATACTTGCTGATAAAAAAAAAATAATTAAATTGTTATTGATTTTTTAAATCTTTAAATGAGTATAGGGTCATCGATCTCTGATTCTGTATTTCTTTGGGATTCTTGCCCAGCTCAAATTACGTCCCTTGTTTTGGTGATGCCATGGGAGTACCTTTTGTTAGGGGTTAGCTGTTTTTGTTTCCTTTCTGACTGATAAAAAAAGAACTGATAATCGGCAAATCTTTATTGATTTACTTTAAGAAAGAAATCAATATCCTTTAAAATATACGGGCACCAAAGAATTTTTTATCTTTTTTTTAAATGTTAAAAGGTCAATGAATATGATGATTATGAGATGGAGGGACTACCTTCTTTGGCTTCTTCCTAAGTCCTAACCTTGACGACGCCAATTCCATTCATTTTTATGTGTCTCTGTTTTCAACAAACGTTCACAACAACACATTTCGCCGATTCAAATCACTACTCAACACCGGTACGTCCTTCTAATCTCTCTCCTCCCTTTATTCAAAGATGATTCTCTTCATGCTATTCTGAACTGAAAGAAACCAATTGTTTCTTCAAGTTTCTATTCTCTTTCCTTTTCGCCATTGCAAGGTCAACAGGGTTTCTGATTTTGCCTACTTGTTTAGTATCTACATATGCCTTTGAGATGATTTCACGTTTCAGCAAGAAAGCCACAATTTTTTTTTAAAATACAATTCAGGGTTCTATCCAATTTTGGTTTTTTGGAAAACTGAATTTGTGATGTGATGCCAAATAAATTGAGGTTCTAATTAAGATAGATACTGTCATATGGTAACATTCTCATTTTACAACTCTGCCCAGAACCCTGACACGAGTTGAATGCCATAGGATCAGAAAGGTTTTCTAAACAAGCCTAGTCTGTCCAATAGGTTATGTTCTTCCAATTATAAAGTAATCACTTGTCTTTGATATGATGCCAAATAAATTGAGGTTCTTTTTAATACTCCAGATTATAAGACTTAACCACAGTTGAGTTCCTAATAATCAGAGTTCAAAAGTTCAATTTGCCACTTAAATATACTTCTAATGAACTTGAATATAAAGCACAGAAAATGTATTTAATGTGTGGTTTCTCTCCCTTCTGATTCTCTGAATTGTTTCTGAGGTTGAGATTTGAGAATGCGATGACTGTTTCCTGATTGTGTAATTTTACCTCAGATTGCTCTTAGAAAGTATTACTTTGATGACTTTATAAATGTTGAATGTATTATAGGGGCACATAGAGAGAGAGACATCATGGTCTCTTCTAATGGACTAGCTACGAGTCAGCCACTTTTTTCTTTTGGATTGATTTCTGATGTCCAATATGCTGACATTCCTGATGGCCGTTCATTCCTTGGTGTTCCACGGTATTATAGACACAGTCTTCTCATATTGCAGAGAGCAGTTAAAGAATGGAACACTCATCAGAAGCACAAGTTTGTGATTAATTTTGGAGATATTGTTGATGGGTTTTGTCCCAAAGATCAATCTCTTGATACTGTAAAGAAAGTTGTTGATGAATTTGAGATGTTCACAGGAGGACCTGTGTATCATATGATTGGGAATCACTGCCTATACAATCTTCCTCGCAGCAAGTTACTTCCATTACTGAAGATCCATACTCTTGATGGCCGCGCATACTATAATTTCTCACCAGTGCCTGAATATAGATTTGTTGTTCTGGATGCCTATGACATCAGTGCCATTGGTTGGCCTCAAGATCATCCAAAAACATTGGAGGCCTTGAAAATCCTAAGGGAGAAGAATCCAAATGAAGATAAGAACAGTCCAACAAATTTGGATGGTCCTGAACGAAGGTTTGTAATGTTTAATGGAGCCGTTGGAAAGGAACAGATCGAATGGTTAGATGGTGTTCTCTTGGAGTCAACAAACTTGAAACAGAAGGTGGTTGTCTGCTGCCATCTGCCTCTACATCCTGGTGCGGCAACTGAAGAGACACTGTTGTGGAATTACGATGAAGTAATGAATTTGATACACAGATACAATTGCGTTAAGGTCTGTCTTGCAGGGCATGATCATAAAGGCGGATACTCTATTGATTCTCATGGGATACACCATAGAGTTTTTGAAGCTGCTTTGGAATGCCCTCCTGGTACGGATGCATTTGGATACATTAATGTCTATGATGACAGGATATCACTTGTTGGAACTGACAGAATGAAAAGTACAGAGATGCATTTTACCCCCCCAAGTTAATTTGTATGACAGGATGTCTTCACGTTTGTAAAAATACCTATTATTTTTTTACTAATGTTTGATATAGTACCTATCATCATGTTCTAGTCCTACCTACAGGGAAGTTTGTTTTTAAAGTTGGAATAACTTAAATTGAGTTGGTACTGTTCATGAATCAACCAATTTGTGCTTAACATTTCCTTCCTCTTCGTTTTGAGAGAGGCAAGGATGCAACATGCAGCACTACTTATACATGTTTTGCGTCTGGATTGTGATTGATCTAGTAAAATTGTTACACAACTTTGCTTCATTGCTTGATAAATATTCCTTTTTTTTTGGAAGGCTTGACAAATATTTCTTGAAAACCTTTTCAGTGATCGTGACCATGAGAGATGGCTCTTACATATTATTACTGTTATTTTTTACTTATTACTTTTTGGTACTAAAACTGCTGCATGTTTGACTGCAATCTATTTTAACTTCCAATTCATCACAAGTGACTTAGCTTTTTACAGTTTGCCACTCAATTACTTTTTGGTACTAAAACTGCATGTTTGCTTAACGTGTTTTGCTTTAGCCTTCTATTCTTCTAATGTCTTTAAAAACAGAAAAATGGAATGACTGAAAACTTAAATTAAAGAATAATAATGAAGGAATGCATATTTGATATGTAACATCATGAAACTGTAAAAGTCTAGCTAGGGGGATGGGATATTAGTATCATAGTATGTAAGTTTAGAATTGGGGAAGGGAGGGGGTGAGCTGTAAAAAAACATAAATAACTTTTTATAAATTAGGGTGGCGATTACCACCCCCCACCCACCAATATGGCAATATCCATGGTTTCGTCCTTGGTTATATCACATTTGTCATATTCTATATTTTTTCAGCTTTTCCTCCATAATTATCTTTTTTTTTTTTTTTAACTAGCCAATGTGTCTATATTACATATCCTTTATTAAAGGTACAGGCATGGGTAGGAGAGAGGGACAGGTGGATCTGGTGAAAGGTGGAACCCTTGTCGCCATTATTGCACCTGATTGTTAAAGACTTGGGTCAATTTCAATTCAATTACAAATTCATTAAGTGTTTGCAATTATTCAATTTACCTATAAAGTTGTAGACAATTCGTAGAAATACTTTTAAATGCCAATATCAAGATTGTTAAATACCCAGGAGATGAGATGGTAAGTACGCAATTAATGTTGTAACGTTTGAAAATATATTTACATACGATCTTACAATTTTTTTTCGGGGGCGTGGGGGATCGACAAATAAATTAGACAACGAGATAAGATGGGAACGGATATGTGATTTACGGTCCCCGTTCTATTCTCCAAAATCCATTCTTGTTCCCGACGGGTATAAAATGTTTTCCCCATCCCTATTTCTGGCCTATTATTTAATAAAATACTTTATATTTTGCAAAAGACAAACAAAAATAATTTTAAGAAAATAATATATATACTATTTATTTAAGGAACTCCAATAAGTATAAAAGCCTTCACTATTAAGAAAGAGTAGACATAAAGTAAGTGTAAAAGTTTAAGGGTAATTAAGTGATATATAATACAAAATAAAAGTAATTTAGTCATTATATTTGTCAGGTACGAGTGTGGTATATACTCACCCCTGTTTAAAAAATCAAGTATTGTTTGTCCTTGTCAAAATTAGGATGAGTTTAGAACGGTACCCATAAATACAAGTTTGTTTGTCATGTCTAGAGCAAACTCAATAAGGGAATGTATATTTTTTGGGTCATTCAAGGATTGCAACTTTAATCCCAAAATTGGCATATCATCTCAAATTCAAGGATTTCAAGTTGACTCTTACCCAATTTGGAAGAAAAAAGTCCTATGACTTTGGGCTTTTTTGGGTTAGGTTGGTATTGGTCCAATTTGAAAATAAGAAAAGAACCAATGCACTCTAGGGTTCCAAATGCGAAACAGGACTATTAAAGACCATTTTCTGTTGCGCCGAACGAAATCCTCTTGCTCCACTCCACTTGATGTTGACACCGACAAGTGCGTCTTTTCTTTTGTTGCTTGTTGCAAACAAAAATCTCTCTTCCTCTTTGTAGGTTGGTGTTGTTTGGTGATATTTTATCCCTTTTTCCGATCCTCGTGTTTGACAATGTTGTATGAAATGGTCATATAGGAATATCACAGTGGCCAAGCATTTGATTTTCCTCTTATTTGTGTGCATAATTAATAAATTGACTCCACAATCTTGACTCATTTATTTTAAATCTATTTAGGTATTGGATTCCCATCTTTAATCCTAGATTCACCCAAACGAAATTGGCTAATTCTTTTTGTTTTCACTAATGTTGTTATCTTATAAAAGGATATTTTAGTTTATCAGTTGTTTTACATATGTGACTGAAGTTAATGCTAAGATATTGTGTTTGTGTTGCTGTCTAGGTTTTTCTTGAGGTTTAAGTTATAATATTTGCAACTATGGATGATAAACGAGAAAATTTGTTAACATCGTCCTTGCCTAGCCAATTGTTATCAATTGACGATGAAATATGGCGGATGGCGGAAGAAAGGGTGCAAGAGATACTATGGACAATTGAACCAAATGTTTTATCTGAAATGAATAGAAAGGGTGTTATTGACTATGTTCAGAGGCTAATTAAAGGTTACTATGGAGCAAAGGTTTGGATATTTTGATCCAATCATCATATTTGTAAATTTTTATTGTTGGAGTTGGTTTTTTACATTTGATATTTTCTTTGTTTAATGAATTTGCTTTCTTGCACTCATAGTTAATTGGATGTTCTTGTACCATTTGTTGCTTTAATTGATCTGTATATAATTATATCCATTTTGATGTATGCCAAAAATGTGTTTTTTTTTTTTTTTTTAGAAATGATTGGTTGGAATTTATTTTCCTTTTTTCGTATCATACCTTCCTTTTAAGAGTTTTTAGATTTGAATGTGATTTTATTATATATTCTATTGTCTTAACATGATTTTATAACCATGTTGTTGACTCTTGTATACTTCTACCATACCTTAAATGTGCAGATTGACTCCTTCCCCCCTATTGATTCAATCTGTTTCCCCTTTTTTATATTTAGATATCTAAAAAATCCATCAAAATTCAAGTCATGACATGAAAAATATTGGGATTTTGGAAAGAGTACCAAATCACTCAAGTAAATCAGTGATAAGTAAGTATCTCTCCACAGAGACTTGTGTGATAATTAGATAATTAAAAGTAAATTAAATTGATTGTGAAGTTTAAAATATTAAGTTACCAAACTTAAAGACAATTGCATAAAAATAAAAGACGAAAGTAAGAGAAAATTGTTGAGGAATTTCATCGAACACTTGGTATGCATAGTAAATTGGGATGAAATAGTGAGAGAAATAGTCGAAATTTGACTTCATTGGACTTCCTAACATGCAATTACTATGTATCCCTATTCACTTAAGCTTATGTTTTCATCAACTCATAATTTTATGACAACCTCAATTCCTTAAGCAAGAGAACCTAAATTCCTTGATTATACTATCAATCCCTTGAACTAGCATGACAAAATGATTTGCATTAAGAAAAATTGTTTATTGATGACTAATCCTCTTTACCTATTCCTAGGCCCAATGAAAATTAGTTGTCTTTTATTGCAATACAAAGGAATTTCCCATTTACAACTGAAATCATAGAATCATGTAAATAGGTTGATCAGGCCAAAACCAATCATTAAGAATGAAAGAAGAACAATATTGATGCTTTCTTTATTAAATAGAAACAATGTAGCAATTACATGAAAGTATGACCAATTATATTAAACCCCAATGAAAGTTAAGTTAGTTGCTCGTAGCCATGGGGGAAGAAGTTCTCGATGGAGAAACAATGGAAGATGAGTCTCTGCACGTCCAAGACATCACCATAGAGTTTTGTTTATAATAAATTTTTCTGCTCAAGAGGTCTATTTAAAAACCCCAAAACAAGTAATAGGTCAAGCCCAATTGAAAATAAAATTAAAAATTCGTAAACAGGATTATGCGCATCCTACACTTGTGTGGCTATGCCAACAAAGGTGTGGTGTGGGAGATGTGTTGAAAGAGATATCGATAGTCAAGAGGCTGATTGTCACACCCATGTGGCATTTGGTTCCTTCAATTTTTTTCAAGAACCTCATGGTTTCCATGCTTAGAAAACTTTCCAAGCCCTTCATTCTTCCCCCAATGCCAATGACAGTGCTCCAAGATCCTCTCCAAATTGGTCCTTCAACAAATTCCTTCAAAACTAACAAAAATAAACAAGATCAAGCTTGGAAGGAAATACATCAACATCAACATCAACAACACCTTTAACCCAAGTTAATTGGGGTTGGTGGAAGGAAATAAAACTGAAATTTAAACTATGAAAAACATTTATTCAAAACTTAACTATAAATCAACACAAAGTTCAAAAGCATAAGAGACATCGCATAATTCTCCCAAAATGACTACAAAATGTAGGAATAACTATTATGATCAACAGAATCCTACTTTTGTAGATTGGCTTAGATTTTCCATGATGTGTTTTGTTTGCTTTCCATGTAGCCAACCTCACCTAGTGAGATAATGCTTTGTTGTTGTTGTTTCCTTTACATTGTGAACTTTCTCTCACTTTGACAACCAGAAAAGAAAACTTTTTTTTTCTTTCAAATCATATGAACTAATGCTTCATAGAATCAAAAGCATGACTATACAAATTGTCCCCTTTCGACCTAAAACTTACCGTCATAATTCAAGCAACTTGTAGTCACCCCAGGCCCACCCATTTGATAAATTCCATTTCTCCATACCATGAGAAGATGTATAGTTTTAAAAACACTGAAATGCCTGAATTAAATGATATTGAGTAAATTTTGCAAGTATTGATTGTTCTAGTGAACATTGTTGACTTTAAGAATTGGACACTATTTCTAGAAGGAAAAGGCTTCAATTCAAATTTACAAATTTTTTTAAACCTTAATTGTCATTTTAAACTTTATTTTTTTACTGCCAATAACGAGTTGTTTTCATTATATTTATACCATTACAATGGTGATCATAAACAAATGTTTTACCTCTTTATGGATCACCTACAGGTCTTGCCATTCGGTTCTGTTCCACTAAAAACCTATCTTCCTGATGGAGATGTTGACTTGACAACTCTCATTCATGAAGATGCAGAGGAGGATTTGGCACAAGCAATATGCAATATACTTAAAAGTGGAGATGACTCTGAGTACCAAGTAAAAGACATACAATATATACGCGCACAGGTTTAGAGATAAATTTTCTATTTAAACAACTATAATTATCTTCCTGAATTTTTATATTCAAAATCAACCATTTTTTGTGTTTGAACTGATTAGGAAATAGTGTTTTACATTCTCTTTATCAAATGATGTTTCAGCCTTATTAGACTCTTTTTTTATATTTGGGTGATGAGTTGTAGGTTCGGCTAGTGAAATGTACTGTGAAAAATGTAGCAGCTGATATCTCTTTTAATCAAATGACTGGAATCTATACTCTAAGCTTTTTGGAGCAGGTATTGATACAGTTGATATTTACACCTAATTGATGTTATTTGATTTCTACATACCATGTGCTTAATATCTATAAGCTTAAATCTCTCTCTTGTGCAGGTTATGTATGCTTAAACTTGGTGGCTAAATAGACCTTACCTATAGTTTTAATCATGATTGTGAATATATGAAGTGTTAGAACTGTCACTTATATCAAAATTATATATTTATATATACGTATTGTTCTATTTTTGTGTTTCAGATGTCAATTATATTTTTACATATCTATTTTGCTTCCCCTTTTTTTATACAATTCATTCTATACATTCTTTAGCTATCTTTCCTAAATAGTAAAAAAGAGTGTAACTGATTATGTAGGGAACATCATAAAGAAATTTGGTTCTCCATTCAGTTAACTTGCTCTTTAGTGGCCTCAATATTGAGTCAATTTTTTACTTAACACATTTCCATTCTCCTGCTCCATGCATTTTCTTGATAAATGATTGTTCAACACTATCTTTTTCTCTTTGCCCCTATAATGTATCTATATTACATTTTTTTTCTTTTCAAAAACCTCTTGATCTTCGTCCTTCTTACCAAATTCAAATTCATAATTCCATTTTCTAATGAAATTATATAATTAATTCATTTTTTATCACAAAAATATAAACTTTTTCCATATTTCAGATTAAATTCATTTTTTCTTTTTCAATTTATAGTTAGGCTTTGCTAATTTTGTAATTTGGAATTTGGAAACAAATTTTTAGGTTGACCAACTTGTTGGAAAGAATCATATTTTCAAACGCAGTATTATCTTAATCAAAGCTTGGTGCTATTACAATAGCCGACTACTTGGCGGACACCATGGCCTATTATCAACATATGCAGTAGAAATATTAGTCTTGTATATTATCAATCGTTTTCATTCAGTAGTGCGTGGTCCTTTAGAGGTGAGTCAAATATTCCATCAATAATATTTTTTGCAACCTTTTTATTTTATATACTTGAAGAATAGAAACATTGAACTCCTACTACTAGCAGGTGCTATACATATTTTTGGACTACTACTGTTCATTTGATTGGGATCATAATTATGTTAGTATATGGGGTCCAAAATCCTTATCCTCTCTTCGAGAAATTATTGGTAAGTCTTGCAATGTGTAGCAATTGGAGTATTTTCAATCTTCAGTCCTTGATATCCCAAATCCCTTGCTTGTTGCAGAGACACCAGAATGTGATCAGGGTGAATTTTTGCTCCAAAAAGAGTTTCTTAGAAATTACAAGAATATGTGCTCTTACCCAACAAGGGCATCTGAAACTTTAACCCATGAATTTCCTGTTAAGTTTATGAACATCTTGGATCCTTTAAGAAATGACAACAACCTAGGTCGTAGTGTGAGCATAGGTAATTTTTCCCACTAAAAGTCGATAGATATTTCATACTCATAATATGGTAATAAAAAACATCAATTGATTGTGTTGAATATATATGGTACTTTAATTATTTGAGCTCTCATTCTTCGAAATGATTAAAGGACTTGTGAAATTTATGCAATCCTATTCTTATCCTGTGGAAAGTTTTTTATAGGTTATGTATGTGTGTGGGGGGGGGGGGGTTCAAGAACATCTACAAGTTCACTACAACTCAACATAATAGTGAAAAATGCATCAAGGTTTACTCAAATATTGTTATAGATATTGATAATTGATATACACCCACAACGACTTTGAAGTTTTATATGATGCTTACATAGTTAGAGATTGTGTTGTTTCATGACATTATTTCAAATTTGTAATGGTTAAATTTTAAAATGCATAGTTCTATTCCACTTATTTCCTATCTTTTTACTTACCTGCAGCCAATCTACATCGATTAAGATATGCTTTTTCCTACAGTGCTCAAAAGCTTAAGCAAATCTTCACACTTCCTGGAGAAAACATGGGTGCAGCACTAGAGAAGTTTTTCTTCAGCACATTGGACAAGAATGGAAAAGGAGAAAGGGCAGATATTAGGGTTCCGGTTGCTCCATTTGATACTGGAAGATTCGAAGAGCCTGTCCTTTATGGAGATTGTGAAAATTACTGTAGTGGCTTACAATATGTTCAGTCGTATCATAATTATGCCACGCCAGTAATTGTAGATTCTAGTACTCTAACATTGCCTGATGATATCCTTGTATCATCAACGCAGCAAAATTGGAGTCTATTTTATCAAGGTGGTACCGATGTATATATCCTGAGACATACACTCTATCATCCAACTTACAACCTTGAAGGAGGAGGGAAATCACGTGGAACAGACACATACATACCTGACTTGGTATATTGTCTTTCTTTCTCAAACTTTATCTATTTAGGCCATCTTTGGATAAATTTTCCATAAGCACTTATAGAAAAGAAAATAAGAAGGTAAAATGAATGGAGCTTCTCATATGAGCAAAAATTAACTTATGTACTTAACTTTGCAGAAGTTCTTTTGATTTAACTTCTCTAAAAACTAAGGTGCATAAGTTTATTATAACAAATGGAGAAGTTCAATGCATTTTACCTTATTTTCTTCTTCTATAAGTGTTTGTAGAGAAGTTTATCAAAATAGGACCTTGTATTATGATAACACTCTATATCATTCCCAAAATGGTTTAATCTTTCAGAATTATAATTCCTACTGGGATATGAGCACCAGGGCACCTAGGCCAAGGAGATTTCCTTCTTCAAAGCACAATGCATTTCCCAGATCACCTCTGAAAAAGAAACAAGTGGAAGAGGTTCATTCTGAGATAGACATAAATGCTAAATCAGATTCAAGGTTGTTTGAGTTCTTAAATGAAGATTTCCCCGTTCTTCCATGTAATTCCAAGGCTATACTGCCAACACAAGCCAAAGAGTCTACGCCATTAGAAAAGTTTCATTCTGAGACAAACATGGATGGTACTTCTTGGTCATTTGAGTTCTCAAATGAAGATTCCCCCCTTCTTCAAAGCGCTTGCAAGACCATCATGTCAGGGTTTGCTAAGTTAACTAAGCAAGCCAAGAGCTTTCCATCCTCTAAAGAGTCTAAACTGAAAAATATTGAGTTTGGAACTTTCAAGAAATCACAATCGTTGATAGAACCAAGTGTGTCAACAAAGGATGAGAAAGAAGATTATGATATTTCATTATCTAAAGAATCTGTGCTTGTATTTTCGAAGGTGGTGATAGAGAGAAAAGATGAATCTCTTGAAAACAATGAATAGATGGATCAACAATGTTAACAAAGATATTTTGAGGGATATTAAGGATGTGTGTGTGTTTGTTTAAGAGAAACTGGTTGCTAGTGACAGCCTCAAACTTCATATGAACAAACCATTGGTGAGGGGATGTTAACCAGTTTTGTGCTTCCTTGGTGGGAATAATTTACCATTACTCTAGGAACATAATGATATCTTGAACTCATACATTTGTTTAAGTTAAATCTTTTAATCATATATGGGTCATTTCTTATGGATATATTTGGATTGGCAATACAAAGAGAACAAAACAGATCAAATATAAATATAATGAGATAGAATGTGTTTTATTAGAATGGAATAAAAATGTCATCTATAATTTGAATTTTTGTATTGAAGTCATTTAGAAAAAGAAAATAATAGAATGGGTTATAATATTTAACTTTTATATAATCGTTACTTTAAAAATATTTTCTCTTTTATTTATTTTGGATCTTTTCAAGGAAACAGAAGTTTGTAAGGAAATAATTTTAATAAAAATGTTTTACAATTGAAAAAATATTTACATCACAAAATAATTAGAGTGTTAGCAACACATTCTAATATATTTCTTCTAACATATATTTTATTATTGGATAAAATTTATTGAAAATTATAAAATTAAGAAAGTCAATAGATGTAGATGAGAAGTGTGACCCACAAAAATTTGAAACTTTTAATAAATTTCTACCAATAATAAAGGGTGTGTTAAAAAAGTGGGGGTTACTAACATTTTCAAAAAAAATTAACAATGTTGTAAGAAAACAACTCTTTTATTATGTTTCTCAGAAATATTTTGTATGAAAATTATTTACTTTCATTTTATTTTTTAATTAAAATCATTTTTTAAAATTATATAACAAAGATATTTAAAATCAAATTATTTTTAAAGTACTTCAAAGAGTAAGAATTTTAGTTGAAATTTAAAATCAAATATTAACACTGAGAAAGTATATTTGACAACATATTTTATTGAGTTTTAAAACCAAATTAAAAAATAATACTCACTCTTTGACTACTTTCTAATGTTTGATATTTCTAGTGATTTTGTGATAATATATTGGACAATAATAATCATCAATACACACAAGTATATTTATACATGGATGATATTCTCTCTCTCTCTCTCTCACACACACACACACACATATATATATATATATATATAAATTTGTGTTAAAACGGGTCTAACTCAATCCTTAGTATTTTTTTTATTCCTATACATAAAAAAATAAAATGTGTTGACAATACTTATATTATAAATTAACTTTCTTTATTTAAATTATGAAAGTAATATATAGAGAAAGAAGAGAGATCAAATTATACCGATGTAGCTTAAGTAATCATTACATCATTTTATAACTTAATATAAGATGTGATTTTTATCAATCCAATCATTTAATTATATTTACATATTATTAAGATTGTTTATGTAAAATTTGTCAAAATTGAACAATAATAAGTAGCTAATCAAGTCATTCTATTTTAGTATATTTTGAAAATTTTATATTAAGTCAATTTTGATTTGTATGAATGAGATAGTAAATAATTGTTTATTAATATAATTTTTTGTATATATGATCTAAGTGAAATGAATTTTTAATCTAATGATAGATTTCAAGAAAATATTATTCAATTGAAAGTTATTGAATAATATAATAGTCGATCAAAGTTACATAGGTATATTTTGATCTCTCATCATATAGATATATATATATATATATATATATATATATATATATATATATATATATAGAGGCGGATGTAAGTAGAGGAGAAAGGGGGCAAGTGTCCACCCTTGAATTTGAGGGTGAAATTACTTATATACTCTCATTTTTTTTTATGTTTTTCCTAAAATATCCAGGTCACAAAATATCAACCATTCTCTTCTCTTCGTTCTCTGATTTTCACGCTCCCTGACCTAGCCCTTGCTGCAACCTGCAGCCCTATCTCTTCTTGATTTCTCACGTGACTCCGACCAGTGTCCAGCCTCTGCTCGCTCCTTCACTATACCCCTGGTCTACTCGCACAGTCGCGCATCTGCTAGTGCTTCTTCTCTGTTGCCTTGCGTTTGCTCATGGGAGTCACGAGACTCACGACCGGTGAGGCGGTGCCCAGGCAGCCCAGCCTCTGCTCGCACCTCTGGCCTCTGTTCGCGCGCCCATCCTCGTCCTCAGGCCTTCCAGTTCCAACCTTTATCGAGTCCCAGGTTCACTTTTGTCCCCTTTGTGGTTTCTTCCAAATACCACTTTTTCAGCTTCATGTTCTAATTGCTAAACAGTTTCTTATTATTATTTGTGTGTAAAATGCTGACCATTGTTCTAAACACTTTTTCAACATGAATTTAGAGTAATTTGTTTTGATTTTTTAGCATTGTTTGAGTGTCCCCCCTTGATTTATTTTCTTGATCCGCCCCTGTATATATATATATAGAGCGTATTAAGTGAGAGGATCGATTAATATCATATTTTTAAATGAGAAAGAAAACATGGGATGTTTGTTTTAATCTACAAAAATATGAAATAGTTCGCTGTTTATTAAGTGTTTGAGTAGCTTTCTAATATCAATTATCAAACGCCAATAGAAAAGCTTTTTTGTTAAAAAAATATAAGCATGGAGTTTAAAAAATAAAAACAAGATTTTTGGGTGATATTACATTATGTTAAAAAAAAATCAAATTATATACATCTAACATGTTGTGAATAAAGACTAAATTATTCCTAAAAAGGAATAAACACTAAAATGCTATGAAATTATTAAATTCAATAACTAAGTTTTTTTTGAATTCAATAACTAAGTTAATATAGAAGGACTAATTTAACATGAAATTAAAAAAATTAAATTATATGCATGTAACCTTTTAATAATAAAATTAACAACGATTTTCAAAAAATATATATTTAATCTTATGTTAATTTTCACATTTAGTTATTGTTATCTCTAGTTATGTAAAATTTGTCTAAGTTATAAAATTTATATAACTTTGATGAACTTATCTCGAAAGAAAATGAAAAGTGCATTAAAGAATGATCAATATTATGGAATAAATTTTGAGAAGTTGTATCCATCATTGAAAAAATTCATTTCGATAGAAATTAACATTTTGATGACTTTATTAAAGTGCGTGTGACATTTAAAAGCATTGAGAAACAAGACCTTAATTTCAAAATTCAAAATATTAGTTGAACCAGTTATGGAAGAAGTTATCAAATAACGTTAGATATGTGTATTTAGAAATATTGTTGTATATGTGTCAAAATCATAGAACTTGATAGTTAGTGTTAGAAATTTATAAATAAGATATTTGACTGCCAATTTTTGATAGATTAAATCATTATTACTTAATTCCTCAAACACGTATATCAAAATTGACTATTAGTTTACAAGGTCATTCATTCTCACTTTTATGAATTCATGTCTCTTTATTTTACTATATTTTTCTAAACTTTTTACTTTTTTCAATCTCTAATTATTCTCAAAATCTTCACTATTTCAATCTTTACTTCTAGTTACTATTAGAATTAGTATCAAAATTAACTTTTGAATCGAAAACACTATTATAAAATCTACTTAGAAATTACCTTACAAACCAATGACACAATTATAATTATCTATGGATATCTTTATCAAAATTACTATTACCATATGTATTAAATATCAGAGAATTCTTTGATAAGTTTTTAAAATCAAAAATGGATTTTATATCTCATTTTTAAATATTTATTTGTTAATAGAATCATTTAATAAAAATTGATCATTTTATAATAATAAATTACATTTAAAGAATAAATATAATTTTTACAATTAATCGTTATTAAGCACAAACAAAATTTATATTAAATTTCTTATATTTCTATATAATTTTTCTTTTTAATTGTGATTTATTTTTGAAAACCCATAGTTTGTAATTGCCAAACTTTCTTTTTGACACAGACACAGTATTCCTCCAGCCGAATTAATAGCAGGGCTATGAAATCGTTCA
Source organism: Glycine tomentella (assembly GCA_007407185.1). Lineage (NCBI taxonomy): Eukaryota > Viridiplantae > Streptophyta > Magnoliopsida > Fabales > Fabaceae > Glycine > Glycine tomentella. The sequence goes on from PYAF01005646.1 coordinate 138,211, forward strand.
ATCTCCCTATCACCCCACAATGCCCCATAACTGTGAAGCTTTATTTCTCCTCTTTAGATTTCTTGAATACATAACAACTGAACTTCTTCTTTAACCACCACCTGCCTGATAAACTTACATTTTATTCTCCCCGTAACCCCCCCACCTCATATGATAATATATTCATTGATGAGCTTGCTTACCCATTTGTTTTTTCCCCTCTGCCTTCAGCTTTGTTTCCTTCTTATCACTTCAGTTTTGTTTCCTTCTTGTCCCGTTGTTCCATGGACACAAATTTTGAAACAATATACTCTTCCTAGCCTTCAAATGTCACTCCCAAATATCTCCCTAGTTCCCATAGTTTCTATGCTTCAATAGTTTCATTCCTTAACAAAAGTATTTTGTTGCACTTGTGAATATTTTCATCTGATAAAATGTTACTTAATGAGATACTTTCAAATTTGCGAGGTGACCTAACTGTATTAATCATTTGTTTGGTTTCGTTTACTGGATCAATTTTAATGTACTCTGCAAAAGTTGTGGCCACTAATTGTCTAAAGCATTTATTTCCCCACAAGTACAATGGTATCCTTCAGCATGAGCCATGTAAGCTTGTTTCTAGGTGTAATACTTGGCTCCCATCTTTGGGTACTGAGTGAAATAATGTTAGGAATCTCTCATTCTTCACATTCATCTTCTCCCATTGAAGTGAGAAAATAATACTTCCTCGTTCTATAAGCAAAAAAACAAAAACAAAAACTCAAATCTTTTATTCTTAAATATAAATAAAACTTAATTATTTTTTGCCTTATTTAATAAGATTAGGTTAAAAATACTCTTTATTTAACAGGGAGTTTGTGTTTAATATCAAGTTTCAATAAATGATAATTTAAGAAAAAATATTTTTAATTAAGAATGATACAATTTAATGAATAAATTAATTTTTTAATATATGTAATAAAATTAAATAAAAGAGAATGAAGAAAGTAGGAAAAAAACATTGCAAAAAGGAGTTTCGACCCATACTTCTAAATTTTATAGTTCTATAAGAACATATTTAGTAGCATAATCTATTTTGGATTTTTGGATCATTTTTTGTGGATCCTATGATGCCATATAAGATAGAAGATTTTTTTATTATGTTTTGTTTTAGTGGTAGAACCTAATAAGTTCTTGGATTTTACTTGCATTAAAAAAAATAAAATTTGTCTTTTCTCTCAAATGACATTAAAAAATAATATTTTTTGAAAAAAAAAAAAGAGTTTTTGAAAATTCTTTCTCTAGAACTCAACTTTGAGCATGAAAAACTCTTGCACAAAAATAGTGGTAGACCTCATGATAGGGGGTTTTTGAGTTCAAGAAGTCTACTCAAGAACCCCTATCAGAGCATTTTTAATGGAAGATTCTATTTTGAATTCTTAGATTACTTTTTATGGGTTCTATGATGTCGAATTGGATACAAAAAATTTTCATTTTTTGTTCTAGTGGTAATTAAAACTCATTTTTGATTTTTACTTTAAAAAATACCTTTTTTCCGTCACTTACAAAAATAATATTTTTTGGAAAAAAAATGAGATTTTAGGAATTTTTTCCTAAAATTCAACCTTCACCATGAAAAATTCGTCAGCAAAAATAATAATAAATATGATAGACAATAATACCTGAGTTAAAAAACGCAGCTCAAAAATCTCATTAAAATTGTCTAACAATTGTTAAATGAAAAAGTAATTGTATCTGGTCTTTCAATAATCAATCATAAAATAGAAAAATGGAATAGATGCTGAAATTGTCTGAAAAAAACCTTTTCAGAGTTCAGCTTAAAAAAAATTGAATTGCTTTAAAAGTAAAGATGACGAAACATTAGAAAAAAAATTATAAAATATTTTGTAATAACTTACGAAAAATACTTGCATAAAATTTCTAAAAAGGATAGTAAAACATCAAAAGACGTGCCATAATTTTATCGATTCATATCAAGCATAAAAATATGTAAGTTTTTTAATATTAAATTAAAATATAATTTTAATTGAAACTAAATTTTTCCTTGCTTATCAACCTTCCATAAATCCATACTATCGTACCCTATGGGATTTTACCTTCTTGTGCTTTTAATTTCTATATCGCCACCACCAAACACCCGTTCTTCACGGGAACTTAGTCACATGGAAGAGCCTTTCATGGGCAAAAATACAGACATTCAGTTCAATAATCTAATGTCTTATGTCTATATATATTTATGTTATATAAGCTTTACATAGCATGCACCATTCGTTGATAAATATTTATAGAAAGAAAAAAAAACATATATTTCATATACATAGTTCGCATCTCAAGATCAGATCGAGAGAGAGATAAAGAATTTCAAAAGCAGAAGATGACAGATGTAGATAGACGTGGACGCATGGAGAATTATTGGGCATGTGCGTGCGATTCAATCCGTTTTTGTCCATTTATGCGCGCCATTGTTCAACCCCAGCTGTAACTAACTCTCTGGGCCCCACAACCCTTCTCAATCCAAATCTCTCTCTCTCTCTCTCTCTCTCTCTCTTTTTCATGCCCCCAAACTAATATCAACACCATCATTGCGTTCTTTTCCATAACTTGAAGAGCCCCCAAGTCATTTTCCATTGTTATTTTTCCCCGTAGATGATACAATAAGTCCATCACAATATTAATAATAATACCGTTACGCTGACACCATGACACGATCCTTTTTCTTCAATTTTCACTACTCAACCTTCCAAGCATATAGAAACAAGCAAAACTCTGAAGACTCGCTGACACCGAACCCTTCCAGCGACCCAGAACTCCCCGTTTGAGTAGATAACGATGTGGATGATGATGATAACGGTGGTGAAGATGATGAAATTGAATGCGATGATGACATAGAAATATTGGATGATGACAAAACAGGCTTAAAAATAAACAAAGCATGTTTCAAACCAGGACTAAATAGCC
>PYAF01005646.1:164472-176925 GCA_007407185.1 Glycine tomentella
AATTAATTTTTTAATAGGATAATTCATCCTAAACTTATATTAAAATTAATTCCATTTCGATTCACCTTTTAACTTCTAACCTAGTTTTAGATGATAATAATGTCTCTTTATAGAGGCTTCTGTATAAATACAAATTATGATGTTTTGATGATTCAACTCGTTAGTATATTATGATAAATATAGTATTAAAGTATTATTAATATTTATTAACCAAATACTGTAATATGGTAGAAAATAAACTTACAATAAAACTTATAATTAATTGTATCAAGTATTTGAAGTGAGATTCTATAAAAAAAAAAAATATTTGAAGTGAGATATCAAGTATTTTATTGATAATAAGTTTTATATAATAATTTTAAAATATTTATTATAAGGTTATAAAAGATATGTTTTCAGGAGTTTCAGCACATCAAAATACGATGGGGATTATTAATTACTATTATCTATTTTTGTTATTATATTTTTATTATATAATTTGTAATTGTTTGAAGATAGTTCCTTAATAAAAAGATAAAGAGGAAGGTATGTTTTTGTCCCTCTAAAACATGTGAAATCGAATTAATCATTTCAAAACTTTTTATTTCATTTCAGTCGTTCTATGATTTTAACATGTTACTGTTCATCTAATATGGTAACGTCGTTAATGAATATGCTCACATCAGATGAAATTGAACCCAAATTCTGTCTTAAGGCATTTGTACAACAATTTTTATTTTTTTATTTAAATAAAATACTCACGGTGCATGTTGTCGTACTGGATAAACATATTGAATTTACAACACATTTAACATACTGGTTGAATATATTAGATTTACTAATATAGTTAAAATTCAATAGGTAGTTAGTAAAGATTTCTTTTTTTATAGAATTATAAGATTGATTTGATGGTTGAAGAGAGAATGAAAAAAAAAATGAGTTCAAATTCCTCTTACTAATAAAAATTAACAAATTAATAATTAATATTTACTAATAAAAAAAACTATTGATTAACTATTATTATATCAAATTGCTCTTAGTTAATGATCTATTGTGAATCCTTAATAGGTGATTCACCGTATAATTCATCTATTTTTAGTCTCTAATTTAGGAATAATTTTTTAATCTTTATTAAAAGTTTCTTCAATTCTTTATTTCTTATTCTGTTAATCACTTTAATGCTTCTCAACTTCTCCTAATATTCCTGTAAAAAAAAAGCTTCTGCTAATAGTGTAATTTTTTATAACTTTTTTCCCCTTTCTAAATCAGCATCAATCACATGCAAGTCACTTTTATTTTTATTCCTTATAAATATGGTTGATTTGCTTTTAATCCATTTGCCTTTAGCCATTATCCAAGTTTTAATATTTGGTTTAACAAAAACTTAATACATTGCTAGAAATGGTAAGATTTCTTTAGGTTAAAACACACTTAGTTTTTTGTTATTGTTGATTATGCTTTTAAAAATTTAATTTAATTCTTTATTTTTTTAATTGAGTCAAAATGGTTCTTTTAAAACATAAATAATTTTTTATTTTTAAATACGATTTTGAACTTTTTTTTTACTATTTCAAAGTGTAAAACTTTATGTTATTAAATTCACTTACATGAAAATTATGAAATTCAAACCAAAAAAGGACAATAAATATAATCAAAATCATGTGAAAAATGAGTTTGGTGAACAATAAAAAAGAATCTAATATTTTTTTAAAAAAATTCAGTTGCTTGTTGAAAATAATTTATATTATCAATGTATATACTATTTAGTATTTACTTTTAATGCAAATTCTAATCCGTTCATTTATTTTATTTAATATAATTTTGACCGAGAAAAGTTATGTGAACTAAATCTTAGTATAGGTGGCTTAACGGGTTACCTAATCCAACACGGAGTAATCCGACCAATTTGGATTGCGGGCTATAATGAGCAAAAACCTAAATTTAATTTGGGCCTAAAAAATGAAACTCAAATCCTATAAAAATCAATTTTTTTAAACATATTTTTAATATATTTTACATATTTAACTAGCAATGAATCATGATTGGATCAAACTAAAGTCCGTATTTAATTTGGGCTAAACAAATTAAGATAAAGTCTTACATTTCATCATAAAGATTTGGACTTATCCCGTCCATTTTGTAGCCTCCAAGTCCTAGTAAATTCATTAGATTATGACAAATGATCTCAAGATTTCAAAAACATTTCCAATAACAATTATAAATTGTCTACTAATTTATAAATTCTAATATTGACAACAAAATTCAATCTCACATTTAAAAAAATATATGAGTTTCTTCCTTATGAACTAAGTTTTTTCTTACAATTATTTAATTTAGTATTTAAACTTTGTTCTCTGTAATTTTTTTTATATAATTTCATTTAATTTTATTTCTTGAAATTTTAATTCTTCATAGACTAAAAAGTTAAATCATAAAAGAGAATCTCTCCATCCTTTTGATGAAAAAATATGATAAACATAGAAAACTTCAATAATTAACAAATATAAATATCAACATATAGCAACAAAAAGTAAAAAAGCAAACAAATGAAAATATTAAAAGCAAAATTAAAAAGAAGCATGAAAAAGCGAAGCGTAAATTAACAAAATGTATAAATACTATAATTTACCATATTTTTAAAACTAGTTTGACTCCTGTCCAAGTGACATATTTTTTTAGTAGGAGACAAAAACAGACACTTTGTGCTTGTGATACCCTAGGATAGAATTATTTTTTTTCCCATTTTAACATTTATCCCTTCACCTTGCTTTATTTGCATCTGACTTGGGTTAATAGTGAGAGAGAGAGAGTGCGTCCCTCCAAAAATTGAGACAGAAGGAGGATAGAACTGATATGAGGCCCTCTTTTATCTATCCACACACTCACCAACATCACCAATAGATAACACAACAATACAGAATTTACATTTACACTAACACAATCCTCTTCTTCACTCCTCACTCTCCTCTTTCTATCCAAATTCTCCACCAGACATGGCAGTTTCTTCAGCAACAGCTTCCTCCAAACTCATACTATTCCCCCATGCATCATCTTCCTCTTCCCTTAATTCCACATCCTTCCGCTCCTCCACCACCAACACCCACAAACTAACCCCTCTATCCTTCTCCTTCCTCCACCCCACCACCGTCCTCCGCCGCACCCCTTCTTCCACCACCACCCCGCGCCGCACCTTCACCGTCCGCGCCGCCCGCGGCAAATTCGAGCGCAAGAAGCCCCACGTGAACATCGGCACCATCGGCCACGTGGACCACGGCAAGACCACCCTTACAGCCGCCCTGACCATGGCCCTTGCCGCCCTCGGCAACAGCGCCCCCAAAAAATACGACGAGATCGACGCCGCCCCGGAGGAGCGCGCCCGCGGCATCACCATCAACACCGCCACCGTGGAGTACGAGACCGAGAACCGCCACTACGCCCACGTGGACTGCCCCGGCCACGCTGACTACGTGAAAAACATGATCACCGGCGCCGCCCAGATGGACGGCGCCATATTAGTCGTCTCCGGCGCCGACGGCCCCATGCCCCAAACCAAAGAGCACATCCTCTTAGCCAAACAAGTGGGTGTCCCCAACATGGTCGTGTTCTTAAACAAACAAGACCAAGTCGACGACGAAGAGCTTCTCCAACTGGTCGAGCTCGAAGTCCGCGACCTTCTGAGCTCCTACGAATTCCCCGGTGACGATACCCCCATTGTCTCGGGCTCCGCGCTCTTAGCCCTAGAAGCACTCATGGCCAACCCTGCAATCAAACGCGGCGACAACGAGTGGGTCGACAAGATTTACCAACTCATGGACGAGGTCGACAACTACATTCCCATCCCCCAGCGCCAGACCGACCTCCCCTTCCTCCTCGCCGTCGAAGACGTCTTCTCCATCACCGGCCGTGGCACCGTAGCCACGGGCCGTGTCGAGCGTGGCACCGTCAAAGTAGGGGAAACTGTTGACCTTGTAGGTAGGGCTGCTCAAAATAACTACTTTTAAAAAACTACCCATAACTGGAAACTAGTTATAATATTCCCTTATCTATTTATTAGTTATTTAACATGAGCACCCTTAATTGTAGGTTTGAGAGAGACAAGGAACACAACCGTCACGGGTGTAGAAATGTTCCAGAAGATTCTAGACGAAGCCCTGGCTGGAGACAACGTGGGACTGTTGCTTAGAGGGGTTCAGAAGACGGACATTCAGAGGGGAATGGTGTTGGCTAAACCCGGCACGATTACGCCGCACACCAAGTTCTCAGCGATTGTTTATGTTTTGAAGAAAGAAGAAGGTGGTAGGCATTCACCTTTCTTTGCAGGGTATAGGCCTCAGTTTTACATGAGGACCACCGATGTGACTGGGAAGGTTACGGCTATCATGAATGATAAGGATGAGGAGTCGAAGATGGTGATGCCTGGTGACCGTGTGAAGATGGTGGTGGAGCTTATTGTGCCTGTTGCTTGCGAACAGGGAATGAGGTTTGCTATTCGGGAAGGTGGGAAGACCGTTGGTGCTGGAGTTATCCAATCCATCATTGAGTGACAATTGTGTCACTTGATTTTTTTTTTTTTTTTTTTTTTTGCCGTTTTATACAGCTTCTCTACTTTGCTTTCCCTTTTTCTTATACTTTAATTGTACTTTTAGGATGGATATTATTGGATAACAATATTTTTCTGTCCCAAATGAAAATGTCTTTGTTGTTCTTGTTACTGTTTTACTTCATTTTCTTTTGCTGCTGAATTGCAATCAATGATGAGGTTTATATTGAAGGATGAACGGTTTTCCTGTTTGTTATGCTTCTTCCTTGTTGTATGTTGAACTTAAGGTTCTTATTGAAAGTAAATATGCCAAAGATGTTAGTTAATGAAGTCAAGCTATCACGGTTGGCTAATTGGATTTGCTTCTGCTTTGAATTCTACTTCATATGCACAAAGTCCAGAGCCACCATATTTGAGAAGCTAAAATTTCTTGCATCTAGTTCAACTGAACGTGTTCTTGGCTTCCTACTGCAGAAACACATGCTAAGCTATGACAATGTTCTCCACATACATACTACAGGGTTTTCTCATTCTGCATTTGGGCAGAAAAGCCTCCTCCGTATCTTTGATCATTCAAATGCTCTAACACTTGTATTTTGATTAACCCAGATTGTGACTAAAACAATATTACTTAAAAAACTACCTATAAAAATATACCGACAAGAGAAAACTGTCTATAAGGAATGAATTTGGATATGTTAGAGCCAGTTTGTTTTGGCCAAATCCTGCGTTTCAATGTGCCTTCAATATCAATCCTACTTCCACAGTGGATTGGATTGGTGTTGAAAGAAACAAAAAGGTAAATCAGACACACCCTTAATAACTGATGTTAGTGATGGGTCTTAAAACCCTTTAATCCCCGTATTTACTGGTAATTCTTGAGTAAAAAGTATAAAATTTGCGAGTATTGTCATGTATCGGCTTCTCATGAATGATGTGTGCTAACTGCTATCTTTATGAAGGATAAACAACCTAAATAGTAAATACTAAACAAACTCAGATAAGGGTTCTTTTCTGGTTCTTTCCCAGTTTCCATTATCTTTTCTTATAAGATTAATCCATACTAAAAACTACAATTGCGGATTTTACTTTGTTTTTATCATAAACTCATTCTAACATATAGAGAGAAAATAACCAGTAACCTAATACTACAGCTACGCCTAGCTATTGTTCAACAGGGAGATAACTGAGCAGGAATGAATACTCAAACAAAGAACATCAGTTGCTCCCCAGTTTCACCCTGTTGCAATGTTATAATAACCAAACAAGACTGGCCAGTACACTTGGTTAAACTCTAAACTGGTTTGCACAACACCCTGGTTGAAACACCAAACAATACTGACCAGTTCACCCATCAGATTAACCTGATGAATAAATCAAGCCTCATATCCAGAGGTCTTGACGATTTAACCTTCAATTGGATTATTAAAAACATTCCAAGCGAAATATGTGAATCATGGCTTATTCTTGACATGACAATAAAGTAATGCAAAACATAACTTCTATAGATGAAAAATATACCTAAATAAGTTCAAAAGTTCAATAATGCAAGCCTGCAAAACGAGGCAACCATCCAATTTTATGATTATCCAATGCTTAGTTTAGCTATTCGAAACCCATGAGACAAAATAAAACGATGTTCTTTCTTTACGAGCATCAAGGCTATCCGAATGCATGAATGTGTCTATAAATTCAAAGCTGCATATTTCCTAGATTAAAGCTGATGATTACCAACTCCTGAACAAAAGATGCCCTCAGCCTTCTCTCTTCAATATCCCGCACATCACCTGAATCCTGCGGTGCATCTGTCCTAGAGCTGCAAACAAAATCACCAGCAACGTTTTAGCATTGGATTTAAGTAGAGAATTCTGCATATACCTTATTTCTATTGCTACTTTGAAGACAGTATAAGTCATTGCTACTAAGTTTATGCAGCATCAAATGCAGGACCTACAATGTAAAACTCCTCACAATCAATGCAACAAATATTTTTAATTAATAAATTTTGGAAGATATTAAAGGAAAAATGATAGTTAATATTTCAATATTGTGACTCGTCACAAATATTAACTAACCAAATTCAACAAGATGAGTAAGATAGATTCGGTTCTTAGGAGAACATGCTTGTCAAACAAATGACAGGAGATATTAAAGAGGGTGTCGCATCACATTGACAATAAAGTAATTCAGGCTAAAAGTGTATCATCATACAACTCCAAATTCAAGATTCAGAACAAAAGCTTTCATATTCAGTACGATGGGAAGAAATGCTAAAATTACTGATCATACCTCTCTATGTTGTTCTATAAATTGCCAATTTAATAATCACTGTTATAGTAGGTTAATGCAAAGCTAGATTTGGAGCAAGAGCTTCAAAAAACAATCTGAATTGTATCTCAACAAATGCATTACACTAAAAACAATGGCAAATCATTTCCATTTACACTATAATACTTGAAAACTATAACTAAAACTTGAGATACAAAAGATCATTATCTTTTCAGAAAAGTGAAATCAACCTCCTTTTGGTACAATTACTAATTAGGACTAGCTAAACTTGTTTCAGAGCAAAACAAGCTATCTATTGTCAGAACAGCAGTATTCAATTTCTACTGAAACCAGAAAAAAAAATATCAGAAAGGACATTTAATATTAACAGTGAGATGGAACTAGCAGGTGAATGCCTAAGTCATTTTGGCGGCTTCATGAATATACTCTACAGAATCATTTATAGGAATTCAAGCAGATGAATCTCAATCAAAAACAAATCTCCCCTCCCCTCTTTCCAGTCATTTCAAAGTCATTTTTTATCAGTGTCATGTCTAAGTCTGACAACTCTAAAAAAATCTTGCACATCGTTTTGTTTCACACACCTCCCTATTCTTTCAGTAACCTTCACATGGAAAGAATAAAGAAAAAATTCCAAAGCAGAATATAGTTTGTCTTGTTTCATATATGTAAATCATGAATAGAATGTAGATTATTGTTACCTAACTAATGAATAAACTCCAAGTGATATATCTTGTAAATCCACAGAACACAGATAATTATTAATGTACTATAAAATACAATACTTTGGAACTATATAATGCATCATCATCATCTATACAATAACCCATATCATAAGAAGCATTATTATTACTACATTTTATGTATAGAACAATGAATGAGTTACAATAATATAAAATTAAGATATACTCCTGCACGTTTTTTAGCTGATACCAGTGAAATATATTTCTACATTTATAACATTTCCTAGAACAGAAGATTAGCAATGACTATAAAGGAAAAAAACATGTTGATTTTGAACAACATTCTTTTAATGCTTTACACTATGAACTATCAGTTTCTCATGTTTGCTCTTTTCACTTTATACAAACATACCACCAATACAAAATAGTGAAATACAGATGGAAAGAAGGATCATGCCCTTTTGCGTTGGAAATGTATGCGGCATTCCTGGAGGAACCTTCACCAGGATGGATACCACTGGAGTTTGGAACAGACACATTGCGGACAAACGGTGACAAAAGTGGATCGGGAATTGGTTCATGTTTGCTTCCCCTGTCAGGAAGTTTCTTTCCAAGCACTACCGAATCACCCTACGAGATGCTAGATTTGTCAGACTTCCAAGCTCTCTATAGAAAGTATAGATCATTATATTAACATATTGAATTGAGTTGGGCAAGAATCAAGTTCTCTTAAAACCAAAAGTGAGCTAGGTTACATTTAAAAACAAAGTTTCCAAGATAAGGAACATATACCTTTTGTGCACTTGAATTCTGTGCAACCTTGATTGCACCCTCCCCTAATGTTTCATCACACACAGGACATAGCTGATACAAGAACATTGAAGCAGTCAGTCTGACTCCATATTTCAAATGTAAGTTAATTACCTGAGTGAAATGTTCAGATACATTATTTCATTCTTTCTTAGCAATTAACTAAAATGGTTGCCAGTTAATTTTGTCTGTATCTTTTTTCTTTTTTTCCCTCACAGATCAGAACAGTTCACCATAACAAGCAGATACATAAAATTTCTGTTGATTGTCTACAACTGCACTTACGTTAGGAACTATAGTTTATAAACCATAATAAAGTCACCGGACAGGCTACCAAATTAATCAAGAAAAGTAGGAAAAGGAAACAAGTCTTAACAAAAGTGTAAAACATGTTAGGTTGTTATCAATAACTTCTGCCAAACATAAAATTTTAAAATTCAGAACCATCATACCATATTTTTTGGGTCATACCAGTGGATCTCTTCCAAACGGATATGCAGGTGAAGAAAAATCAATCTAAAATCACAGGAAGGACATCGAAGAATAGATCGAGCATCATCATCCTCATCTGTATAATTGAGCACTGAATAATTCTCAGTGTGGTTTAAATGGAATCAACATCAGTAAGCTATTTCTGGCACAGGAGTTTCATTTTGAATGCGATAAAAGGTACATCTCAAAAGAAAAAGAGCAATAGGAAAAATAAATGAGCAGTATGTGGTGCATGGCTACAAATGCACACACTCACAAAACACGAACAAGAAGGAAAAGGCCCCGTGCTATGGTTCCCTTATGCTCTATATGGTATGTTTGAGAGTGAAAGATTAAGGGAAGAAAATAGGAGGTTAATAAATAAGCTTTTATTCTCCTCCGCTTTTTTATGTTTAAAATCATCCAAGTTTCTCTAAAATTGGGTAACTTATTGTTTGAAAAAAGAAAAAAAAAGGAGGGTTACTGATAATCCAATCCAGCCCCCACCCCCTTTTCCCTTCTCCATCTAAACACTAGAAAATTCCAGGGCACATCCAAAACTCAGGAAAAAAGGTGAAGCCATAGGATCAAATATATCTAGCAAAATAACAAATGTCAAAGCATTCATGCACAATTGATAGATCAGAACCTTTTAATCAGGCATTATGTCCAAGGTGAAGCCATAGGATCAAATATTACTTTTGTTATGCCCCAAGTAAGAAAAAAATTTCACATAAACACAATTTTTTTTTCTTTTCAATTTCACCTGCATCAGACTCAGTATCATCTTCCTCTCCAATAAGGTATCTTGGAGCCCCCCAAGTTCCATTCACTCTCTTCCCCAGAATATAGGACTCAATTCCTCGGTTGATGTTGTGCAATTCTAGCTTCAGTTTCTCCAGATTCCTCCCCATGGCAAGAATTCGAGGCTGCTGTTCCTTTGGTGAATCGCACTCCTTCGTCATCACTCTCCAATTTCACTCAACCTTCGAACCTTTTTTTCCCTATTGCTTTGAAGGCTTAAGAAGTCTTGTTATATACAAGAATGATATCATAGAGTGGAGGAGCTTGTATGGTAAGAGAGGCCTATTATGGAAGCTTAGTAGAATCCCCCAATGTAGTTTGTTTTATTATCCTAATTAAGTCCAACTTTCCATAAACAGAGAACCTTGAAATCACCATTAAAGCCAGACTATAACTTGGCTGTCACTTGCATCAACCGTGAATTGCACAGACCCTGATCAAAACGGTTACATGCAAATGATGCCAACTTAAAACAAATTCAATGGCAAATTCAAAACAATAAATAGTTTCAAAACTCAACCGTTTCTGACATTAAGAGCAACACTGCATGCTTCCAAGTGGCTGCACTGATGACCAAAAATAAAATAAAATAAAACAGAACTTTAACATTAAACTTTGTCATTGAGCCAACCCCAAGAAGTCAATCATATAGCAAAAGGGTATATGGGCTTTTATTCAATTTACCAAAAAGTCCAATGCAATTGCAATGCAACCCAAATGCCTTCTTTCTCGATTTTCACTCAGTTGTACCCACCAGGGAAAAGACAAACCAATAGGATTTCATTTTCACATCAAAAGGAAAGATGAACAGAAAAACCATGGCTCAAGGGAAATAAACAAAACACAAACACAGAAATGCAAAAGTGAAAATGAGTATAGAGAGAGTACCAGAGTGAAGGCGAGAAGGTTGGAGAGAAGAGAAGTGATGATTGGTGGAATGAATAGTTGAAGCCCTTTTGAAGTCCAAGTCCATGATGTTGGGAAGAAACAAAGAGATGGGTGTGACCGAGTGAGTGAGTGATCAAAAGGGAATTCTCAACTCAAAGGGAAAGAAAAACACAAGACAGGACATGTTTTCCCGTCAATACCATCATCACTCATAACTTCATCTGCTCCGATTGGTGTGGTCGTGTTTTTTTGCTTACTCATCTTCTTTGTCTTCTGACACTCTCAATCAACTCTCGCTTCTGACACACTAAAAGATTCACTATTCATCACTACTCACACGTGCCACTTTCATCCCCTTATTCTCCGCGAAAAAATATATCCACAACCAAAATAAACCACGTTTACAGTAAGCTTTTCCGTGCAATGAATTACGATACTATAGAACCCAATACAATAATCAATTCCCTCGACGATGATTTATTTATTTATTTATTTATCCGTCAATCTTAATGATTAGTTTTTGTTACTAATCGTTAGAATTTTGATTGTTTAATATTAGATTAAATTTATGATTATTAATAAAATATATGATATATTAATTGATAAATATTAGTTTTGGACTTATAACATGAGTGATTATAAAATTATTGTTCTACTAGACAATTTTAATTTTTAGTATCTCCCTCATTCGACATTCAATGTTTGTGATTCAATTGCGATAATAATTATAATGAATTCTATCTCCTCTTCATTTACATATTCTCTAATCCTATTATGATTTTTATTAGTTATTATAAACATGTTATAATTGTGCATCATATATTATTAATTTTTTATCAATTGATATTAGAGCCTAAATTGATACATATTGTGACAATGTTGCGATATAATAACATAAAAACTTAGATCTTATTAAAACTTTTTTTTAATTTTTAAATTAAAGTTAGATAAAGTAATTTAGGGTTTCAAAGTATAGAATATATATAAAATTGGGTGTACCTTCAATATGCTCACACCTAATGCATTTATGTACTGAAAAAAACATCCTTTTGCTTGAATTGCTTCCACCTCCTATAACATAGTTATAGAGCACCAATATAATAGTATTTTGGTTGCACTTTTCGCCTCCTCTTTCTTCTTAAATCCTAGAAATAACTTTTGTATGTCTAATATATTATCAGAAATTATATATATATATATATATATATATATATAACTCTTAATTAGTCTTCACCATAAAAAAAAATAAACTATTAATTTGTGACTAACCCATCACTCACTACTGGTTATATATGACCTAGAGTTTTTAAAAGATAATTTTTGGCTTAATTATTATTTTAGTCTATGAATTTTGACAAATTACTTTTTTTTTAATATCTGACATAATAAATTGATACTTTATGATTATTTTTAGCTGCTATAAATTCATTTTGATTTTTTAACCACTTGAATTTATATTTTAAAACTATCACAAAATACTAAAAAACCTTCCACAAAATTATAAAAATTGTCATAAAATGTCAATTTATTATGTGAAAGACTAAAAAAAAATTAATTTACCAATTTAAGGACTAAAAAACATTTTTAAGTTTCAGGAGAAAAAACGTACAGGGACTAAAACAATAATATAAGAGGGAAAATGTAGTGTAATACTTAAAGTCACATTATATCTCAAGAGTTTTTCACCAAATGATATATAAAAAAATTAATATTTATCAAAACATACATATATCAATTTTATTTAACAAATGATACATATTTACTATTTAGAACATAAATTCAGGTTGAGAGAACATGAATTTACACTATTTTAAAAAAAATGCAAACCTAGTTAAGAATTTAGGTCCTCCAACCCGAATTCTTAACTATTTTTTCTAAGATAATAAAATAAATAAAAAATAATTTATTTGAAAAAAGTAAAAATTAATAATTTTATTTGAAAATAATAAAATAAAAAAATGTAAATAAAGACAAATTAATGTTTTATTT
>PYAF01005646.1:185957-200701 GCA_007407185.1 Glycine tomentella
CTCGTGGTCAAAACCACCAGAGCTATTAAGCTCACGTCCTACATAAGCATAAACACATAAATCACGGTTTCACCGATTATTTGGCCTTATGAATAACTTTTGTAAATGTACTTAATTTATTTCAGGCCATAACATCTCTCAATCTACACACACTTCTCCCTTCTTAGAGCCAACCTCAACTTCAGCATAATTTTAATTTTAACATACCACATGGCTCAGAACAACATCCTGACTACATTCCCTAAAGAACCTAAGCCTAATATCAGCCCTATCAATACTTGGTTACTATTCATCAATTGTCAACTTCATAATTCAAACGGTAAAACTTAGGTTTCTTACCTCAAAACAGTCGTGGATAGCTAGAGAATCACTTCTCCAAGCTTCAACGTCCGTGAATCACTTCCCTTTCCTTCCAAATCTAAGATTTTGTGAAACTGGCTGTAGTATAGTAGGAGGAATCACAGTTTCTGCAAAATTTTCCGCAGCTTCCGCATATTTATAGACTGCTACAGTAACCCGGTCCGTGATGCTATAGTAACCCGGTCCGTGAAGCTACAGTATGCTATAGTAACCCGGTCCGTGAAGCTACAGTTACAGTAATTACTAACTGCACCCAGCAATTACTAACTTCACCTGCTACAGTAATCGTCCGTAAAGCTACAGTTACAGTAATTACTAACTGCACCCATCAATTACTAACTTCACCTGCTACAGTACCCCGGTCCGTGAAGCTACAGTTACAGTAATTACTAACTGCACCCAGCAATTACTAACTTCACCTGCTACAGTAACCTGGTCCGTGAAGCTACAGTTACAGTAATTACTAACTGCTAACTGCACCCAGCAATTACTAACTTCACCTGCTACAGTAATCGTCCGTGAAGCTACAGTTACAGTAATTACTAATTGCACTCCGCCTCTCAACAAAGACCAAACCGTCCTTTCGTAAATCCATTTATTTTACACAAATATCACCCAAAATACCTTACTTAAAATTTTGTGATATTACAACATGATATATGGATGAAGTCAGAAATTGTTATGTAGTGACTATGCAGTCTGTTTTTCGTGCTCATATTTACTTTGGCGCCCACTTTCCGATGTCCGTGTTTAGCGAAGATTTTAATCCAGCTGATTCGTTCCTTCAATTTACTCCTATGTATCCAAATCAAGTCACAGACCCCATCATTGTGCTCAGTAAAGAAGACAGTAATGGAGACTATGCTTGAATGAGGGGTTTAGTACTTTGTAAATAAATAAAAATGTTGCAGTACTATGAGGATGAGAATGTAAATTAAAGCTAGTATGAAATATGAGAAGTGTTTTGTAATGAAAGATGATGTATGTATCTGATCCTGCTATATTAATTTCTTTTGTTTCTAACTTACTTTCTATTTTTTTTTAAGAAAAAGGATTAAATAAAATAAAATAAATTAAATAATTTAAGTAATTGAATAAGTAAGTAAAATCATTTACATATCACAAAAATCCAATTAACTTGGGCTAAAGATGATGTTGATATTCATCAAATTAATATAATCTACAATAATAGTACAAACATGGATATAATTTCATTAATCAAACCCTAAAAATCTAACTTCTTGAAATATAAACATCTTTAAAACATCAATCTATAAGAAAAAAATGATGTGTAAGCCAAAGGTAGTAACAACTAACACTAAAATCAAGTATATTGATTACATCATCATGTGACTGTTTGATTTTAATTTTAAAATCAATTTTTGTGATTCTTTAAGTTGATTTTAAATAGGCTCAAGTTCTAAACTCTTTAAAGCAAGATAAACTCAAGAAACCACAACAACACAAATAAAAAACTTCAAGTCTTCACTTGAAGTGTGAATTCTTAATCAGTACATTATCATATAGTCGTCTTCATTTTCACCTTCACTTACTCATTGTCATCTTTCACATTCTCACTATTTTTTAAGATGACAAACTGACTAACACTTGATGACACTTGTGATGATAAACCCTCACAAAAAAATAAAAACTAGTGATGATAAACAACTAAAATAAAACTTGACATGTATTTCTGCTTTTATAAAAAGCAAAAACATGAAAACAAATTATATATTTCTCCCCCTTTATACATGATAAAAAAGGGTATAAAATCATTAATAACAAATGCCCAAACGTTATTTTAACTCCGGAGAAATATTCACTCAATATACTAAATTCCAAGCAAGTTTTGCCATTCAACAAGATATCTCATAAAACAACCATAAAATCTAATATTTCAACTATTCATGAAAATCAAAGGATAAAGTATATATCATAGCCACACATTGTTCAAACGACATTGAAATTAAATTCATCCAAAACAGAATAGCTGAAACAAATAAACAAAGCATAGAAACCTAAGCCAACTAAACATCATCTCGAGTCTTCTTCCCTATCTTATCCAAACAAAGACTAAAACGAGCAAAGTTCAACTGATTTCTGTCTTGATGTACCTACTGCAACTCGACAGGCTCTTCAATCCTGTACAGATGTAAAATATAACATAAATAAGTTCAAATGTTCAAAAATGCATGCCTAAAAATAACCACCAATTTTATGACCATTCGATGCTTAGATTAGCTATTCTAAACTCATAAGCCAAAATAAAACACGGATTCTTTTTTTTATTTATTTACGAGCATCAAGGCTATCTAAAGATGTAAGCAACTGCTAGAAATGCATGGATATTGTATCAATAAATTCAAAGAAGCATAATTCCTAGATTAAAGTTGATAATACCAACTCTTGAACAAAAGATGGCCTCACCCTTTTGTCTTCAATAACCTGCTCATCACCGGTATTCGGGGGTGCATGTGACCTAGAGCTGAAAACAAAATCAGCAACGTTTCACCATTGGATTTAAGTAGAAAATTGTGTATTGCATATATCTTATTTCTATCCTATTTTGAAGACAGTATACAACCATTGCTACAAAATTTATGCAGCATCAAATGCAGGATCTACACCATACATTTATGATGTGTAAAAATTCCTAACCATTCAGTTCAACAAGATATTTTTAATTCATAAATTTTTGGAAAGTATAAAAAGAAAAATGATAGTTATTATTTCAAATATTGCTACTCGTCACAAATATTAACTAACCAAATTCAACAACATAAATAAGATTCGATTCTCAAGAGAACATGTTTGTCAAACAAATGATAAGAGATATTAATGAGGATGTAACATCACATTGAGTCATTGACAATAGGTAATTCAAGATAAAAGGGTATCATACAACTCAACAATTTCAAGGTTCAGAATGACACTTTTCATATTCCAAAAGAGAGGAAGAATTGCTAAAATTACTGCATAAGGGTCACTACATAGTCCTATAAATTGCCAATTTAATATAATTACCATCATAGCAGATTCTCATTCTAGCAAAGCTAGAGTTGGAGTAAGAGCTTTAGACAAACAATCTGAATTGTATCTCAACGCATGCTATTTAAATGGGAGTCAGTACATGTGCATATTGGCATACATTATGCAATCTCTTAGAACTTTATCAATTCCCATTTTTAATGCCTGTGCATTACACTTAACAAAATTCAAATCATTTCCATTTAAACTAGAAAACTATAACTAAAACATGAGATATAGAAGACCATTAGCTTTTCAGAAAAGTGAAAATGGAAAGAACGAAGTGAAAATCCCAAAACAGAATACAGATTGTCTTATTCCATACATTTTTTTTTTTTTGATCAGCGTCTTATTCCATACATGATATCTATAATGTCACGGCATAAACAGAAAATAGATAATTATTAACCAACTGATGAATAAACTCCAAGTGATATATCTTGTAAATCCATAGTGCACAAGATAATTTAGAAATGTACTATAGAATGCATCAATACAATACTTTGGAAACTATAGAAGTTATCACCATCAGCTATAGAACAATACCCCATATCATAAGAAGCATTATTATCACTATTTTTCATGTATAGGAAAATGAATGAGTTACTATAATATTAAATTCAAATAGACAACTGCACTTATGAGGTTTGGTTTTGCTTGTGAAAATGTAAATTTAGTTATATTTCAACATTTATAACATTTCCTAGAACATGATATTAGCAGTGACTATAAAGGAAAAGTTAGTTGATTAGATTCATTTTTAACAATTTGCACTTTGAACTATTGGTTTCTTATGTTTTTGCTCTTTTTCACTTTTTACAAGCATACCACCAATACAAAGTACAGACCGAGAGAAGTATCATACCCTATGGCATTGGAAATGTCTGAGGCAACGCTGGAGAAACCTTTGCTAATTTTCTTGTCAATCGCTACTGAATCCCCCGACAAGATGCTAGATTTGTCAGACTTCAAAGTTCTCTAGAAAGCATAGGTCATCATTATATTAACATATTGAATAAAATTGCTCAAGAATCAAGTTATCCTAAAACCAAAAGCGAGCTAGGCTACATTTAGAACAAAAAGATTCCAAGATAAGCAACACATACCTTTTGTGGGCTTGAATTATGTGCAACTCTGATTGCATCCTTCCCTAATTTTTTATCACACATAGGACAAAGCTGATATATGAACATTGAAGGTGTCAATCATATTTCAAAGTTCAATTATAAATTAATTACCTGAGTGAAATGTTCAGAAACATTATTTCATACTTGCTTAGCTTTTAATAAAATGGTTGCCAAATCACTTTATCCATATTCTTTATATTCAGATCAGAACATTACAGCATATCAACCAGATACAATTCTTTTTTTGTTTATTGTCATATACAAATACAACTATGCTCAAGAAGGAACTATAGTTTATAAATTATAACAGTTACTGGAAAGTCTACCAATTAATCAAGAAAAGTAGGAGAAGGAAATAGTCTAGCGAAACTGTAAAACATATTATGATGTTAGCAATAATTTCTGCTACACAAAAAAATTTAAATTCAAAATGTTATTCCATAATTTTTGGGTCATAGATATGCACCTCTTCCAAGCAGATATGGGCCGAAGAAAATTCAAACTCAAAATCGCAGAAAGGACAACGAAAAAGAGATTTAGCATGTTGATCCTCATCAGTGTAATTGAACACTGAATAATTTCCTGTATGGTTTAAAAGGGATCTGCATCAGTAAGCTAATTTTGCCACAATAAATCCATTCTAAATGACATAAAAGGCACATCTAGAAAGAAAAGAGTAATAGGCAAAATAGATTGGTTGTATGTTATGCACTGCTACAAATGCACAAGCTCCCAAAATATGAAGAAGGAAAAGGCACGGTGCAAGGTTCTCTTATGCTCTTAATGGTATGTTTGTGTGTAAGCAGGGGAAGATTGAGGGTAGAGAATAGGAGGCTAAGAAATAAGCCTTTTTTTCCTTATTTGGATTCTTAAAATCAATTCTATAACGAGGTTAAATTACTCAGGACAGCCCTATGCTAAAGGTAAAACTATAATATCAAATCTATCTGACAAAATACCAAATATCAAGGCATTCATGTACAAGAATATTGATAGATCAGAACCTTTTAACCAGGCTACATGTTTAAGGCTCTAACATTTTTTTTTATACTTTTGATATGCCCCTACCAAGAAAAAAAAAACAAAAAAGAGAGAAAACTTTCACATAAAAACAATCTAAAATTAAAATAAATAAATATATATTTAACCTCCATCAGACTTGAGATCATCTGCATCCACCCCAATACCATATATTGAAGACCCCCAAGTTCTTGGACTACTGTTGGTCAGTTCCAACTTCAATTGCTTGTCCAGTTTCCTCCTTAAGGCAAGGGCTTGAGGCTTCTCCTTCGTCATATTCTCCAATGAACTCAATCTACTCCACCAAAGAAACTTTTTTTCTTATGGCTTTGAAGGCAAATACGAAGGACTATTTATAATCAAAAATTATTTCAGAATGAGTGGAGTTTCCCCCAGGGTAGTTTTTCAAACTTCCCATAAATAGAACCCCTGTTATCATTACATTGCTGATTAAATTTATCAAAAAATAATTTGATCACCATCAAAGCCTAACTAAATCTTGGTTGTCCCTTGCATCAACCGTGGAATAGCATAGTCTGACTCCAACCGAATTGGTTACATGCAAAATGATTGTTCAGTTGGAACAAACAAAGTCAATGGTCAATGTCAAAATAAAGATTCAATTCAAAAGAAGAAAATTTTCAAATTTAACTGTTTCATATGAATAGTTGAATACCAAGACTTAACACAGCCTGTTTCCATGTGGGGGATATAGGCCTTTTATTCAGGTCACCAAAAAGTCCAATGTAATTGCAATGCAACCCAAATGCCTTCTTCCTCTTTTCTTTTCTTGCTTTCCTCAGTTGTACCCAACAGGGAAAAGGCAACCCTATAGGATTTTATTTTCACATCAAAAGAAAGATGAACAGAAAAAAAAAAAAAAAAAAACATTGCTCAAGGGAAATAAACAACACACAAACCCTGAAGTGCAAAAGTGAAAAACAGAAAGTGAAGATGAATATAGAGAGAGAACCAGAGTGAAGGCGAGAAGGTTGGGGAGAAGAGAAGTGATGATTGGTGAAATGAATAGTGGAATTCCTGAAGTCTAGAGAAATTCTTATGTGCACCTTGATATTTTATTGCTCTGATCCATTCATTGTTCGTCATGTCAGCAATCTACCTAGAAAAATTAAGAATTGTCATTAATCTACCTAAAAAAATTAAAAATTATCATTAATTTAAAAAATAACAATGATCCACAATGCTGACATGATAAATAATGAATAAATCAGAACACCCAAAATATCCTGCTCTAGGTTCGTCTGTAGAATCAAATCTCTGAAGTCTGAAACATTGTGGGTGTTGTCCAACCTCGGAATTTTCATACCGTTACCGTGCGGTGTAGTTTCGGGATTATTCATGTATATCAATTATTACCCCTTGTTTTCCGTGAAATGCAGCATGTATTTTTTAGGTACCGTTTCGAGCGGAAAGAAAAAAAGAAAGTAAAAATAAATAATTTTTTTGAATTAAAGTAAAATATAAAAGGGTGACTTACATTTTATTTATTTATTTTTATGTTTATTTTTCTCTTCAAGTGAATCGAACCTTAAAGTATACATATTTCTAATTGTTTTTTTAGAGAATAAAGAAAATGAAGTGATTTTCTTTGCAGGATTGATTTTTAGGCGTTTATTACATTTTTTTGAGAGAAAGGTGTTAATTACATACACACTATATTTTGTGATCCCTTAGATATTCAAACAAATTTTTTTATTGTGTTCATTAGTCGATAGTACAAAAGTTGTAACAAAAATAAATATTAAAGTAATACATGGCACACTATTAAATATTTTAAATTAGTTAAAGAAATGTAAATATTAAAGCTTTTTTATATTTTAAAATATTTTGTTTTTATTCATGAATACATAATAAAAAGATTTATAATAACATTAGAAATGCAGATGGATTTTGGATATTCCTGAAAAATATGTTTTTCAATCTGTTGTTTCTAATTAACCTCATTGGTCTAACGCTCGATAAAACAATTGTTTCACATCCCTTAAGAATCTAGTGTTCGAAATCTTTTGTAAGAGAAAAATAGAAGTATTGAAACTTTCAGAGAATTAGAAAGATGAAAATTGAAGAAAAGTTACCATTCAAATTCAAAAGAGAAGGCTTATGTATAGACTTACAATCAATATAAAATTCCTAATCAATTTCATCTGTCACTATATTTATTTGAGACTAAATTAACTAACAACAACAAAACATAAAAAATAAAGTCTGCAGCAGTTGCAAAAATTAATTTATTCAAGAATTAAGTTTCAAATAACACAAAATCTGCTAACTCTAACAAAGCCAGGCCATTATTAGCCCACAAGACCACAGTACATTTTTCTTTTTCATATACAAACATTAAATCATACCATGAAAGAAAATATCATAATAATGACACTAAAAGCTATTCTAGACAAACATTGAATACTATATTAATTTAAAAAATATATAAACTATGCTCATTACTAGTATAAACAACTATCATCATAAGATACTTTAGAACACAAAAATGGTTAATCAAATGATTTAGCATTTTCAATTAGTCTATCACTCACTACTAGTTCTTCTTTGTCTCTTAGCTCTATCATTTCATTTCTTCCTTTTAATCTTCTCACCTGTTACTATCTACAAAGGTTGTGATGTGCTACAAATATAGAGCACTACCAGTTTACTTAAATTCTTCACTTGAAATGGTCCAAAATGAACCCAAACCACCGACGCCTTATGTTCCCATTAACATCAATGTCACTATTATTCCTTTTTTCTTTCCCTCACACATTTGATTCCACTATTCATCCTAAGGGCATCCTACTTAGTTACTTGCAAATTTGACAAAAAGGTCGACTTATATACACAAATATCACGCTATCATTAGTTGCTGTGAGATTTCTCCTTTTGTTGTCACTGCTCAAACAAAAATTCTCATAATTGAAATGTCAACTTGTTGACCCACCAGATATGATTATATGGGAACCCCATCCAATTTGATCAAAGTTTTCAAATTTGTTAACAAAATTATTTTTCATGTTCTACCATTTGTGGGGCTTTGTGTTTATATATCTTTGCAATCTCTTTTAGACACTTGAAAGAAAAGGAAAGAATATACCAAAAGAACATAAAAAGAGGGTCTAAAAAATATTACAAACATAGATAGACACAAAGCACCACAAATGGCATAACTTGAAAAAAAAATCACGAATTTGAAAACTTTGATCAAATCAGGGTTACTCCCATAATCATATTTGTTGGGGTCAACATAGTTAACAATCTAATTCTAATAATTTGTTATTAGAGCAATGAAAGCAAACAAGGGTGTTGATAGATCTCATATCAACTAGTAATATGACCAAAATAGTGTATGCAAGATGGGTTTATAGTCAATCTAATATAGTCAAATTTGCAAGTGAGGTTCTTGTAGGATGAATAATGTAATCAGAGATGTGATGGAAAGAAAATGATGAATAGTAGTGTTAATGATGTTGTTATTGGGAACATCTGGTGATGTTGGAGTGGGTTCGTTTTGGATCATTTCATGTGAAGAATTAAAATAAACCGATGGTGCTCTATTTGTAGCACAACACAATCTTCGGGGATATTAATAAGAGGGAAGATTTGAAGGCAAGGAATGAAACAATAGAGGGAAGAGTCACATAAGAATCAATGTGAGTTGATAGGCTAATTGCAAAACTAAATCATTTGATGATTCATTTTTGTTTTTTAAAAGGAAGGTTCTTATGTTGTTGGGTTTTTATACTAGTAATGAACATAATTTAGATTTTAAAAAATCTAAACTACAAATTGCATGATATGTGATTGTTCACCAAAGATCATGAAATGTGATTTTTTAAGGGTCAAGAAATGTGACTTTTCACCAAGAGTCATTTAAAATTTTAATTAAATAATAAAATTGTATCATACCATATATTTTGTTATACTAATACTATTTTTGAAATCCAATTTTCTTATATATGTTTGATTTTTTCTTATTCAAAACGTTTGATAATCTAATTTAATTAAATAACATAATTAAATAATATCATAGATTTTATTATACTTCTATTTCTTCAAAAATGATTTTCTTAAATGTATGTTGGACTTTTAATTTTTTGAATTTTTGTATAAACTATTTCTTAAAACTTAATGAAATAAAAAAACACCCATAATACCATAAAAGAAAATCTATTTATTTAAAAATATTATATTAGTGACATTAAAAACTAGTCTAAAAGAAAATGAGCAATCGTAGTGATAATGATGTTTATTGGAACATATGGTGTTGTTGTTGTGGGTTCATTTTGGACCATTTGAAGTGAATTAAGAATTCAACTATAAACTTATGGTGCTCTATTTGCAACACAACAACATTTAATTTGGTGATAGTAATAGGAGGGAAGATTAAAGGGAAGAAATGAAACGATAGAGGGGAAGAGTCAAAGAATGTGTGGGTGGGGACTGGGGAGTGATAAGCTAATTGCAAAAGTTAAATCATTTGATGAGTAATTTCAAAAGTTATTTATGCTATTTTTATGCTAGTAGTGAGATTTTATACAGAATTTGTATTTTTATATAGGTAAAATTTCCAATTCTTATGTTAGAAAAAAACTACCAATTCTAATGACAACTACATATAGTATGCCTAAGGGTTGATGTTCCCTAAACATATATTATGAAGGCACAAACGAGATTTTCCAAGTATTTATGTGAAAGATGATATTGATATATATTATGTGAATTTTTTATCTTTTAATTTTTCTTAATAGTCGCCTACCAAAAGTAATAAAAAAAATATATAGTTCCTTATGCACGAAGGTTCTGATCTATCTATTTTCTTGTGCATGAATGCCTTGACATTTGGTATTTTTCTGGGTAGAGTTCATCTTATGGTTCCACCTTTAGTCTAGGGCTGTCATGAATTTTGGATGTGCCATGGAATTTTCTAGTATGTTTAGATTGAGAAGGGAAGAAAGAGGAGGGGGAGACTGGGGAGTGGTGAATATTTAACCTTCTCCTTGTGGAATGGAGTATTTAATTAGTATGAAGGGATTATCAGGTAATACTCCAAACCCTCCCTTTTATTTCTTTACAAATATAAAGTTATCCCAAATTAGAGAAACTTGATGATTTTACACAACCAAATAAAAGAAAAAAAGTATTTTTTTTAACCTCCTTTTCTTTTGCCTCAGTCTTCCCCCTCACACTATTCCTCATTTTCTTTCCCTTACTTCATCTCTTCCAAGATTCCGTTCGTTCCAATATCTTTTTGCAAATTTGGATTAGACAGTTCATTTGATTGTGGCACGTATGTCTCACTTCTGATACACACAAAATCTAAGCTTAAAACTTTTATTCCTCAAAGTTACAACGGATCGTATGATATTAGTACAGACCAAGCACAGTAAAGTGAAGGAATTGCAAATTTTTATCGGTTTAATTATAATATTGATCCCTTTTTTAATTTTGATTTTCTATTTTGGTCTTCCCTTTTTATTTTCTCGTGTTCATATTTTCAAAAATTGTAATTTTAATTTAATCTCTAATTTTACGTATATTTGTTTCTTTTATCCTTTTTCATTTAATTTATTGTCTTTTAATGATATTTTAAATAAATATGTTAATGAAGTCTAGGATTTAAGTGAACTAAAATATATATAAAAAAATTTGCAGAATTAAATAGTATACTGAAATTGTGATTTTTTTTTAAAACATGTTGACTAAAATCACACAACAAAAATAGAAGGAAGAATAAACTCATGATAAAAAATTAAAGAGGATCAAAATTATAATTTATTAGCTATTTTTATTCTACTTTCATTAAGCCCTGGACATCTCCGTAATAGCAAGACTAAGAATTTTAACAAGAGTCATCCACACTACTACAATAACAGCTTTTGAAATAAAAAAAAATTAGATAGAAATGAGTAAGTTTTACATAAAAATTAAAATTCATTTTAAATATATAAAAAAGATCATTTGTAAGAAACTTATTTCTATTAACAATTAACACTCCATACATACACTAGTATGTAAATAAATAAAGCATGAAAATGGTGCCCCAAATATAGAGGCAGATTTTCCATTTATTTTGAACGCCGTGCCACACTTTATAGAATTATAGTTTCTAGTTATCATTAAGGTAATAGAAAAGAATGAAAAAAGAAGAAGAAACAAATTATTACAATGTTAAAAATTAGCTTTAACATGGTTTGAGTATAGGGTATGCATCTCGTAGGTGGAGCCTGCCCAGGATTCAGTAGGCACATTCGGCACACATAACCATAGTCAACCAAAACGTTTCATGATTAAAGAAAAGCAAAAGGAAAGTGAATGTTCCTTTAACTCATTATATATGTGATTGTGCACCGATCAACACTAAAAGCCAGTTCTAGTTGAAATTTTATTCAAATTAATTAGTGTATGGTAGGTTGATTAGAAAGCAAGAGTCAACACAGATAGATCATGATGTCTATATATTGGGATCAATACCTAGCTATAGAAGGCTAGAAAAGAAGGTAAATTAATCAGCTAAGAATCTGGCATAGTCCCTAACTTCTATATCAAACGTGCTTTCACACACTACTGCAGCTTATTGTTTTTCTTTGGTTTCTTTCCTCAAGTTTAGCTCGTATATAGACTATAATTGTTTTGTTGATGATTTGTTGTTATGAATTCAAATCTCGAAAAAGTTTCTTTTATATAGGTAAGAGTAAGGTTGTTTATAATATTTATTATCCTTACCTTTGGTAAAGAGAGGAGTTCTGGACAATTGAGTAATTAGATTTTGTAACTTGGGATGAAAATTATAAAGAGATCGAGGAAGTGCTCACTGCCTCACTTCCCATGCAAATTCCCATTTAAAATAAAACATCAATTATATATGTGGAAAAAAGGTAGCTTAGTTCTTAAAGTTGAAATAAATATTCTCCTGGCAATGGATACAATAATCTGAAGTCTGAACACTACATCTCAAAAGTAAATTGAAGTTTTCATTTAGTTTCTTGATTGCACTGTCTATCCTGAAAATTTTGTTTAATTTGGTATTCACTAAATGTTACTATCTACATACCTTGTAGAGGAGCTTTTTATTATCAGTTATGGATAATAGAAGACTTGAATTAAAACATGGAAACCAGAACCAATAGCAGAAGTAGCTTTTGTCCATAACGTGGAAAATGGATGTGATTATTACTTGATATGATTTAAGTTCAAACGGTTATGCATGCGTGATATAAACAATTATCCATACCATAGCGGCATAGCCATACAAAAAAGGATAATCATAACAACGTCATTTTATTTTATGGTATGAGTAAATGGTATCAAGTATTAATGACTGCCATAAAAACTCCTAGAAATATTTATCACATTATGGAATAATTGAACACACAAATAGATAAACATGCAGCAAGAAAAAGAAGAAACTGCCACAAATATAGAAATGATGTTAAAATAAAATCAGTAGCAATTAAGCGATGCTTTTACATTATAATACCTTACTGAAGGTATGTTAACACTTCAACTCAACACAAACCATTATTCAGAACTAGTAATCTATTCACTCATCTGCAAGTTAAGCTATAATAAAAAATCTGAATGAACTTCACAACATGCATGGCGCCAAGCTATAGCACTAGCTGCATATAGTTGTATGCATGGTTTGCACACTCTTCAAAACACCATGAAAAAAAAGGAAACCAATATACTAAGAAGTAAAAACCATTCGGACCAGGAGTGCATAATTCCCCATGGATGGAGTTTAGGCCTTCCATTTCATGGTTGCTGTTAGCTAAAAGCGACCTCTAGATTAAGGAAGCCTCTGCTGCAGAATCTTCCCATGTTGAGCAAGGCATGCAGTGCCACTTTGTAATATCTTGCTCAAGAGAAAAATGAGTGCCTGAATTGTCACAAAGATGAAGGCGATGAAGTTGAAAGAGTATGTAGAAGACATCATTGAACTTTAGCAAAACAAAATGG
The DNA here is from genome assembly GCA_007407185.1 of Glycine tomentella. Lineage (NCBI taxonomy): Eukaryota > Viridiplantae > Streptophyta > Magnoliopsida > Fabales > Fabaceae > Glycine > Glycine tomentella. The sequence continues at coordinate 199,463 of PYAF01005646.1, forward strand.
TTAACAAAAAGGAGGACGAGAGACAGGACAAGGGAAACAGCCATGTGGTAGAAACAAATAGAATATGGAGACATGTTTGATTTGTGTGAACATATAAATAAGTGTAAAATATGTTTAGTTCTTGTAATTTTCATCAAACTTTTATTATCACACAATTTCAAATTGATCAATTTAGTTTCTATATTTTAAAAGAAACTAATATATTTAGTTCCAACCCAAATATCAAATAAAGATTAAAATCCATTTATTGATCGATTTTAAACTACAGGAACTCAAACCAAATTTTTATCCTCTAAAAAAATAAGAAGACACTACAGATCCTGTTTGTATATATATGTAAATATGTAAATTCAGAAAAGCGGCTCTATGAGGCAGGTGTACTGAAACATTGTGATGCACGCATAGTGTTGTAGAGATAGCCTATGTTATATTCCCGCATGCAAACGTTTTTCCCTTTAATGTACAGTGCGGGCACGTTTCCACAAGAGGGAGAAAAAGGAAAGCAGAGAAAAGGAGTTATAGACAGTGAAGGGTGTTGAAGATTGAAGCATTCTTTTTGTTGGCAAAGTTAATAAGTTGTGTCAAAGCCTGCGCCCCTCCCCGAACGGGTCTTTGTCTATGGTGGCTCAAGTTTTGGCTTTTCTTTCCTTTTTCTTTTGGTCGGCAGTGTCCAAAAAAGTATTATAAATTTTTAATTTTTTTCAAAACCCCTTTGCTTATAAGTGCTTCCTGCAGCATGTGGGGTTTGTCTGAAAACTTTTTAAAGAGATTTTTGTACATAGTGATCTTCACCAACCTGCTGTGCGTGTACATGGAATTGGTGAATACTTTGTGGGGGAGAATGATGTCGCTGCACATGTCAGTGTGGAGTTGTAAAAAAACACAAACGATTGAGAAAAAGGAAGTACCTGCACATGGATGAAGTCAATAACTAATAACGAGAGCATTTTTTTAAGTACAATCTTGCAGTAAAATAAATTGTATTTTAAGTTATTGAAGAATGATTTGCGCCAACCATATGTACTTTGGTGAAGTCTTTACAACATAAGTGGCCCAATTCCAATTATGTTTATACACGTATCCGCGCGCAAATTAATTTAGCTTGATGCATCAAACTAAAAAAATGTTCTTTTTGAATTAAGAATGAAAACGAAAATAGTGTGAAGGAGAAGTGAAAGCATGCATATATATATATATATATATATATATATATATATATATATATATATATATATATAT
>PYAF01005646.1:217381-237282 GCA_007407185.1 Glycine tomentella
AAAATTATCGCAATACGATACATTCTCATTATAAAAAAAACTAGGAAAAATTAGGCATTACATGCCTAACTGTTTTTTTTTAAATAAGAAAATAATAATAAATGTTAGTGGGTGATATATAAAGATAATTATAAATATAAAATACTAACTTATAAATATAGTTATAGGGATAAAATAAATATAAAAATTATATACCAAAACACCTTATTCTCTTACTTATAAATAAAGATTATATTTTATTATGTGAAAATAAATTAAAAAGCAACTTTTCCTTTCTAATGATTTAAATTATTATTATTATTATTATTATTATTATTAATAAGGATGTAATTTTGTGCAATTAAAAAAATGAACTTCAGAGATTTAAATTCCCTCCTGAAAGCTAATGATTATCCCTCAAATTATCCCTCAAAGTATTGAAATTTATGTAAGAAATTGACTTCTCTCAACATATATTTTTTCATACACACAATACAAGCATAGATATCTAACTCCTTTTGACAATGTTATCATGCATCCTCCCACCACTGTTATTGCTGATGCCTTTTGTTCACTGTTGCTGCTAGTGCTCCTTTGTCTCTGTTGTTGCTGCTAATTTCTTCTACATTGCTGCCTTTGGTGTATCCTGGCCTTTTCCCCATTAAGGGGTTTTTTTTTTATTTATTTATTTACCAAATGGGAGTAGAGGAAAAAAATTACCATTTGGGGATAAGTTGTGCCACGTGACACAATAGTCGTACCATAATATTCTATCACCATCAGTATTAGCGACTAAAATAGCGACCAAATTTTTAACGATCGAATTTTATTTAAAAAAAAAAAAAAGGATTCGTGCCACGTGACACCATTTAACCCAAATGATAATTTTTTTCCCTACCCCATTTGGTAAATAAATAAATAAAAAAAAAACCCTTGGATAAAAAAACTGGTGTACCTTGTATCAACATTATCATTGGCATCATCATCCAACCACTAATTATCTTCGATGACCACTATTGGTGTCTTCCAGTTCCAGTCACAACTCACAATCATCTCTATTGTCCTCTAGTTACTGTTGCCATTAGCATCTTCAATCACTGTCGCCTTTGGCATCTTCCTATCACTACTGCTGTCCACATCCTCCACCCATCTATGTTCTCAAATTCAATTTAAAATTCCGATTCTATATCTTTATCATTTCTTTCTTTCCAATTATCCATACATTAATATTGTATGATGAACATTATATATATATATATATATATATATAATTATCATATTACAAATCTTAAAACTTAATATTGCTTTTATATGTACAAACTTTGATGGAAATTTTTGAAATGAAACAAAAAAAAAAACATAGCATAAAAAAAAAAGGATTAAGAGAGACTAATTTATTTAATTGAGAAGAGTATTCAATCCCTTAAGCAATAGTTTCATTTCAATTTATTCTTAAACTTTACTTCCTTTACAAATGAATACTTCTTTTTACACACAGACACTAAAATTTTAATTTCATTTCAATTAATCCTTAAATTTACTATTTTTTATAAATAATCTATTATATTAAATTGAGATTAAATTACTAACAAAAAATAAATTCCAACCGTTTATTTTTTAATCACAACTTTTTATTAGTTTTAATCTCAACTTTTGAAAATAGAAACAAAATAAACATTTTTCTCAAACTAAATTATGTCAAATTTTCTTAACTTCTTAGTCACTTTGTTTCTTGTTATTTGTCAATATACTTACTCGATAAAAGACTCATCTGTTGTCCATTCATTTTGTCAACCATTCTTTTCACCAATTTCTTGTCACAATTTCTCTCCTGACACTTGCACCAAAATTCCATATAACATAAGAATTCACAATTCTTTGGTGGTGACAATCGACTCCCTTAGATATCATGCAAACAAAAGCGGATCCCTCGTCAATAAAGAGAATCAATTGAGGAAAGATCACTGAGAACAAACTTACAAGAGGGGTCTTGTTCCTTCAATGCTTATTGGTAAACCCAGTATCTTATATTGAACAAGAACATTGTTGTGTTCCCATTTGGCTTCGTTATCATCATATATGTGAGAAAATAGAAATCATCAAACACATGAACCGATGGCTATCAAAATACTTAAGTTTTGTTCATTTTGTCCTGCCATTGCTTACCTTGGCATCATACTTGAGACATTGGTTGCAATATGTATGTAACAACAAAGGTTGCTAATTTCATGTCTCCAATATATATCCCTTTTGGTTGGTAAGATCCGAGAATTCAAGATATAATCCAATGATTAAGAAACTCAACTCAAGGTGCAAATTTGAACAATGCTGGATGATTAGTCAGCTTCAGCAGACTGATATCCTATGCATACATGTATGTCAGATGAAAAAACATGCAAGGTGGGTTAGAAGAAAAAAGAAACTAAATTTTACTGGAATTGCAAACGTATTAGTCTGAACATTTACCAAGTTGTCAAAAGGATCACTTTGGACTAGATTCTATCTAACATCTATTTATGCCATTTTTAACTCAGCCTTGATTTTGGGAGTTAATAACACTGACTAAAGCAGCAAAGAAAACCATTAGGCTTGATTTCGTCCTTTGCTCTTGGTGTATCACCTGTGTCATCACGTTTCGCCATTAAGGAGCTAGTACCAGGGGACTCCGGTGGCAAGACAGTGTTCTCAGAACTGAATATTCTTGAAGGAATCATGGGTTCAGGCGGTGCGACAGTGTAAAGATAATTTAGGAGCATTTGGATTATCTGGGTGAAGTTGGGTCGGGCATTTGGATCCTCTTGCCAGCATGAAGTAAGAATTACAGCCAACTCCTCAGGAAGATTTTCTGCACTTGGCCTTACATTCTGAAACCACAAGAAGCACTTTAAGTTATCAGCTATAAGTAATAGTTTAAGTCAGATTGACTTAAGAAACAATATTAGATAAAAAGGTGTAATAAGCATATGATCTTTTTACCTTAAAGGCTGCAGCATATGCTGCCTGAAGGTTTGACATGCCTTCAAAAGGAACTTTGTTATGTAAGAGCTCCCACAACACAATTGCAAAACTATAAGCATCAACTTTATGGTTGTAATGCTTCTTCTCCCCTTGCCTTAGTGTGACAGTACTATACAACTGAAATTTTTGTCACTGTAATCAGTCCATTCATGCTCAAAAATATGGAGAGAAGACAGAGAAAGTGAATCTATTCGTCAATATACCTCAGGAGCCATCCAACGGTAAGTTCCCGTTTCAGCAGTCATCATCTCAGTTAATGACTCTTCTCTTGCTAAACCAAAATCCGCTAGCTTGACTGTTTTCTGGTCTTCAGTCAATAGCAAGTTATCTGTATAGAGGAAAATAAAAGGATCCTCATATACATTATGTTGATGTTTTACAGTTGGACGAGTTATAAAACTGATAAAAAAATGCGTATATACTGATCAATGGATAGCACATAGCAGAACATGAATAAAAATACTTATTTTGTATTGCCATAGAAATTAAGAAGTGTTTTCACAAAACTATATAAGCAGTGATGTCATATTTCCCCAGGTCAATAATAAAACAATCCAGTAGTCCAACTACCTTTCAAGGACATGTTCAGGCATATTATATTCAAACAGTGAGCTAGTCATGTAGCAATGTTATAGAGGAGGACTTGGATCAAGTTTTTAATTATTAATCAATAACACACACACAAAAAGAGAGAGAGAGAGAGAGAGAGAGAGAGAGAGAGAGTTCAGAAGCAAAGAATCATCAAAAGCTTGTTCATTCAAGTAATCAAGTATAAATTTTATGATAATACATACAAACACAATAGTAGCACATATGACAGTTTGAGGAAGGGGAAGAATTGAAAATAAGTATAGAGCTTGTAAGATAGACATGCCATTATATGATGAGAACAAAATTAAATAGTAATTCCTAACAGTCATCATCATATATTGTACTGTTGAAACAATTTTAACTTACTTTAAATTTTAAGTCCCTGTGAAGATGCCAAATCTAATTGCATATGTGAATAACAACTGATCAATTAGGTGCCATAAAACACTAACATTTATGAAGTATGAGTCTTCAAAGTTGTTTCGTGTTTACTTTAGTGTTCCGTAAGATGAAACAATAACCTAAGAATATTCATTTCAGTATTATTCTTTAAAGCTCTAAATTCTATCTCTCACAATGAACTTCTTTAGCAACCTTAAAAACATATTGTGAGAAATACTCCATACCAGTTATCTGACTGAGTTAATTTTTCTTCCAATAAAAAATGACTCATGGACCAGTATGAAGAAATGCACAAGTAATTGATAGTGATATCTAGTTCCACAAAATTGCAGGCATGCAAGCACATGTGACGAGTGACAACCATGTTGGGAATATAGTAATTTGAAACCACAATGTGATTATTCTTTTGCACTTAACTTCTGTTAATAAGAGGTTAAGTGATCCGTAAATATACACTTAAAAGAAGAAAAGAAAAATAAAGATAGATTAAAAAAAAAACACATTGAGTATGGAATTTATATTGAAGAGAAGTCATAAAGCAGATTAAAAGATAGAAATATTGTCATAAAGAATACTATTGCTATACGACTCATGCTTTTCAGGGGAATGCAGATTAGTGTAAACTACAATACATACAAGCCAACATCTACCAGATCTGACTTTCGATTCTTCATTCGAAAGACAGCAAACCAAATTATTACCAGGTTTAAGATCACGGTGGATGATCCCATGAGAATGCAGGCACTCCATAGCCCGAGCAATATCAAGCGCAAAACCAATCGCAACATGTCTATCCAAGCATTTGGGGCGCATGCTAAACAAATACTTACGCAATGTTCCTCCTAATAAAAGCTCAGTGACTATCACCATTACTGGCTCCTTACACGCACCAATAAACTGTTGAGAAACAGAGTGGCAATATTTACTATCACTTGTTCAAAAATTGGCATACAACAAGTATTCCTTGTATATTATACATATCTTTGCTTCAACAACATACAACAGACACAAGTATAAGAATCAAGGAAAGCCTAAACCAAATTCCCACCTTCACCAAGTTCTTATGTTGCACTCTAGACAACATTGCCACCTCCCTTGCAAAGCGCCCTTCTCTCTTGGCAATGTCTTCTGTAGTTTCTCCTTTATGTACAATTTTAATAGCAACAGTTTGGTTTTTGTATCTGAAACGAACCCAGCAAAAGAATCAGAAGCTGATTGACAAAACTGCAATCCTCATAAAAAGAAATTGAAAAACAATTACTCGGATCAGATTAAGCATAATTCAGGCCCATCAGTGATTGTTGAAGGAAATGAAGCTCAAGTTCAACCAAACTCAAATTAAGATGTAACATTATCCCAATCAACACATTAAGCTATAAAGCATGATGCTTTGCAGATCATTAGTAAATCACACACACAATAATAATCACAAATCAATAATAAAATGGCACCCAAAATAAACAGCATGAATCACATAAACATATGCAATTGGCCAAAAAGTAAAGATAGAAAATTTAACCTTGTGGAGAGGAAATAGGAAATGGTGTTTGAAGAAATGAACTTACTTTCCCTCATAGACTTTGGCATGAGCTCCCTCTCCAATCTGTGGCCCAACAAAGAGATGCTTAGGATCAATCAGCCATTTGGGGTCCAATCTGAACTCATCAACTGAGTAGAACATACCTCCAGATTCCATTTTATTTTTTACTGTAATGAGAAAGAAAGGAAAAAAGAAATGGTCTCAAGTCAAAATCCTACATGAGCCAGTGAAGTGCCTCCACCTTGGCCGAGAGTGAAATGAATCAGGTGGAAGAGAACCCTAGAAAAAGGGAGGAAGCATTGGAAAAAACAGGAAATAATAATAAGAATGGATATGCTGACATGAAACAGAGAACTAAACTAGACATGCTCTGCTGCAGTGTGTTGTTCTGAGGCTCAGAAACCACATCTCAAAAAGTCAGGCCCGGAGATCAAAAAAACAAAAACTCAGCAGCAGGGTGATGGTTTACATTTCCTCCAGAGGCAAAAGCATGGAACCCACATGCTTCAGATATAGAGAAAGAGAGAGTGACCACAAAAGAAAGCAAAGCCCAAAGCCCAAAAAGATATTTTGATAATTCATGGGGAAAAGAGAAGAATCCCGGAAAGGGGAACATGGAATGAACCAATCACCAAGCCCTCAAGTAAAATCTATAAATCTCTCTCTCTCTCTCTCTACCTAGTTATGAAAATTCTATTACTACTAATGTTATTTTTATTTTATTTTATAAAATATCACGAGTGTTTTTTCATCTATTAAATTAGAGACTAATTTTATACAAGTAAAAATTGAACCATTAAATAGACCATTCATTTATGCACATTGTGATCAATCCTTCAGGTTACTACTAGTTGTATTCTAATGAAACTGCTAGAAATTAAATGCTGCTTTTATTTGTTTTTAAAGTGGTGGATGATGATAAAGGTTTAATGGGTTTGGGATTATTTAATTAATTATCATAATTATTATAATCAGTGTGGCACGGGAAGTTTCCCTTGATCTGCAGACAGAATCATGATCCACGAAAAGGATTGAGACTATGCATAATGCATTAATTAAAAAGTAAAGAATAGGAAGATAGTCAGAAGAAGCTTAGTCATTAGTAGCATTATTGTTATTTTATCTTTTGATTTGTGGAGAAAAAGAAAGAAAGAATGGGACGAGGAAGAAACGAGTGATGTAATAGAGTGTGGGAGCCATAAGCCAATCAAGAGCACATGGAAAATTGACCATGTCAACATGGGACGACCCGTTATATAAGCTTAACCCACACGGACAGAGGTTAAATGGAACTTTATTTTCGTTAGTTTTTTTTTTCCCCAATCATGGTCAATAGTAAAGAGAAACGTGGCTTAAAAAAATATTGGGTCCCACATAATACTACATATATCGGGTTGATTATTCGTGTTTATTTTCCTTTGTACGAGAATCAGCTTAAAATTTTACATTATAGGATCCGTTCCCAGAGTTAGAATTATTGTACTTTGACAATCATGCTATGATAGAGGCACTGCCGTTTAGAATAGGCTTGGCCATTTTTCTCCAATTACGAGTGATTAATCCTTCCCATATTATTCTGGGTGGGAGAGCTAAGTGTTTAGGTAAAGTATGATTTGAATATTTTTTATTTTTATTTTTAAATTCAAAAAACAAGGATAGAAATATATTTGTTTAAAATTTAAAAAATATTTTAAAAAATTGACAATTGAAAATAACTCATCAACGTTCTCAATACATATTTTTTATATCTGAAAATTTAAAAATAAAAATTATTTTCAAAAAATAAAAAAAATAAAAACACTCAAACCAAAAATCACCTATCAATAGAAATGGAGCAATATAATGTGTCATGGGATGGGATGATGGGTACAGGCGCTGGTTAATTCGTTTTGCTGCAATATGCTTCAAATAAGCACTTTTCTACTATTTCAGGTTATATAAACATATTTGATAATTGGTAAGTTTCTTTAGAATCACTTCAAAAAAATAAGAAAAGAAAAATGAGATAAATTTTTTCATAAATAAAAATAAGTTCTTCATTAACTAATTTTTAGAAGTTCATCGATATAATTTATTTAGAAGATGAGATAACATTTATAAATAAACTAATAAAAAAATTTATTTTAGTTTATAGAGAAATTTATTTTATTTTATTCACTTACTTTCTTCTTCTAGAACTACTTCTAGAAAAGCTTACATCCAAACAAATCTTTTATCTTTTACAATTTTACTATAATATGTATGTCGAAAAAAAATTAGTTACTATAAAGTATTATAATAAAATAACATTTTATGAAGTTAGTTTTATTTAAAAGTTAAAACTAAAATATATTCGTGAATTCATTCAAATATTTAAGTGAGATACTATTGGAAAAAAAAAATTAACATATCGAAAATTAGTATTTTGAAGTGCAAAATCACAATTTAATAATGCCGAGGTCTAGTTCAATGAAAAATAGTAAGTTGGCAATTTCATAAACAAACCTTTTGCCTCACCTTACACTTCCTATCGATGAAAATCTAGATTCTCTCCGAGTTTATTTAAGTATTGAAAAAGGGAGAGAAATCCTATATTCAGCATAATAAATCAAATTATTTCTATTTTGACATCATCATGTCACTATCATGCATATATTATCTATCAACACCGATAAGTTAAATTTTATACATTGACCTTTGGTAATAATAATGTATCAACGTAAGGAAAGGTTGATGTTAATTTCTGCTCATTGTGAGCCTGGTTGACGAGGAACCGAATGGTGGAACCCATAAAACTGTCTCTTTCTCTAGATCATTCCAGGGTACTTTCAACCTAGTTCCCTTGAAAGCAACACCTGTGAAGCCATGAGACTCCAGATCAAACAAGAATAATTATCCATTTTCCAACAAAACGAGACTCTCTTCCAATACATGAGGACTCCAACAAGGATGAGCCACAGGGCAAGTCTTGAAAGTTTTACCACCCAAATAAAACACGCTAGGTCTATCCAAAATGGAATTGTGCTTCACTGCAAACCAATGAACGGAATATAGAGTGGAAGCCAACAAATACCCCATAACATTACAATCATCGCACCGATCGAATTCGGCGACGGGATTCACCGAAATGTTTAAGATACGATGCGCGGAGCCGGTGGAAGCACAAAAAACGTCGCCTTTGGGTTCGAGCTGAATGTCGAAGCGCGCATCCTTGACTCGGAGAATGAAGAAGCCGAGTTTGTCGTCGTTGGCACCGGTGGGGAAGAAAACGACGGCGTTTGGACTGTTAGGGTAATGGAGGAGGTGGAGGCGGTTGCAGAGGAAGAGGGAAGCAGCGTCGTTTTGATTGGGTGAAGAGAAAAGGGAGGCGACAGAGGAAGCGGTGGAGGGGAGAATGGAATGGGTGTGGGAACTGAGGAGGAAGCGGGAGGGTAAGAGATGGGGAGGGAGATGGAGAGAGGGCAAGAGGGAGGGGGAAGAGAAGAGAAGGGAGAGGGAATTAGGGTTAGGGTTAGGGTTGAAGAGGAGGGGACCAAAAGGGAGAGAATTATGGGAATGGGATTGAAGAATAGGAGATACGGTGGATGCGCCTGTTGGGAAGAATGGCTTCCATTCTTCTGAGAGTTCCATTTGCCAATCGCTAAGGCAAGTCTGAATGTTCCACCGCCACGACCACGACTACGACGGCTTTATCACTGCAACGGAGTTGCCTCACTACACGGCCAACCTGGAACATGCGCTCTGCACCAAATCTGACTGCTGCCTTAGACTTTTATAGATGGTGCTTCAGAAGTCATATATAAATAAAAATAATTATTTTCATACTAAAAAAAGATAACTAAAATTATCTAATTTAAAAATTTTCAAAAAAAATATAAGATTATGTTTTTTAAAAAATTATTAACCAATGTTCTTAAATTATTATTTAAATAATTAAAACTGTATTTAATATAAAAATTGTAAGAAAGCATAAAAAAATTATAAATAATATAATTTTTTATAGTCTATTAAAAAAAATTACATTAAGTTTCTTAAAAGAATGTCCTTAGGACATTTGGCACCGATTAGCATTCTTCTTTCTAAAATATCTAACTAAAATTTGATATCATTAGTAAAATAAAAAAATTTAAAATAAAAAATTTGATCTCACGATGCCAATGAACTTGACTGAGAAGCTGGAGACAAATTAATATAGTTAAAAGATCTAGTTGATTGACTAAAGATGAATGAGTTATTGTAAATCTTCTAATACAATCTTTGATTTTTACAAATAAAAAAATAACTATTATCCTTGAGTGGTGTGCTAATAAGCTAGAATTAGAGCATTCATAAAAATAAGTAGAAAAAAGGCTAATGATAAGATATAAGAAAGAATAAAATGGCTATGATTGATTGTCAAGATTTTGTGGTAATTAAAATAATAGTCTTTATAATGATGATGAGGATAAAGTTACTTCCTCCCAGTGACTATCGAGGTCATAAGGAGAAGCAGGATGTATGTCAACCATGGAAGATATTGTTGCTAAGAGTTGTTATGAATACCTGCAATGTTGCAGAAGAATAGGTTTCCAATGCAGAAAATTGATGTTATTGAAAGTTCAATCAAGTTTTCGATTCTTTCCTAATCAAGAGACAATAGGTTCACTTCATGTTGTTGCGGTGACATCTGGATGACATGCGGGTGGTGCTTATATGACTGGATTTGGGCCATTCATTATGGGCCTCAAAATTCACATTATGTTATGTTCGGGTAGGTTTAGGTTACAAAGAGTTAACAAATTTAAAACCAAATCCATCTAACACAATTCATTTAAAACCAAAAAAGTGACCCGAGTGATTAAAAGAATATACCTTTAATTTAAGGGAAAAAAATATAATTAATCATATCAAGAACATGGATTACTTGACTTTAGATTGTTATAGCTTAACAAGTGATTTTTTATTTAAATCTTAAGTATGAAATTGTGTTAAATTCTTGGAAAAAGAATTTAATCGTTTATAATAATTTTATCTGGTCCAAACATTATTTTTATTAAAGAATTCTTTAGGAAAAAATATAATTAATCATTGTTTTTATTTTATTTTGTTTTTAACCTAAACACTACTTTCATCATCTTACACCCATGGGTGTTTAATTATTTCACGTGGGCAGTTATGTGAAACTCTTTCTTTATCCGCAACTAGTTGCCATATGCCTCCTTCGATGAACCCATTTTCAAGCCTTTCAAATTATTGGGAAGGCAATCTCATAGTTTACTTGGGAAAAAGACTAGGCATCACTTTCATTAATATCCGAATGAATGTATCAAGTAATTAAAACAACTAATAAATACTCCTATATATCTAATAAAGAATAAGGTAGTCAGTTATTAAATTAATTAAATTAGTATTATATATATATATACACACACACACATCTACGAGTGAATATATAATCATGAAAAACGTGTGACGTGAATTTTTAAAATGTGATGTATTTCAACTGACATATATATAAAGAATGAATTTATGCATATATAAAATTCTTTCATAGGATTTGAACTCAAGTAAAAATATCTTATACTCAATTATAATAAAAGAAGAAGAAAAATGTAATAAAAATGAAATATTAATATTTTAAAATAATAGGATGATAATTTAAACAGTAAATAACATTTTTATTTTATTATATTTCATTCCACACCTCTTTAATTTCTATTTTTCTTCTACCAATTTTCTTTTATTAATCCAACAGTTAAGAGGCTATTACCATCCAAACATATTTCCAAATCTGTCCTAAGTCTAATGAGATTCTAACTTCTAAAACTCAACACTCACATAAATTTGTAATACATGAAAAAAAAAATCAACATACTCAAGTCCAACGTAAGTAATAAGTTTGACTAAGACTTGGTACAAAGTCAACGATCATTACCCCAATTTCATGTATGACTTTCTTCTTTTTTTCCCGAAAGGAACTATGACGTCAACCCGATCAGAAGATCAACGTTAATATATTTTTTGCTAAAAATATAATTTGTCTTTTCATTTTTTAAATCTTTATTTTTATGATTATCTAATTAAGTCTCTATCTATACTTAACAACCACAACGTCATTAATCAATGGTATGCATTGACCCACAAATCACATTAACGGAGGCAGATTCTTAGCAATCTTCAACGATGATTAAACAAATTAACAATTGGTGCCTTGTTGGCTGAACAGTAGTTTCATCACTGCAAGGTTAGGTTAGTTCAATTCAACCGCTGGGAGCCTTCCAAGAACATATATATGGGTAAGTAGTAAATAAGAATTATTCTTTTTTTAGCAAATAAAGATTATTATACTAATTAAGCGATGTGGAATAAGGTAATGTGTGTGTGTGAAGAGTCATTAGTATTTAGTAATAAACGTTTGAAGATTTTCTATAGCTAACATTGGCAAAGATCGAGTTCTTTGCTAGAGATCAAACAAATACGTACATATACATACTGTTTTCCACAGACATGGCTTTAGATTTGGATTTTTCTTAGTACTCGAGTCCTGGGACGGATTTATTTGTATCAATGGGGACCTTGGCCACCCTCGACTTTCTTGCAGTGCATGTAATATTTCTTACTTTAGTCAGAAAAATACTTTATTATCAAAGTGAGTTTGGTTATAAATTAAGAGTATTTTGCTACCTTTTGTATACTATTTTTTTAATAGGCTACGTACCTTTTGTATCTTGTGTATCATGCTTTTCAATCAATGATAATTATTCAAATCCTATTTTTCTTTTTTCACTCTTCATAATTTCTAAAACAACTAACAAATTAAGACAAAATTACTTTGATATTACAAATTAACACAATTTTACTCAGCCAATTATTTGAGTTCAGAAACACTTATTTTCAGTTTAGATTTTTTTAAAAAAGTGTTATACACTAATAATATATTACACTATCTTCTAATTATAATTCAACATATATAATAATTTATTAATTTATATGATAACTACTTATTTTAACAGGTAGCGGAACCAGGTGTATGCGTTTAGAGGCAGCCGCCACGTACCCCTAGGATTTTAAGTCTCTGAATGTTTACAGTTAAGAAAAAGAAATTGCTCCCCGAGGCAGTCCCTTATAATATTTATCAACTTGATTGAGACTTGTCTTTTGTGTTATTATAATATATGCTATTTTTATTAAAAATATAATATATTTTTTTTATAAAAAATGCATTAATTCCAATCATTAAATCAAACTCTTTTTTTTTTTTTTTACTCTTAGACACTATTTCTTATCTTGAATTTAATCTACTTTATAATCAAATATTTAATGTTTTAGCTATCATTTAAGTCACCGATCTAATCTCATTCATATAAAAGTCATTTTCTTAAAGTTGAATTTACATATAAATATTACATGCTTTGATTTTAATAAACTTCTATATGAAAAAATGGTTCAGGCAATATTTTCTTAGGACTTAAATATTATATTCAACTTGTTATTCTAAAATAAATAAATATTATTTCAGTCTCAAAATTGGTGCATTTAGACTAAAAAGTTAATGTTATTTTATCTTGACTTACTAAATTATTGTTTCGATGTTATTTATATTTAAGTCAGTAATTATATTTATATGTCTACTCCTTGTTAACTTAACTTTAAGTTCTAAGAATATTTTTCTGTTTGTGTGTACTATTTTTTTTTACATAAAATACACTGTAGTTATATTTATTGACTCTCATGGGATGTTTTATTTTTCATTAGACTAAACAGTAAAATATTATTAATAGTAGAAAAATTAATTATTGTTGATTCTACTTATTTTTGTGAAAAAAATTCCAACCCCCCAATATTCTTTCCTAGTTCTGTCTCTTATACCAGCAATGATTAATGATTAAACGACAAATAAAATTATTTTACATTATCAATATATATTTATTAAACTCATAATTTTTTAATTTAGAATATTTTTTATTTAAGATATTTCATTATGAAAATACATACAACATGTTACTAGATAAATCTTATCAAAGCAATTTGAATATCAGAAAATTCATTAGTTGTACATTGAATTGGCATTTATAATCTTTAATATTAAAAAGTATAATTTGTATTTTGTATAAAAAAAATTCTGTATATTTTATGCAAATATTTTCTATATACTTATTAGATGAACTTCATTTTTTTTGGCTCCGTTTATGATTTGTTCCTACCTCTGTCCCTGGTAATAGTCCCTGCTATATACACAATTCATAATCATGATAAGGGAGCTGAGAATTAATATGGTATAATATGGTTGACAAAATAATTTTTTATTTAAAATATTAGGTGAAGGATTGAATGTTTGTGTGTATGAAAAAAAATAATTACAAATTATAACTCTTTAAATAAATTTCAATATTTAAAATATTAGTCTTTTAATTTCTGATAAAAATATCTTTGATCTATTCCCAATATACACCCATTTGCCTACTTTATTTCCCAATATACACCTATTTTATAAAATTTTCCCAAAATACACTTCTTTTTTGTGTAAGTGAGAAGTCTGAGTTTGTATACCAGACTTCTCAATGTGCATTTTAGTTTTTTTTATAGAAAAGATATTTTTTCTATAATTTAAAAAAATCATAATTTAAATTACTCAAGGATATTTTTTATCACTTTTTTCTTTTTTAAATTAAATAAATTAAAAATCCTAAGTTAAAAAAAATAAAAAACATTTCAAAAATAAAAAATAATCATATTTATTTTTTAATTTTTCTATTTTAAAAAATCATAATTTAATAAAATAGAAAAGATTAATAAATATAAAAAAATATAAACATGTACCGAAGTCGGGTGATGAAATCCCAACTTCCCAAAGTAAGCCAATTTTTTTTTATTAAAAAAAAAAAACTGAAATACACAATGAGAAGTCGGGTATACAAACCCAAACTTCTCACTTACACCAAAAAGAGATGTATTTTGGGAAAATTTTATAAAATGGGTGTATATTGGAAAATAAAATAGGTAAATGGGTGTATATTGGAAAAAAAACCACGTTTAAGTGTACCAACATTTATTGATTAAGTTGGATATCTTATACTCATTATTTTCATAGTAAAAGTTTGATTCTAAACTAGTATCATATGTATTTTTACTTTTTTACATTGAGAAATATTTTTTCACATTAAAAGATTATTGTATTTTTCTCTATCTTTCTCCTTTTGGTGCATTTTTTATTTTGTTTCCGCATTGAATTTGAGGGACCGTATCCCAAGATCATGCAGCATTTAAGAATTATAGTTACATGAGTGCATTGGGCGCTTCTATTTTATTGGATTACAATTATTCTTTACAGGAGACGCTTCGAGCTAAATAAGATTAATATGGATTACAAAACTTTTTCTATGAATATTTAAAGCATTTGTATACTTGAAACTCAAATTTGAAACATCTAAATAAGTTGGAACAACTTCTCACCAATTAATCAATTCGCTTGAAGGTGATGGTCGGGGCGCTCTCAGCTGACTGATCTTGGAGCAGTGTATGTTGGATAAAACATCGAAACTTAGCAGGATTTGTCCTCCAAGATACAAAAGTTGTCGATTCCACAACTTATCTTGTTGAATTGGTTCACTTCTTGACTCTCTTTGGTACAACGTAGCTCCATGAACTGACTTGTGATTATTGATGTTCGTCGCCTACAAAAACGACATTACTTGGATATGGAGTGGGTGGGATCAGTTTTTTTCTTTCTTAATTTAAAGGAGTGAAATAGTTTATGTTACTAATGGGTTTTTTCATAAAGGATCAAAGATAGACATACACAGTGGCTTGAACATTAATATCATACACAATAACTAAACGGGTTATTCCAAGATAGACATCA
Source organism: Glycine tomentella (assembly GCA_007407185.1). Classification (NCBI taxonomy): domain Eukaryota; kingdom Viridiplantae; phylum Streptophyta; class Magnoliopsida; order Fabales; family Fabaceae; genus Glycine; species Glycine tomentella. The sequence continues at coordinate 232,732 of PYAF01005646.1, forward strand.
TACGTACATAGTAGCTTGAAGCCTTGAACATTGATATCTAATATCTGAGGCCATTTAGAGCCAATGGCATGATAATGCAAGTGAGCAAGAATATTATTGAATCATTGAAAACGGTGCCAAAAATGTCCAAAGATAAAAAGAAATACCTGCAAGGCTGCAACATCAAAATTTACCTGGGTAAGTACCCAACATATGTTGGCCAATTTCTTTTACCCATCCTTCATAATGCAATCTGTTGACTAGCTTAGGCAGTAGATTCTCTAAGGTCAACTGCAATGTCAATTTCCATGTCTTGGGAACCTGATATGTTTAATAGAAAAAAGTACTCAATTTCAAAAGCCTAGCACACCAATATTCTGTAACATGCAAAACACAATCTACATAAAAAGTCATAAATGTTGAAGCTGTCAACTAAGAGTCACTAAGCCTGTTATTTCCAATCCAAACGAGTTCCCTTTGGCCACACAGTGCCATTGTTTTGCATTTGCCATATCCTTGTAAATACAGTAAATGGTGACATAAGGCTAGAGCCTTGGATGCTTAAAAGTAGCAACAGTTAACAGGCTGCACCGTACGTAAAAGTCAAAGCAAATATGTAAGGTCAAAAAGGGTTGATAACAGTGATTAAAAGAGGTGATAAATCTTTATTCATTTACCCTTTTGAAGTATTGTGTGGCTTCAAATTACAAAACAACAGTTTATTCACTTTTATATAATCAGTCCTGTAACTCCTGTTACCCATTTCGTTGAAACAGAAGCTTCAGTGGTCAATGGACATAATTTTCTTTTCCTGTAGAAAGAGAAGCAATAATTATTAATGTCATTAACACCCCTGAGGCCCTGAAAGCTATTTCAAAATATCAAAATAAAATAAGGCATTTTATACTTTGAATTTAAAACAATTGCCTGTTGCTAGAATCTAGATAAACACCTCAACTGTCACAAAGAATGCCCTTATAGAACATACCTATTACTAGTACAATATTTTGTCCGATCATTTTTATAAGAACCAAGTTTTAGTATATATTTTTCTTCTAAAACTTGTTTCTTATAAAAATGATCAATTCACTAAAACATTTTTCTTATAAAAAAGACCATATATAGTACTATTTACCTTCCTTGAAAAAACAGTACTATTTACGTGGCCTTAGGGTGATTGCAGCTCTTTAAATGGATGAAGAAGACCATTTCCACTGGAGGGTGCTGTTGAATCAGTAATTTATGTCCCAGAAAATGGCACTCAGCAACAAAATTAAAATATAACTCATCACAATAGTCTAGGTTAAGTCAATAAGTTGTCATCACTCATCAGTAACCGCATAACTGTGCAAGTTCAACTACGTACTAGTGATCTACTACTACCCTCACCAGTAGATGTTCTTCCCTTGTGCAGTATTCACATTAGTGAATTGAGATGGCTCACCTTTGAACAATAATTTTCTTGTCAACATTGATATACCATTTCACAGACATATAATAAACAATAGTTTGATGGTGTGGATTTTTTAAATTGTAAACTATATATTGTAAAATCGTTCTTAAAATGAGCATGTGCAACAATTTTTAACAGCTGGCAATTTTCTTATCACCGGTTATAAAGTATGAACATTATTTGTTCTTGTCTATCATTGTAAAATTGTTTCTAAAACAGAGAATAAATGACAAATTTTTAAACAAAATAGACAATCATTACCGAAAATGTTGGATGAATAATGGAAAATTTGTGTTTTTAATATATAATGATAATGATTAAAAATTATTGTCGAAATCTAATAGGCAACCCTCTTACCCATATTTTTGTTATTTTATAACGGCAAAATCTTATTGTCTGTATATCTAATATAAACAACAGAAGCGTTCATAAGAAATTTAAGAAAAATTTCATAAAATTCATCATAAACAATAAGAAAATTTGTTCTCATAGAAAAAAAATGTTAAGTGCTAAAAAATTTGCCCATACTATTTATCACAATTTTGAAAAATTAATTACTCTAAATGAATTTGTGTTTGATTGCATATAATGAACCTGAACTAATCTATTGCACATTAACTAATTTAGCAAAGCAGCCAATAAAAGTTTTTCTTATAAGTTTTAAAAATGTGTATATTGTTTTTTGTACACAACAGATAAAATCCATTGTAAAAATTAACTAACATTACATTGATCCATTCTTTTTTTACTTAAAAGTTAAAGTTCAAAATAAAAAATAAAGTAAAATTTGTTTAACAGTTTTTATTTAAAGTTTTGTCAAAGTTAAAAAAATTGATAAAATTTAAAATGTTTTGATTCCATTTAAAATAAGTCATGTTGTCCAATGAAAGAATATATCTATAAAAATAAAAATAAAAACATATTAAATTAATTTGATTGACTTAAAATTATTTTAATAAAAAATAGATAAAAATATATTGAAATATATATTTATAAAAAATATTTTTTAAATATATTAATATTATTTTAATTATGTAATTATTACATATATTTAAATTAATAAAAAGGAATGTAAAAGCACCCAAAAAGAATTTATTTTGATGACTATCTGCTTGTTTATCTCTATGAGGCCCAATGACTAAATACTTAGAGCATAGGTCCAACAAAAGGAAGTGAATACGAAACAATGGGCCTATCTTCTGCCCTCCTTAATCTCTCTGAAATTTCTAGTGGTATATGTATTTAAATTATAAAGTGGACGACTGCTACTTCTTGAATTGAATCAATAATAGTGTATGTAATAAATGGATTAAATACATACATTCATATATATATATATATATATATATATATATATATATATATATATATATATATAGGTGGTATATGAAATCCCAAGCTGCTTAATGTGAACGAATCACCTAAAACAAAGACTAGTTACTTGTTGAGCTCTAACTTCAGCTTTAGATTGCTACAAGGGTGACGGAGATAGACATGGTAATGAGACTTAAACTTGTGGGTATCCGTTTGGATTCGTTCCGATTTTAATGAATATTATTAGATTTGGATTTGGGTTCGGATTTTTCCTGATAGCCAAAAGCGGAAGCGGGGGCGGAGGCGGGTATGGGATCCCCCGCCCATAATAAATAATATTAAAAAATAAAAAAATATTATTTTCTATTTTTGTTTTTACTTCAATTGATTATTTTGTTTTGTAATTTTTAAATTATGATCCAATATTTTAAATGTGAGTTTGTTATTCTTTTTTTTTGTTACGTAATTAGCTTTTTCGTCCGATTTTTAAATAAAAAAATATATATTATTTTTTTAATTTTTTTAAATTTTAATCAAATAGCAAGGATTGGGCGGGGCTGGAAAAACCCGACCCCTAGTGAAGGCGGGGATGAGGATGGGTTTTAAAACCCGACAGGGATTGAGGGCAGGGGCGGGAAGCGATTTTTGAGTCGAAGATGGGAACGGGGAATGCAATAATACCCGTCTCTGTCCTGCCCTGTTGCCATGCCTACATGGAGATGAGGTTGTACTTTGTAATTTGAAGCCACAAATCTCTAGAAAAAAGAGTAGAATCATCATTTATAAATACTCTAACAGTCAGGTTAATTAATTTGGTAGAGTAATGACTAGTTTTAGGAAATAAACCTACTTACGTACATGAGGGTACTATTATGGTGGTATTTATTTATAGGTATGGATGAGTAGTGTGTATGATGGGTTAGCGGAGTTATGATATTGTGTTTCTTTAGAGGATGGTGATTAATTAAGAAGGTAGTTTATGTTAAGAGTTTCTTGTACACAAAGATCCCTAGCTATTATAGTTTCTGGATGTATCTTGTCCATCAGATAGTAATATGATACTGCCAGTGCCAATTCCACTTTCCTCATGCCTTCAGCAATGTTAGTTTGTCCCACCACTTTGGACAATGCACTCAATTAAAGATGGATCATCAATTTGTTTCTTTGCATATTTTTTTGTTATAGAACAAGCTACTTAATAGTCCATCATATTCCCTTTTTGTTTTTTTTTTTATGAAAAGATAAGGAAGTTGTAGCTATATACGAGGCATGAATTGAATTAATTAATTAAAACTTCATTCAAATCCCCAATCACCACAAGTCCACAACCAGCACAACCACTAAGGTTAGCTGACTCTTAGTTGATCATATAATACAAATACTGAACTAATGTCTTCATGTCCACGGGATGTGACGAAGAACATAGGCAGGAAATGCTTCACAAAGATAATGCGACCCATGACTGCACAAAATATACTTTTTTTTCTTTTTTTTATCGAGTTAATAGTGGTCGAACCGTGGTCGAGATATTCTAAAATTATCCTGTAGGCGTAGCGTAGGGCGAAAATTTTAATACTTGCAATAGCCTATCCAAAAAATTAAATTATGTTGGACTATTTCCTCTTTAATTAAGAGTTGGTGTAGTAGGTGTAGTAGGTGAGCATCCTTGGTTGGTGTAGTAGGTGTAGTAGGTGAGCATCCTTGGTTGGTGTGGTAGGTAAGCCATCTTGAGGCTATAAATTGGCAACATTGCCAATGGTTTCATCATCCCAAACTTGAAGCACTCTTCAAAGCATTGAAGAAGA
>PYAF01005646.1:239996-262467 GCA_007407185.1 Glycine tomentella
ATTATTTGAATGTTGCATATGATGATTGTACTTGGATTGTTGATTCTGGTGCCTCCTTCCATGTCACTCCGCATGAGGGATTCTTTTCTACTTATAGAAAAGGAGATTTTGGAATCGTGAAAATGGGAAATCAGGTGACCAGCAAGATTGTTGGTATCGGTGATGTGACCCTGACCACGGATGTCGGGTGTCGACTTGTATTAAAAGATGTAAGACATGTGCCTGACATGCGCCTGAATCTAATCTCGGTAGGCAAACTTGATGATGCCGGATTAGTAAACTACTTTGGAGAAAGTAGATGGAAATTGGCCAAGGGAAACTTGGTTGTGGCTCGAGGAAAAAGGGAAGGTTCCTTGTATGTGATGCAAGGAAAGATAAATGGTGGAAAAACCAATTTTGTTCAAGATGGACATAGTTTGGAACTATGGCACAAGCGTCTCGGTCACATGAGCGAGAAAGGGCTCCAAATTCTGAACAAGAAAGGATTATTGACCGGGTTGAAAGGCCAAGCATTGGAGAGCTGTACGCATTGCCTAGCTGGAAAGCAGCACTGTGTTTCGTTTGTGAGACCGGATCAACCGCAGAGACGGAGGTATGTGTTAGACCTCGTCCATACTGATGTTTGCTCCATGTCGGAGAGATCGCTTGGAGGAGCACAGTATTTTGTCTCTTTCATAGATGACCACTCCCGCAAAGTGTGGGCGTATCCTTTGAAGACTAAGGATCAGGTGCTCCAGTCGTTTGAAGAATTCCATGCCATGGTGGGAAAGGGAGACTGGAAGGAAGTTGAAAGTGGTCAGATCGGATAACGGTGGAGAGTACCGAGGTCCCTTTGAAGCCTACTGTAGAGAGGCCGGGATCAGGTTGGAGAAGACGCCTCCGAAGACACCTCAGCTGAACGGACTTGCTGAGAGGATGAACCGGACTATTGAGGAGAAAGTCCGGAGTATGCTATCCAACGCAGGGTTGTCGAAGGCATACTAGGGAGAAGCCGTGAGGACGGCTGTTGATTTGATAAATCTCTCACCGTCGAGACCTTTGGAAAGGGAGATTCCAGAGAAGTCTGGACAGGTCAGAAAGCGACCTATGTTCACATGAGGGTGTTCGGATGCCGAGCCTTCGTGCACGTCCCTAAAGATGAGAGAGGGAAGTTGGATGCAAAGACGAAGGAGTGCATATACCTTGGTTCGCCGAGAACCGAGTTTGGTTTCAGACTTTGGGATCTAATCGGGAAGAAGATTGTGAGGAGCCGAGATGTAGTCTTCCATGAGGATGAGACCATCCATGACATCTCGAAGCCCGAAATCCGGGTTACTGTCCGAGAAGAAGAACCCGTTCCTCATGTGCATGCTGAAGCAGGGGGAGAAACCAAGGACGTCGCTGGAGGCGACGTGGATGAAGATAATGCCCAGCAAATTGATACCGGGGTCTGGATAGATGAAGAGCCGGATTCCGAAGGTGAAGAAGAAGAGCCGAAGTACCCCATTAGAGAGAGAAGACCTTCTTCGAGGTATCCACCTGACGAGTATACCATCATTGCCGAGGAGGGAGAACCTCAAAGCTTTGATGAGGCGCTGGAAAGTTCAGACCAAGCTGAATGAGAGGCAATGTCCGAGCTCGGATGAAGACCGAGAAGAGATGGAGAAGATCTCATACCAATCTGCCGTCGGAAGCTTGATGTATGCAATGGTCTGCATCAGACCCGACTTGGCGTATGTAGTTGGAATGGTAAGCCGATATTTATCAAATCCCGGCGACCAGGTCTGACATGTAAAAAGGCGGATCCCTGAACATGGAGATCTTGGATTCCTAAACATGGAAATCCGTTGTATCGAAAGTCTTCTTGGCGCGGCCAGGTACAGCGTGTCCCGCAAGTATTGCGGCGGTACAAGCCACTATTAGTAAATTGGAAAAAGGCTTCCGCTCGAGGGGGAGGCTATCATGTGGATGCATGATCAAAGCACATTGACGTGCGCTATCATTGGATCCGAGATGTGTTAGAAGATAAGTCTCTACATCTCGAGAAGGTACATACAGATTTGAACTGGTCAGACATGTTGACGAAGACAGTTCCAACATGGAAGTTCAAAGATTGTTGTAAAGGTGCTGGTTTGATAACCCCGTCTAATTAAATCGGAAAGGGGGAGAATTGTTGGACTATTTCCTCTTTAATTAAGAGTTGGTGTAGTAGGTGTAGTAGGTGAGCATCCTTGGTTGGTGTAGTAGGTGTAGTAGGTGAGCATCCTTGGTTGGTGTGGTAGGTAAGCCATCTTGAGGCTATAAATTGGCAACATTGCCAATGGTTTCATCATCCCAAACTTGAAGCACTCTTCAAAGCATTGAAGAAGAGTTGTGTGGGTGAGAGAATTCCTCTTTGAAGAGAGTAAGAGAGTTCCTCTTTGAAGAGAGTGAGGGTGTTCCTCTTTGTAGAGAAAGAGAGAGTTCCACCATATAGGTGAGAGATAAATCCTCCCAGTGAGAGATAAAGTTTGTAAGCCATCCTTAGTGGGTGAGATATATATTTTGAGTGTATACCTCTAGTCTTACTAGAGAGATCATCTTTGTAATCCTACTTTCATAGTGGATGTTTTTCTGGACTAGTGTCCCGTGGTTTTACTCTTCACATTGAGGAGGTTTTCCACGTTAAAATTGTTTTGTGTTCTCTGGGTGATATTTTTCTGCTTCAATATTTCTCATCTCCTCACAGATTTACTTCGCTTCCGCAAATAGATAGGGTTACCGACCCAACAAATTACTATACAGGTCTCATGGAAATAATTTTCCTACATAATAATTACTATTATAGTGGTAGATATTTTTATTATAAAATAATTAGGTGAAAATATGTTTTTTTCCTTATAAATATATAAATATTTGGAATTTATTTCTGTAATTTTTTTAGTACGTTTTTTTCTTCTTATAAAATTAAAATGTATCAATTTTATGTCTAGGTGTAAGTTTAAGTAAATTCGAACATACAATAATGGTTTGGAAATGATCAAAACTTTGCTCCAAGCCTAAAAATGATACAATTTAATTTTACTAGAACGAAAAATATATGAATTCTTTTTTACAGATACAAATATATTTTAAGTAGACAATTATATTGTTAAAGAGAAAAATGAAATTGGAATTAATTAATTTATTCAAGTGGGACCAAAAAAGATGGAGAAAGAACAGAGCTCTATGATAAGAGTGTAGAAGATTAAAATGTCAGCACAGCTTGAAGTTTCACTCGAAGATAAAACTAATACCGTGTCATCTTAAATTTTGTGTTTAAACCTAATTCGATCCTAAAAACTAACTTATTTAATGAGAATTACTATAAATTTGTATAAACTATTTTAGTCATATTATTAATCAATGTAGAATTTCCAACAATGGGTTATATTTTTTTTTTAATTCTCTAAAATCATATGAAATTTGGTTATAAAAATTATAAATTGTAAATGTTTAAAATAAACTTTTCAAAGGTAGTCGAAGTGAAGCAGATGAATTATAGTGAATTATTATAAATATATATATATATATATTTGGGTGTTTGAATTTGTGGCTTTCAATGGTGTAGATGATTATGAAGAGCATATACCAGGAATTTTTCTGCAGCATAATTAGCTGATCTTCGAACAGTGCTTTGCGAAAACGACTTCAGGTTTTTGCAGCTTGAGTTGGAATGCATTTCAGTAGTGCCAAAAGCAGATTGTCTTATAGTTAACACTGTTCAAGAGTTGGAAGCTGAAGTAGTTGATTCTTTGAGAGCCATGTTCCACTTTCCAATTTGTTCCATTGCCTTTCCTTACTTCAAACCCGAAACAAGTCATTTAGTGACGAAAACTGATTACAACGTTGATTACTTAAATTGGCTAGATTCTCAGCCAGCCATGTCTGCATTGTACATTTCTCTCTGTAGTTTCCTTTCTGTGTCATGTGCCCAAATGAATGAAATTGTTACAGCTTTGAACACGACTGGTGTTTGTTACTTATGGGTGGTTCGTGGAGAAGTCTCATGGTTAAAAGAGAAATGTGGGGATAGGGGTTTAGTGGTGCCTTGGTTTGACCAATTGAAGGTATTGTCACATACTTCTGTGGGTGGGTTTTGGAGCCATTGTGGGTGGAATTCAACTCTAGAAGCTGTTTTTGCTGGTGTTCCAATGCTGACATTCCCTCTTTACTTTGACCAAGTCCCAAATAGCAGGCAAACTTTGGAAGAGTGGAAGAAGGGGTGGGAGTAAAAAAGATCAGATTTGGGAAGTGCAGAAATAATAAGACAAGAAGAAATAGTTACGGATCTTGAAAATGGTAAATAAATCCGAGACAGGGCACTAGAATTTAAGGCATTTGTGACCGAGCAGTTGTAGAAGGTGGATCCTCCAATGTGAACCTTGATGCATTTATAAAAGATGTTTTGTGTGTTCAAATGTTTTGTGTGTTCAAGGTCATGGAGTGGCAGAGGAGCTCTTGTTCCTAAGGGTGACTAGTGTATAAAATAGGCAAATAAAATATCTGATATGTATAGTTGAGCTTAAAATAGGCAGATAAAAAACTAGAAAGGAGAAAATTTGTAAACAAAATTATCTTGCTCTTATTTGATTTTTGGTTCATGTGAGGGTGAAGGATAAATATAGTGAAACTCATTTGTACTTCAACTAAACCTTTGGTTCAACTAAACTTTATCCTCCAACATTGGAACTTTGATACCATACTTGTAAACTATGGAACTATTCCCTGATCAGTGACAGATTCCTTAGGCATATCATTTTTTGAGCTAGCACCAGCTGTGAAGAGAGGGATACTTCATTATTGCACCAGTATGACAGGTGCCCTCAGGAAATATAAATCTACAGAAACTGTGTTGAAAAGAGGAATACTTCATTATTGCACCAGGGCCATGTATATATCTCTTTAAAAAAACAAGTGTAATGCATATATAGATATAGATCATGTATATTCGTAGAATTTTTTGCATAATTCAACTGATCTCATTTAAATCTATTTATTACCTATTTCGCACTTGAATTGGCATTTAAATCTCATGTAAAACACCTCCTTTACCAGACAAAAATGCATTATAAAACTTCATTTCACTTCGTTTTATCTTAAACAATTGGAATAATGGAATCTAATATCATTTCATTTTTCTTTATTCCATCTCTTCCTATCAATTCAAACAGGAGTATTACTAACCCGCTTCATAACATTCTCTTCTATTAATTGAAATTTATATAATGTTCACTAATTCAAGAATGGGACACAGATTTAGTAAAATCTAAATGAATTTCACATCATACAAAAATGTGTGGGAAAGAAAGTGTATTAGTGGCATTTCTCATCCAGATATTGCCTGAGCAAAACCAAAATTTCAGTAACTGTAAGCAAAGCAACTCACGCTATTTAGGGTGGGGCAGAGAACCAAAAGAGGGAGTGACAGAAAATTGTTGCTTAGCAGCACTTAGTATCTACATTATTCCTCTAAAATACAAGTATGACAGTCCCAATGTCTTGGACCTTCACCTCATAGCTGCTGATCAAGATATGCATCTCTGGGAGATTTAGGTGACACAGGAGATCCAACGGCTCCAATATACCCAATTACATTTCCAGAAACATTCTTCAACCAGGAGGTGCTTCGTGTTAACCAACCACCCTGTTCTTGTTCTTGCATTTGTTGGCTGCGTTTCCTTTCTTCCTCCAACAATATATCAAGCCACCTCTTGGCCATAAAAGTTTTTATGGCTTCAACCCCTTGATTTACAATCTCCATCGGTGGCAATTCAAGAGGATTTTGCTCCAAGTTGAGCTTGGTCAAATTATCAAGGAGACCAAATGTGTCCGGGAGAGCATGTATCTGATTATTGCTGATATCCAATTCCCTGAGGTTAGTCAAATCACCAAATATCTCGGGAAGTTCTTTGAGGTCACTGAAGTTACTGCTCAGGTTGAGAACTTCAAGATTAGTCAATCTCCCAATGGCAATTGGAAGTCCATGTAGCTCATTAAAGTGAGCATCCAAATAGCGCAAGGACGTCAACTCACAGATAGATGAGGGAAAAGATCGAATCTTGTTCAAATGAATCATGAGTTTCTGCAAGTTCGATAATTCATATCCAATGTTTGTTGGCAAATATGAGAGATTGTTAAAGCTTACATCCAACTCCACCAATGATCTGATCATTCAATATAATAGGAGTTCAATCAATCATAATTAAAGCATTCATAGTTTGAACAAATTCCTAAATGACTTGAGTATGATTTTCCTGTCATGGTTTGAAAAATGAGATGATATTTGCACAAACAGAACATAGAATTCTTAATGAGATACTTTAACAGTGTTTGAATTTGAACACTTAACATAGAACTTTAAAATGGTGAAAGACACAGAAACAAAATGACAAAATCCGACACAACCTCGATATATACTTCGACAAATTTGAAGGGAACAAAAAATAGTTCTCCACCAAGCATAAAAACTGCTCCCATTTTTCACTACACTAGTAGTCTACAAGTATGGCTTACAAAATACTCATGCAGCTCTCCACCAAAGTTAACCATTTATTCTTAAAACACATTGATGCTAGTGTCCAAAAGGGATCCCAAATCACAAGGCACAGAAATTACTAATTACAAGTAAGTGCTCTTACGAATTTCTCACATACCTGCACTGACAGATGGGATCAGGAAGCGCAGTCAGCTTGTTTCCAGAGACATTGAGCAATTTCAACTTTTGTAACAACCCAACTGAATCTGGCAGTGATTCCAAAAGATTTGAAGACAGGTTAAGCTCCTCAAGGTTTTGCAATCCAGCTATTGAATCAGGAATTGCCTGTAGCAATGCACACAGTATATTACTATATATGTAAAACATTAAAATAAATGCCAAATTGAAGCAACGTAGCAAACCAGTACGTGCAACAAGATTTTAAATGCCAATTGAGCACCAAGAAGCATACACACATTCAAAATGAAAGCTGACATCATCTAAAAATCTGAAACAAATTTCGTGTGCAGCAAGCTTCTACAACATTTATTTTGAATTATTCATGCGTGTTTGGGTGAGTATTGGCAATATTGATTTTGAATGAACTTAATGTTGATTACTTAAAATCACGTTAACTAATATTTTAATCTGATTCTAGACAATATAACATGAAACCAAGCATGCATGAAATTGATTTTGCAAATTTATTTTTTGAAGTGAAGTGATCAATGTTGAAGTGTTATTAAAATTTAGTACTAAAACCAGGTAAAAATTATTTTATAAAATTTAAAATTATATAAAATTGCTTTGACTTAAAATTGAAGACCCAAAATCGATTCTTCAATGTTAGACCGAACATGAAAATATTTACCTAGAATCACGTTGGTTAGTGTTTCAACGTGATTTTGAATGATTTAATGCGTGTTCGGATACATGTATCAACTAAGAGCATGTTTGGTAACATGTCAGACACTTTGGATGTGGATCTGCGGAATCAACAAATGCCTTGCTTCTGCCTCTTCCAATATTTTACAAGAAAACGGGGGTTAATGCGGATCAAAATCGCAGAAACGAGCAAGAATAAGTGGAGGTTACCGAGAGTTGATTGGTTGAAAGATCAAGAACGAGCAAGTCAGAGATGCGACCAAAAGCCTCAGGCAAGAGCTTCAACTGTCGTCCAGAAAGATTGACTCTTTCCATTCCTTTCCCATAAGACTCCTGCAGAATCCCCACAACCTCTTCGTTCACTTCCTCACCACAAGCCACGTCAGCATCGTCGCCATCTTCTTTGGACTCGTACATCTTCACCAACCGCTTCTCCGCGTCCTTCAGAAGCTTCTCGTAGGCCTCGTGCATCTCGTCAAGCTGCAGCACCGACCTCCACAACCGCCTCTCCGTCTCGGCCCGCTCCCTGCACTCCCTCTCCCTCTCGGCCTGCTCCGCCCGCCACCCCTGGATCTCCATCTCCACGGGCCGGGCCTGCAGCACGATCTCTTCCAGTTCTAGAGAGACCTGGGCCTCGATGTCGGCTAGCTTGGCCCGGGCATTGTCGACCTCCTCGTGCGTCGGCCGCTCCCCGATCAGGGTGAGGACCGACCGGGCCTGTGCCACCTGGGCCACAGCCCGGCCCATCGAGGCCACAAGCTCCGGGTCTGCCAGGTGCGGCATTTGGGCCACAATCTCCGGTGGCTGTTCGATGTCGAATTTGTCAGTATCGGAGGGTGCGGCGGCGGCAACTGCGGGACTGGGAGTGAGGGAAGGGAGGCGCGACATGATGTAGGAGAGGAGAGGGAAGGTTCCGGGGTTGGGATCCATGGCGGTGGATTGGATGGAGAAAGAGAAAGTGAGGGTTGGGGTTTGTGAAAATGGGAAAATATGGAATCGATTCGATTCCGATTCAATGGAGCGTTGAGAATATCACGTTTGGGTTTAGTTACAAGAAAGAGTTATAATGGATAGTGACGTTAAGGTGCCTGTGGTAACCTGGTGCAGTGTGGAAGTAAGAGTGGAGAATGGATTCGGCAGAGCGGATCTATGACTCTAGTACACTAGTACTGACTTCATTCATATGTGATCTGTGAGTAATTAACAATTATAGGGGGGTCACTACTCACTAGTAATTATAGGGACTAAGTACATATAATGTACTTACCAGTAAGTATTCTTTTATTAATTTTACTCTTTTTTTTTTTCAAAACAATATTTCTAGAAAGTAAGAGATTAAATGATTTTGGATTGGATTGAGTTTTATCTATTTTTATATCGGAATCTAATTCAATTTAATTGAGTTGGATTTATATTTTTTGCTAACCCAATCTAACTTTCATAAAAAATTTATCACCTCTTCAAGTTTTGAAAAAAATTAAAAAAGAAATCCTCAATCTCAAAATAGATACTTTTTGATATAATAGTAAGGATATTTTAAAAAATCAGTATTCGATAGAATATTATATTATTCATATGATAAACAAAAAAAAATCATAAATATATACTTAGAGTATCATTTATAAAATAATATATTTTCTTAAAATAAATAGAAAAAGATAAAATTCAAAATAATGAATTTTCTTAAAATAAATAGAAAAAAGGTCAAATCCAAAACAATATATTATCTTAAGAATGAGATGTGTGCTTAATTTAGGATTTTTATACTGATAATTTAATTATATACGGGTTGGATTGAATTTTGGTCAGGTCCAAAACTTCAAATCTGACACACAATTTAATTTTAGTTGGATTCATTAAACTAAAATCAATATAATCTAATGATTCAATCCAACTCACAAAAATCTAATTGAGTTGGATTAAATTAAATGAATTCATTAGATCCAATATGCTTACACTCCCTATTAAAAAGATAAAAAAAATATATATTGATATGCTACTATCAAACATATATGCTTAATGAAAATGAAAATAAAATTGAAATATTAATATTTTTAATGACCAATATATATTTTAATGTACACTAAATACATTAATAAATTATTAAATTCTCTTTTAATCATTTAAATATAAATTTACTATTACAGTGTTGTGAAATCCAATTTGGTTTGGCTAATTGGATCAGTCCAATTGGGATATGGTGGCCTAACTGGACTAGTTTCACTATTGAATCGGTCACGTAATTGACCTGGGATGACCTGATAAAACCTGGCCGGTTAAACCACTGGATCCCGATTAGACTGGTCTGATCGGTCTATTTTACATAAAAAATTGTTAATTTTGGATTATTTTTTTAAAAAATTAAATTTTAAATTTTGGATTATTATCAATTGTTATTTTGAATTTTGGAATATAAATGAACTTTTCTTATTCAAATAATGTTAATTATATACTTATATATGATGAAAACATATATAATTTTAAATAATTTTTAATATATATCAGGTCAAATCAAACTAATTATTGGTCCATCGATTAAATCACTGATCCATTACTTCGATTAGATCAATGACTTGACTGAATTTCACATATATGACTATTGTTATGTAAAAAAAATAATTATTAATGATTGACATGATGAAATAAGATACAATCCTAATAAAATTGTGAAAAATAAATTTATTTTATATTTTAAGTGTATTTCTTTAGTGATGTACAATTTATTAGAACTAAATTGGACAAAAAGAATGTACGAACTAAATGATTTAGTTCCTTTCCGTACCCAAAAAAGAGTTATTTTCTTTGTTTTTTTTTTCCTTACAAAATTCTTTGGTATTGTTATAGATTAGATCATAGATATAGATCAACATTTGTGCTATAACCAGAAGCTATAAGAACTTACTACATTTCTCTCAAAAAAAAAAAAAAAGAACTTACTACATGATCCAATTAATACCACCACGTATATCCATTGACTTGGCTTAACTAAATTTTTCAATTGACTTGGCTTAACTAAATGTTTCAATTTACAAGAAAAGGGTTAATAAAATTCAGTTGTAGAAGATTTTTGGAGATCATGATTATTTTTTTGGTGAATGATATATTAGAGGATTAACTACCTCTTGGGAATTTTGGAGATCATGATAATCCTTAATAATTTCTTAATTTGCCAGGTTTACCCGTCGTTAAATCCACAGACTAAACGAGTCATAAACATAGAGATCTCCAAACACTTCTATGGCGTGATATAGTTTATTCTATCTGCCTAACATATCCTTATCCAATTAACCCTTATCCATGAGAGTTCTGAGACATTAACAAAATCTCTTTCTGAACCAGTTCAAATATTTCCTTCAATCGAAGGTTAAACTTGGCAGTTATGTTCCTGTTGATCCTCTGCTGAAACTTCGAGCTCTTAAGCCACATAATACCAATGTAAGCATCACACTTGCAAGCACAGTCACCAAGAGAGGATTTCTCAATTTCATACCTAAAATGAATCTGCAGACACAGAAAATCAGAATCGGATTTCGTTCAGTCAAACTAGATGAACTAAATTAACTTGTCACAAAAAAAGTTTGACTTTCCACTTTAGCTTACATGGAAGTGATCAGCAAATGGGACACCGTGAAGAGCCATAACTTCAATCACTGTCCAACCTCCAGTGTTTGCATTTGGAAACTTCTGTTGTGTGCATGTGACTTCACCACCAAAAGCTGACACGTGTCGATTGAATTGGTAAGAAACACGCCTCTCGAAGACATCAGGCTTTACTTGTTCCCATGATGTTGTTTCATAGTTCATACATCCTGTTCTATGCATAATTTTATGCTCCAGGTTTCCTCCATCAAAAATTCCCATCACTGATTTCATCTGATAAAGAGTAACACTACACACATTAAAGCCAGACAAACTTATACTACACAAAGAATTTCAAAGAGGCGAATTCTATCTTTAGTTATATTCAGATACTAGTAGTTGATTGCTTACCTTGATTGGAAGTTCTGCAGAGAAAATTCTGGACATTTTTTCTTCATTCTCTAAGATAGATGCAGAGTCTTCCGGAATTACAAAGCTTTCTTGATCTTCATGCTCTTCTGAAATTTGTTCTTTCTGATAGGGGTTCAGTATTCTTGTTCTCCACAAGGCCTTTATTGTTCTTTTATGGAAACAAATATATGATGTTAGCTGAATGTGAAAAATGGAATCAATTTATAAGATTAGGCGTATAAGTATGCCTGATTCATACCTGGAGGCAGCACTAAATGAAACAAAAGATTGAAAATGAAATCTAAGTCTCCCTTCTTCATCTTGAGTCTTTGCACCATGCCTTGCATCGAGACCTCGGCCTCTTCGCAGAATTATGACCAATGTAGGGCTTCCTAATGTTGCCAATGATGGAGGAAGTACTTGAATCTCTTCAATATCTTCCCAAAGGAAGAAAAACTTGGTTTTGTGTCCAAACAAATTGGCATGAAACCCCAGAATCCTTGCTGAAAGAAACAGCCGACCCTACAACAGGAAGCCATCCTTTCTTTAAATTATACAGTCTATCACTTAAAAATCACCAGGTAAATTATTATATATTAATTCAACATTGCATATTTTTCAAACAATCCTCCACTTTGATGTCTTATATAGTCAACCAATATTATCAAAATGTGTTTAAATATGTCAAGTTGTCAACCAAATGTAGTACCTGCAAAGGCATTTTTCTCTTGAGGTAACAAGTGAAATCTTTGATGAGAAATTCTTCCGGAGGCAAGCCAAACAATTTCTGGAATGTAGAACTCCTTTGAGGTGATCTAAGATTCAACTGCCATTCAGCTATTCAGTCATATATAATAAGTAGTTCTAAATGTTCTATGACACAAACAGATAATAAATTAATTAATAAAATTGGTTGAACTGCATAATACCAATTACCAAAGCATGTCAGTTTCCTAATGCTTACTTTTTTGCCTACTTCCTTTTCCATCTTCTCCAAATATTCCTTGATTGTTTCAACTCCATTATTGTTATCCAAGAAAATTCTCAAGTGCAACTTTGACTGAGAAGACTGGGCAAGCTTTCCTTCAAGCATGACCCACATGTCTGCCAACTCAGTTGATGTGTGTTTTAGAAAATTGATCTCAGCATGTCCAAGTGAAACATCCTGGTCAAATGGACCATCAAAATCAAAAACTTCCACATGTAAAACTGATGGTGGTTCTTCCATAGCATCAAACTCTAATATCTCTGCATATTAGTATAAATATAGAAAATACTAGTAAAGATATATTCATGATAATTTCATATCAAAGCAAAGTTATTGCAGATAAGATTAACAACTAACAAGTTAGAAGTTAGAAGGCCAAACCATTCCATTGAGGATCGGACGTTTGAAGCTTCACAGAGCTTGACCTTGTTTGTCCATTACAAGTGAAAACTACATAGGGATCTGACAATCCTTCTGACTCCAAGGAGGCTAGGTCAATCCCCTCAATTAAAGCCACGGTAAGAACCCATCCATCACCATGAGCTTTGAGGCCATGGTCAGTTCCTATTAGAGGAAAAGGATGCAAAAAGTGAATCCTCAGATGAAGTCACTTGAATGTGATAACAAGCATAATAGTATGTTCAAATGATATGCTTACTTACCCATTTGAAATCTAGCTTGCACAAAATGAGACACCATATTATAAACACGCTGCAACTGGATGATTAAAATTCCACTTGTAATGAGCTCTCCAAAACTATCTGGCAATTCAAGCCCACTAAATTCCAAGCCCTGAAGCACATTTGGACCACACCTTAAAATATGCACCAACACATACAAAAACATGAAAATGGTGGAAGCCACAGTGAAATTCCAAAAGTATGTAATTGTCTGCCACCAATACCACTGGTTTTCTGTTTGCAGAGTTGCCAACAAATGTTCCTTGTCTGGTAAATCTACCTTATCTGTCACCTTAAAATTCCGAGCAAGTTGGTCCAAGAACTGGCTAAAACTCTCCTTCAATCCTTGTCTTGCCCCACCTTCTATCATGCCTTTCATCATTGTGCTTTGGAGGAAGACAATTCCCCAAGACACAACTAGATGGGAGGATTCCTCTCCAGAAGATAACTCCCCTGGCATTATCTTGTAAAGCAATTCAATCCTAAAGGAATTACCATATGGGACCTCAGGTGTGCTTACACTAACAAGTATAGCAAATTCCTTTCTGCTCACTCTAATGTAGGTTTGCTCCTCAATGGCATTAACTGCCTTAATCAATTTTGTAGCCGCTTTCGTATAGGTAACAACTCGTGTTAAACATGATGTGTCTCCATTTTTCCATGTCCAAGGCCCCTCTTGCACATTTGTTGTTCCCTGCAGTTCAGCCATATCTTTACTAAACTGTGAATTGGGTGCAAAAAGAAACACATTAAGGTCATTCGGAGAGACTAAATAAATCTGATCTACTAGAATACCGCTGGGCAAATTTTCAGGCATTTCTGGTTTGTTGTCATCTCTTGATTCCATTAGTGCAATGGCTTCTTCAAAGCTACAAGGAAACGTATTTTCCTGTACACTATCTTCATAATCAGATAATGAAGTGGATAGTTCTGAAGAATCCCCAAAATTTGAGTTTCCCTCTTTCTTTTTGAAAATCCTATGCAGACCACTATCAATAACCTTCAACAATTGTTTGCCTACACCCATTTTATCACAAGGTGACTGACATAAAAAGTGCAGACCTTCCAAGTCTCTTGAGTCCTCGACTGCAATAGTTGAATTTGGAGAATGCTTATGATTCATAAAAGAAGAGCGGCCTTTACCATGAAGAGACACGGTAAGGAGAATTTTCCCTGATCATACAACACATTGAACTAAAAATCAGTTCCATATGTTGGACAACAGTTTCAAATTTACAAAACAAATAAAAGAGTGGTTAACCTGTGAGAAACAAAACTGTGTATATATAAGGTAAACAAGTAGAAATGATTAGAACACAAAATGCAACATTGGCTCAAGATTTTGTCCTGTGGACTCATTTTTATTATCACTTTTCCAATTGAATTCCTTAGCAAGTATTACCCTCCTGATACATAAATTCTATATATGCTATAGGAACCGCATCATTAAATGTTAAAATGCACTCTAATGCTAACTACCAGTTAACCCCTATAGTGAAGTTTCTGCATAATGCAACTATGTTACTAGAAAAAACATTAAAAGTGTTAACAATATAGTCTCTAACACACTCATTATTATGGATTAAAATTTTTTGTAAAGTACGAAATCATGAATGAAGCTCATTATATAAGATGTCAAGACTTACAAAATTTTGTAATTTCTAATAATTTCAGCCGATATCAAGAAGTATATTGAAAGTGTATTCTTGCTATTTCTCAAAGAATTAATACAAATAAAACATTTTAGCCTCAAAAAATGTAAAATAGTTATCATCAGAAACCAAGTGCAGGAAATATCACATAATGCCTAGGTCTCCTCTCGTACATAGATAAAACATTCAACTAACTTATGCACTTCACAATTTCCATTTTTTCATAATAATTAATTTTCTTATAGTACCAATAGAAGTAACCCAGAAACATAATTGATGAAACTGAAAGGAAGGTAACAGAACAGTGTGTGTTAGTTTTTTAATAGGCAAAAGAAATATATTAATAAAAGCCAAATGACATAAGAAGTGCCAAAGTTTGGTGAAACAAATACAAGAGAATATATACCAAAACAGTGTTACTGTATGTATGGAAGTAATTAACATAGTGATGAGGGAAACATACCACAATATTTATTGAAAAACCTCCCACTCTTGGGGCTTTTAAGAGAGAACCACGAGGGCAGCAACGTTTGCTTATCCTCAAAAGCAACCGAACCAACCGGAATCCGTACCTCACCCACAAACTCCACTACAGAACCATTGGTCACTGATCTGCACTCATTATTATTATCATGATTAACAACAACAGAGATAACAAGCACGTCTTCAGCACCATGCACCTTGAAACCAAACTCCTCGTTCCAAACGGGGTTACACGTGTTCCTCAGTATCCTTGTCTTGCACTTCAACTTTCCGAGCCTTAGCTTCACGTAGGTATCCTTCACGGGTAGGTCCTTGGCTTCCAATACACACACGTAAAGCCTCAACATAGCTTAATAATAAAACTAGCTCTTTACAACTCGTAATAACGCATAAAGCAAATTAAAAGCAGGCTTGCATGTGAATGTTAAGGAAAAGAATGTTTTTTTTTTCTTTCTTCTTTTTTATTTGTTTTGTTCTATTCGGTGGAATGAAGAGGGGGAAGTCACGTGTCAGAGGAATACGTGGACATTGGAGGGAAATGACACGAGGTACGCTTGCAAATAGAAACTCGTTAGTTATTAGTCATTGCTTATCGAAGATGGTTTCCTCAGAATTCATAATTCATATCGTTACTTGTCAGATTTTGGTTGTTGTTGTTATTACGAGGTCGAAGTTTCCTTAAAATTTTGTTGTCGTGTGGTTTTTGTCTGTGTATTTGTGGTAGCGGTGCCAAAACGGTTTTGAGAGGGAAGGGGAAAGATTTCGGTAGCATGAGTAGCGGGTAATATGGGATAAGTATTGTCGTGGGATGGATTCTAATCACTTCCTTACTAAAGTATACGATGTTGGCGGTGGGTGACAACTTTTGCAGGCCAGGAACACGTTAGTTGAAGAATGAGGGTTGTGAACGTTTTCTCATTTGAGGATTCAACTTGAGCCAAATGAACCTTTTATATTCCATATTTAATTAGAATTTTAAGTGACTCTTGGCAATAAGATAGAGAAATGAAGAGAGACCGTTAAGTTATTTATAATGTAGTATTTTTCTATCCGCAATTTTTTTTATAATATATTCGATTTGGTAGTGGAAAACATGCAAAATTAATGTGAAATCAACTTTTAGGATCAAAGTATAGGAAAAAAATAGTTTTATTTTTATTTTTAGGGACTCATATATTATATATCAATAAATTATAATTCTTGGGATAAATTTAGGTATTTATTTTAAAACAATTAAAAATGTGATGAAAGTTCACAGCGCACTTGATAGTTGTAAATTAATTGAATGATATACTTATAGCATGTTTGATTTAGTATCCTTAAGATGCACATGGATTGTTTTTCACATCTAATTGAAAAAAAAAAAGGTGAAAATTACTCCTAATAGCGTAAAATCTGACGTGAGTCCAGATAAATAAAACGCATAACCAAACACATAATTAGGGTAAGTAATGAGAATGTTCGACTGGTTGCCTTTTTTTAGGCATTAGGATGTATGATCATTATACTCAAAAATTAAATAACTTAACCAAAGCCTAAAGTAGATATATATTTAAAAATATACCAATAAAGATTTTAGAGTCATACACCATTAATGTAAGGAAATTATGTTTAATATAATTTTTAAAATAATTATTAAAAACAATTAATTTATGATAGTTTATAATCAGATACTAATGTAACAAAATTTATAATGTCAGGGTTGTATTGGATTAAAATTTTAAAAGATTATTTTATCATAAAAAGATCTTGTAAATTTTAAAAATTATGTAAAAATATTATGACTTATCATATTTTTGTAATATTTTTATTATAGTTTGAATTTTAATGAATTTATATCATAAAAATTTAAAAAAATTTAAAAAAAATTATAGATTTATAAGATTTAAAAGGACTTTCTAAATTTTTAAAAATACATTTAAAATTAAAAGAGTTTGTGAAAAAAGTAATAAGAAATAATGAGATTTGGATAAATAAAAAAGTAAAATCAATATATCTTTTTTAATATTTTAATAGTTAAATTGATTCTAACTTTAGTTCCTTTTATAGTAACATTTTTTGCAATAACATCTCATTTTCTCTTTTGGATTTGAGCAATATATTTAAAATTATACATTGATTTTTTATTTTCTTTAATTAATATAATTATTTCATGATAAATCTAATTACATGTTTAAATGAGGTGCAATAATAAACATATATTATAAGGGAGTGAAGAGGATGAAAATTTTGTAGGAGGGTCATTGAGTTATGGGTAAGATAAAATTAAGCATGACATTCACGAAAAATTATATCTAGCAAGTGATAAGCATAGTTAATTAGTATAAGAAAAACATGATTAGTCTTCACACATAAAGTAAACATTAATTTAATTTTGAAAGCAAACAGAAAATTATAAAGGAAAAAAGTATATTTAACATTTTTTTCCAAAAGAATAGAAGAAACATATATGGGAAGAATATTATTTTTTTGACAATTGTTCGATACCTCTTTCAAATGAGTAGATCTCATTTTTATGTTTGATACTAAAGAGAGAATAAGATATGTGTGATAAGAGAAAAAAAAAATCTAATAACTAACATAAGAAAAAAAAAAGTGTAACAAAATTTTAAGGGTTTAGATTAGAATATTTGATAGGTGTTTTATACTAAAAAGTCATATAAAATATATCAAAATTTATCTTAAAAAATAATCCATCAAAATTTATTTATTTTTGGATATAAAAAATACTTTTTTTAAGTTATAAAAAATCCTAATTAAAAAATTCTAATTAAATATCATAATATTTTTTTGTAAAAAAATAAAATTCTTTAAAATCCTAATAATGTGCATATTATTAATTCAATAAAAAAGGGGAAAATGTGTAGATTTTTATTTTTTATACCAATAATACTTTACATAAGTGGAAGCGGTAATATTACGTCTCCTAAGGAAAAGTAACACGGTAACTAACACCATTAGGAAAAATGTGTATATTACTTATTCATAAATGAATAAAGTGGACTAAATTAAACCATGAGAGCTACGAAAGCTGTACTGCGTTGGAGTGGAGTGTCTGAGAAAAAAATAAAAGGCAAAGAAACAACAAAACAAAGGAAAGAAAAGATGTTACAGTTCCCGGCGTATATGACTCAGTACCCATTGTCGACGAGGACTATTCCGACGTCGTTTCTGCTACCCTCTCAGTGGCCTCATCCCCAAAACGCAGAACTCCTTCTCGCCATGGAAGAGTCCGATTTCGAAGAAAAGGTGCTCTCCTCTACGCTCCACCCTCTTCTTATGTTAGCTTTTCTCATTACATTCTGACGCACAATTATTCATTTTAAACGTTGTCGTTTAGGTCATAGTCTGTCTATTATAGCTTATTTTGATTTAGCAAATTGAATTAAATTAAAGCCGGATCCTTTTTCTACCCATTGTTGCAGGCATTTATTTGATTAGGTTTGCAATGTATCAAATGTTTGGTTATTTGGGATGTACAGAAGCATTTAGGGATTCGGTGATATGATGGTTAAACATTTCAATTTTGCCTTCCATGAATTTCTGTCAGACAATATGAAGATGATGAACAATGATATGAAACATTAGAGTGTGAATGGTCCTAACTGGGAATTCACGAATGAGAAATATTGCACATGATTTTCTGCAAATAGGCTAAGCTAAACACACATATCTGAATATTTCCTTCTTTTTTTTCTATGTGCACAAATTTATGTTGTTAGCATCTCTCTCTTAAAATTTCATACCTTTGGGAAAGTCAAAGGCCGGTCATCATATAAGGATAAAATCTACCAACAAAGTTTCGCACAGAGATAGTTGGAATGTTGGATCCCTTAGGCATGTTGACCTGAGCAGAGTTTGATTCTTAGTTGTGTATATGAAAAAAGCTTTGTGGAGATAGGCAAAGTCTACTTTAATGATCTCTGTCTTAAAGGAATTAATCAAGGCCTTCAAGCTAGGGGATATCTTTGGTGAATACTTAGTGCATGTTTGGAATGAATTTTGCAATGTGGATTGTCATTCTCTCTCTACATTCATTTGAAGCAATAACAAGTAGCCTCTGAATCATTGAGGCCTGTGGAAGTGATTTTTGTAATGGATGCGGTGTGAAAACGCTATTCCAAACATGGTGTAAATATACACACACAAATCAAACAAAATCTTCTCAAAGGAAAGCTGCCATTTTGCCACATTAGCATCTAGCTGTTTGCTTGAACTTAGCTGCATGGCTCTGATGATTTTGAACTGGTAGTCAGATATGTGAAGTAGTCTAGTCATTCACACATACTTCATAGTTCATAGTATTAAGAAAATGCTTGGATTATCCATGAGATAAGGTATTGTTCAGTTAAGATGATAATAGGCTACAAGATGCAACTCAGTGCTCTTTGAATCTCTCTTTCATATTATTCCTTGCCTCGTACTCATCCCTGTCGATGTTGACACGAATCATTGCAGTGCAACGAGATCAGGAAGATGAACAGCAACCTGATTGTGATAGGGAAAACCACTAATGAAAATGATAAGGAAGACTTTGACAATGAGGCAGATGACGATGATGCTGACAATGCAGAGGAATCTGAGGGTGAAGAATTTGAGCAAGAACCTAGTTGAGGTAGCTGCACATCATCAACAAACTGTTACTATACTTTTGGACTGCTAGGCTAGATCTTTGTATCGAGTTTTTCTTCTATTCATATTTTGGACCTAGTATTGAGTATTGACTTGTCATCATATCAACCTTTGTATTATCTCTGCTCTTTATTATACTTAATAAAATATTTATAACCTTTAAGTGGCATAACCAATGCTTCAAGACTAGCATGAGTTAAATTCCGATGAGATAGAGCAGGAACATAACTTAATTGTCCGCCCCCTTCCCCATTTCTGAGATTTTACTTCATTTTGGCCTATGTAAATGAAGTGAGCAGTTAAAAACTTCAACCGGTTGAAGAGTTGAAACAGAGACAAGAAAAGTACTGGTCACTTTGCCTTTCTTTGGAGGAAAAGTGACTCAAGTAGCAGTGCTTACTAGTCCAAACTTGCTAATTCAACTGCACTGATGATCGCTTCCTTGCCTTGTTAAATTTTTCCTTGTCAGCAACCACTTGATCCTTTTTTATATCCATCTTAATTTCATGAGCAACGTCGTGTATGTATTACGAATCACTTGACGACAAAACCAAGATTGGGCCAGACTACGAGAGTTGCTTGGTCACAGAACAAGGATACCCCTTCTAACAGGGTTATCTCCAACCCGACAAATACTTGGCTGGCCACAGCAAGCTTGTGTGCATCTTGTATTGCAGTTTTAGGGACATGGCTTGCAGCAAACTGCATCCCCACGATTCTATTAGTAGCCACATCCCTTCAGTCTTATCTCTCATGCTAACAAGTTGTGTTTTTAGAGTATCTCAAAAGGTTTTTGTGCCAAATTACATGATTTCACTTATTTTCAATAGTATATATCTATAGAAACATTTGTTTAGAACTTTTAAAAGGCTTTAGTGTCACATTGCGTAGAGGAATAAGTTTGCACACTCATTCCATCTTCATGTATCTACACTTTTGTTCTAAATCAAAAGGTTAAAGAGGCCAAGAAAATTGAGAATTATTTGTGTAACAGGAGCTATCTCTGAGAGGTTACAACCTTTGTAGAAAACTGGGCATTCTTTGCTAGTTTGTTGGGGTTGCTAATGTCGAATGCAGTGCTTTACGCATCATTTGGAATGAAAAAAACATAGTGGGAACAGGTAGGGAAGGAAGGAAAAACATGCAAAATCAGCTCCTTCCCCCACTTGGTTTGGTGTTATCACAGGCAAGAGGAAAGCATAAAAAAGCATGTGGGACCTAGTATTTTTTTTTTTAATCTTTCTATTTTGGAGGGAAATATAAATGAAAGCTAATCTTATAAATCAAAATATCAAGTTGCCCTTAGTTTTATACATTTTTTATTTAGGATATTCACATCATTTTATATAATATACATATATATACATACTTTATTTTTCTTTTTATTTTCTACACAATCAAATAAGAGAGAACTCAACTTTTACCTTTCTCTCTTTTCTTTTTTCTTCTACTTAAATAACCTAAAATTAGTCCCACATTCTACATTATTTTCTTTTACTTTCTTTTGAAAATTAATTTCAAGCATATTGTTTAAAACTAAAAATCCTCCCACAAAATTAGCTAACCATCAAACACTCTCGATTGACTAGGCATTTTGAAAATTATGAAATTGTAAACTAAAAATGAATTCGATTTCCGCCAATTTTGACTAAATGAGTCATGACTCCATTCGTATTGAGTGTGCCAAAACACGTGTCATTAGTCTGTAAGAGAAATCTGAACATTAATATGGACACACATTTTGTAAACTTTTATATCAAGCAATTTAGAGTTCCTTAAATAGTACGTTGTTCTTCTCAAAAACTTGCTATTCCGTCATTAGATTGAGTTGAGAGCATTCCCTTTCACATGCAACTCTAAAAATTCACCTCCGCACAAATGATATCCTCACCCTGAAAAAACAATAGCCTCAAGATGACTATATGATATCCATTCGACTCGACAAACCTCTCCTAACTTCCACTTATAACCGACTTAACAAGTTAATATTTACTAAATTGATGATCAAGTCAATATTGGAAACCATCCTGTTGGATGTAATGCGGGATACTAAATAATATTATAATTAACAGATTGTGTCTTATTTAAAAATATTCATGTTTACATATTTTAATGAGAAATAAATAAATTTTAAAAGGAGAAAATATGTTTTTATTTCCTATACTCTCGTTCAAACAAAATTAAGGTTCCTGTACTTTTATATTAATCAATTATTTTAGTTATAGGTGCAAATGATATTAAAATCACATTTTATAGTTTAGAAGAGTAGTTTTTATATTAATTGAATTTTAAATATATTATTAATTATTTAGTTTAACTTTTGATAAATAAATATGTCAATATATATATATATATATATTTATATTAATATATACACATATTTCAAAAAATTGTTGTTACCTTGAGTCTTGTCTTAAATTTAGTGATATCATGATATCTTACGTGCCCTTTTTTCATTTTTTTTAAAAAAAGTTGATTTAGTTAAAAAAAAAATTATTTACATGCTTTATTTAGGATAACAAAAATTGAGTAAAATTATTTAAGTACAATTTACAATAGAATTTTGTGCATTGTTAATTAAATATATTTACTATGATTTGCGTGCATGTTTTTATATTTTAATTGCATAGTTTAAATGTTTTAAATATATCACAATTAATAAATATTTATTTATTATTTTGATCAC
>PYAF01005646.1:273091-302978 GCA_007407185.1 Glycine tomentella
TATCTGCCTATGTTTTGTATGTTAGTTTTATCTGGATCAGCAGGGGTTTGAAATGTTTTCATGTGATGCGTTTTATAATTCATGCATAATGATATCGAGAAAAACGATTCTATCGCTTTCGCGCCGCGCATAGTTAACGCTGTTAGCGTTATACTGATATGTTGGGTGATAACGCACCGGGTGCACACGGGGTGTTACAATTACTTAACTGGTAATCCCGGGGCCCAGTAAGGTTAGTATAAAGAGGGGTAAACACCCAGATAATAAGACTGATTCATTCTTGAATATTGACTATATATCATCTGCAGCTCTGAGTCGAACCCTTATTTTAGCGTTGGAATGTCTTTTGCAGGTAAACCCCCCCCGGCTCTTTCAGACTCACACGCACCAAAGACTTTGACAAGGAACCACCCGAGAAAACCCTTCGACACAACAAAAGACCCTTTAGCGTAAGGGTAAGCGTCTGGTCCATTTGTGACGGAAATATTTTAGCAGACATAGTGGCATCAGACCGAATGGTGTGAAGAATCATTGAACAGAGCTTCGACTCCGTTATGGTACTAATTGGAAGCCAGCTCAAAAAGTTTAGCAAGTTCGACTCCTTATTATATTTGGAGAAGCGTGATGGATGGAGGCAGGCATTTTCCTTCAGTATCGAACGCTTCTTAGGCTGAGGCAAAGCTCCCGTGGAGGTCCCCGTCTCGGCAGTAGCAGCCACCACCGGAGGCGCAACGCTTTCACCCACCTTTTGGCCCACATTTTTCGACAACTGGCTCAAAAATGCCAAAAGGTCACTAGATCCCTCGATTTTTGAGTG
Source organism: Glycine tomentella (assembly GCA_007407185.1). Lineage (NCBI taxonomy): Eukaryota > Viridiplantae > Streptophyta > Magnoliopsida > Fabales > Fabaceae > Glycine > Glycine tomentella. The sequence goes on from PYAF01005646.1 coordinate 273,909, forward strand.
GTCAACTGAACTAGAAAAATCCAACCTTGAAGAGTGAGAGTCAGATGACACTTCAAACACTTTGTAATTGTACCCCCGAACCTCATATCTGCTTCCAACCGACTCCTCTGACGACGAACCTTCGACCGACACCATTATTACGTACCTCAAAAAGATTTGACTTACTACACTATTTGGCTCAGAGTAAAGAAGTAAATATCATAGATAAAAAGTGAAGAAGGTCCCCTCTATAGGAGTTGGGCGCGAAGAGGCCCATCCAATGACCTCTCGCCACCGTTCAATCATAAAATATCTAGGATGAGATTCCAAGACGTTTCGGTACCCAACATGGAAGATGAACATACGTGGGAAGTAATTGTTACATCCATGATGTAACCATTACATCGTGCAAATTAAGACATGTAACCGTCAAAGAAGTTAATGGTAACCATTCTGACAGCATAAAGTCCTTCTTTTTGGCCGAGACCAAAAAAGGAGTATACCGGATAAAGTACTCTGTTAGGCCGAGAAGACAGCTAATGCATCCAAATCGAGTACCTTCTCGGCCAGGACCCACATATCTTATACAACACATATTGGCCTTCAACGTATGCAAATATCGAGTATCATTCAAGCATGATTGTCATCAATAAACCCACTTAAGAGCAATTACTTGATTAGAAGTACCTAAGCAAGATAAAGAGGTGTATTACTTAACGGGTAATCATAACGTTTATGTTCATAGACCCCATACCCATTAAAGGTAGTATAAAGAGGGGTGAACCCCCAGATAAGAGGACTGATTCATTCTTGAATATTGACTATATATCATCTGCAGCTCTGAGTCGAACCCTTACTTGAGTATTGAAGTGTCTTTTGCAAGTACACACTAAAGAATTTATAATAAGAGATTTTAGTTTCTTGTCATACTTTTTTTTTTCAATTTTCTAAACTAAAAGAAAATATAAAAAAATTCCTTCTATTTTTCTTCTTTCCCCTCTTATCAATTTTCTTTCAACTAAAGTTTGTGGACGTGTCTTTCTATTAAATCTTCATAAAAAATGTTAAATTATAATTTTGGTCCCTCTAATTTTTAATTGTAACGTTTGGTCCTAGTTTTATAGAGTAACAATTTTGATCCCTTGATAGATTATTAACTAATAATTATGATTAATAGAGTTATTATATTAACTATAAATTAAATAAAAATGTTATTAATCATTCAAAAACTTTAATAAAAGATTATGAATCCTAATGTGATGTTGTTGTCACTGGAGTCACGTGTGACGATGGAGGTGGAAGACGTGTTTATGGAGAAGAGGAGAAGCACAATGTTGTGGAGAATTAGAGTTAATATTTTTTATTAAAAATTTTAATTAATTTATAATTAACTTAATAACTATATGAATCAGAATTTTGTTAATAATCTACCATAGGGACAAAAATCGCTAATTTATAAAACTAGGGGATCAAATGTTACAACTAAAAATTAAGGGGACCAAAATCATGGATTTGGAAAATTGGGGAGACCAAATATTACAATTAAAAAATAGGCAGACCAAAATCATGGATGATGACGCCTTTGCTATTTAGGGGATTGAACTTAAATGTTGATTTCAACTCTTATGGGTGCTTTGTGGCTAATGCATGGACAATGGAAGTTAGACCTTCTACTTCTAGCCATAGTCCTTCCTTTGGAAAATTAGAGGGGACCAAAATTACAATTTAAATATAAAAAAAATTACTAATTGTTTTATTAACTTTTTAAAAATAATGCTTGTTATAATTGCTATATGCGAGATCCACTTTTAAACATGATGATTATATCGAATCCAATAATGTTATGATATGATAGTAGGCGTAAGCTACAATGGAGAAATAAATTTCTTGTGTATGGTGCACACAAAAAAATTGCCTCTAAATTTGTCTCATTTCATGGTATTATGATGCACCCTCCACACCTTACCGCCACTCCTTTCTTCTCCTCATCTTCTCTGCCACGACCACCAAAGACGATTTTTTACAACGATGCACCCTCTGCACCACAATCTCAACAAATTTGGAAACTAAGCTACCTGCATCATCATTATGATATATCTTATTATGGTTTGTGAATGTATTATTAGGTCAATCATCTCAATTTTGGGCTTGATTGGTTGGTGGTATGGTAGGTGAGCTCAGTGGATTCAGTGATGAGGAAGCTGATCTTTGGAGTTTATGGTATCATGGAATGGTGACATAGTTGGTTCTTTCAACATCAATTTCGATGTTGGGTGTCATGATTTTCATTAGTAGGGATCTGTTTCGGTGATCATAAACATAGTGCTTAATTATTGGGGCCTTCCAATTTTTATTTAAAATATGTTTCTTTTGGTATTCGATACATGTAGGAGCTGGGTGGTGGATGCAATATTATACTATGGTTTAAAGGATTAGTGTGCCGTAAAAGACCCACAGGAGATCGAATTGGAGTAACCAACCTCCACGACTTCGTACTACCCTTAGCGGGCATCATGGTCGGTTACCAAGTCCATGATCGGCTCTGCTACTAATAGAGGAATGAATGTCATAAAAAAGTAAGTACATTTTATCCCTACTACACTTTTGACTCATATACTGACTTGAGCGTCAGAATTCATTTTCAGGTATTTACTCCTATCATCGGAGAAAGAGCTCATCCATAGAGAGAGAGACACACACATCAAACAATTCGAGAGACATAGATCTTAATAAGAACAATTAGCATTGGTTAGCTAGCATTTATTTGAATAGGCATATAAATTATGTGTAACCAATGGCTTTTGTATTGAATAAGCATGTAAATTTTGTGTAACCAATGACGTTCCTATTATTATGTGCTTGGTCAAAACTTGGTGATAGGAAGGAGAGACAACGTTAGTGTCAGAGGGGTTTATTGTTATTAAAAATTATCTTCGATGATGACAAACAATGTTAGTGTAGATGGAATGGAAAAGAGAAATAATAATAAGATATGAAAAATATACCATAATATTATAAAATGAGATCAATGTAGTTAATTTTTATGTATTGTACATAAGAAATAATACTTCTCCGCCTTAATATGGGCCTATAGTAGTAACCACATTAATCAGAATTAATCTAACCACTCAGCAATCAGCAGACAACGGGGTTTGGCCCGACCTTCCACGTCTCCTCCGTGTAGGCGCGTCACCAACACGTCTTGACTTGACAAGGATAACATAGTATTAGTACTTAGTATGAAGTAGGATGCTTCTTTCTTCTTCTTTTCTGATTGCAACGCGTGTAATCATCTAGTTTCATTAGCCATTATTAGGTACCCTTTCAAGACAGCACCTCACATGCTTCAGACCTTCAGTTCAGGATCATAAGTCATAACTACGACGGATCCACATCCCAAAGCATGAGTATATATATTGATTTTTGTTTTATATATATATATATATGAGAGTCATGTTCATAAAAAATGATTTTAATTACAGGATTATATTAACCACTGGAGTTAGTCTAGTGGTTTAAAAATTTAGATAGTATATGTGAGATGTTTGGTTCAATTTTTCGTGATCACTTTTGTATTAAAAGAAATACAGAATAATATTAAATTATATAAGATAGTGATCGACTGCATTTAAAATGTATTAAATTACAAAATGTATACCAATACTTTAGAATATAAATATAATATAAAATATGAATTACATATGTAGACACGTTTTTCTAATAAACATCACTTATTTGACATTTTTTCTTTCTATTTCTTTTTTGCTACCATATATTCATATTATATATTCTATAAACCGATCATTTTTCTTTTATTTTCATCTTTCTAAATGAAGGTTTTTTTTCTTCTTTTAATTTGCATTCGTTTCACTAAATTGCGGTTAAAGGGACTGAGGACTAAAGATTAAAAATAAAATAAAAGTCTGGTATAATATAAAAAATAATAATTAACTAAAAATCTTGAAATAGAAATTGTTTTAATTTTTTGTTTATATTTTATAAATTATTAAGTTTCAACATCAACAATATTTTTAACTCAGATTAATTGGAATAAGTGATAGATGAATCCAATAATAGATCAGAAATAAGAAAAAGAAAAAAAAATAAAAGTCCAAATAACTAATATGGGAGAGTAAAAAAAAAAGGGACTAGTAAATAACATTACAAAAATCTCTATCACCTCAACCAAATGTTAGTCAATGAAATAACCTAAAATATAAAAATCAATGTTTATTTTCTATATAAAAAATACTCCCCTATATAACGCATTAACCTGTAAACAAAATTTGCTAGACCTGAGGTTTTCACAAACCAAACTTAAAAAACAAAAACACATTTTAAATAGTTTTCATTCAGTGTTCGTAACCACTAACCAACCTAAATCATAATACGAGTGGCACTTCATGCACATAACTCTATTTTTGGTTTAATATATAAAATAAAAGTAAAGAAGAAGAAAAAACAAATATGATTTTAAAAACTTTCATTCCATCTTATTTGATTGTGTTTGGAAATAAAATAAATGTATAGATAATAAACATTTTTAATAAAGATACTCAGGTCTTTTTATTATTTAAACAAGCTTTTCTTCGATTTTCTTTTAATTTTTACATTCGGACGGATTATGAAATAGGTTAGACTGTCCTTTTGTTCTTATCAACAAAGTCTATTATAATTGATAGATAGTTAGTTAGTTTTTTTATCAGCAAAATCAAGATATTAATATTATGGTGCACAAGAAGTGCGAGGTATACAAAACGCACAGATAGTTAGTCATATGAATACAGAAAATTCATTTGACTAATGTCTATGTAAAAAATAAAGAGTTTTTGACGATTAAGGGATATCTTTTGTTTTAAAAAAAAAATATCAGTTTGTGTTCCTAATATCTATCCTTTGACCGCAATACCATATCTTCCTATTGGAAGGACACTGTCACACACTGTCATGTGGGTGATGTGGGCAACATACTTCCCTCACTGAAAGGCTAACGTTGTTATGTTGCTGTCGCAATATCTTCGTTCTACTTTCTTATCCAAAAACATTTTGTCATTATCCATAAACTTTTAGCTTTTTATCCTCTTTTTTATAAAAAAAAAATATTAGGGGAGAGAAATGGCTATATGGCTAATAGTATGGTCACCGTTTTATGGAGGATTTGCTTTATATGTTAGTTTAATAAATAATTTTTTATTTTTTAATATGTTTGTTTAAACTGGTTTTATTTAAAATAAGCAAAAAATTTAATATTTTAATAAACAAATCATATTTAATTCTTAAAAAAAATATTTTAAAGCATTTATTTTAAAGTTATTTATTTTAAATTTAAGCAAATTCATCCATAATACCTACAATATAGTGATAAATATTTGTTCACGATTATTGCTTTCTGGATTATGTTTTGCATCCGTAAATAGTTGATACCAATTCAGTATAAGCTCCTACATCTAATTTTCTTTAGACATTAAACGTAAATCAGACCAACAATACTTACTTGTAATAATTTAATTATTTTTTTATTATGTTTGGGTTCACATTTGTATGTCTCAAATGTGTATTTGCAATACTCAATGTGCTTACTATTTCTCAAGTTGTTCAGGTTTATATTTACATCTTACTTCTAACCGCATTTAAACTCCAAAATTGATTATAGGCTACAGCGTGACTTGAGTTGATTGTTTTAAGTTATACATATGAATTTTATATTAAAATTTACCATAAACTTACTTAAATTTATAAATATAATTTTCTTTATTTTTATTTACTATTAACTAAAATTAAATTTTACAAATAATATCATCTAAAATAAGTTGGCATACATTAAGTGCATATTTAGATTAAAGTTTGTAAAAAAACATCTCAAGTCTTACTTCTACTAGACTGAATTTTAAGACAAAGTTTTCCTCTCAAAGATACTTTTGAGGAATAATCAAATATAATTTTAAACTGATTTTAAATGTACTTTTAAAATCCTCTCATCCGAAATTCAAAGACACCTAAATGTATGAAACTTAAATTTGGATCAAACTTAAGTAAAAGTATTTCAAATCTTATTTCTTCAAAATTAAGTTTGGAGATTTTTTTCTTTCTCTCAAACATATATTTGAGATAACCAAACATAATCTCGCTCTCAAACATATTTTGTAGACTCCCACTTGAAATTCCAACGTATCCTAAGTCGTTGCCAAATTTCTTGTTGTCTTTATGTTCAAATATTTTATAAGAAAAAGACATTCTTATTACCTTGCCTGTCATTTGTTTATACTAAGATAAGATAAGATTAGCGCTATTTAGAAGAAAGTAATGATATATAGCTGTTCTCGTGTTTGGATATTCTAATTCAAGACGCAAATCAAACTCAACTCTTCTAATCTGCATTATTTTGGTTCTGAATTTAGGTATTTAATCTTATCCTCTCGTGTGCTTTAGTCACAGCTCAAGATTTCACCTGTCAATGCTTTTGAGTGGACATTTATTTTCTTTTTATTATTATTATTATTTATTTGTCACAGTGGACATGGAGAAAAATTGACTTTTTTTGGTCTCCGAGAAAATTGAAAAAGATTATTCTCATATAACTGTCTTCAAGTGGTGCGAAGAGAAGGTCGTATCACGAAGTAGCAGTACAAACTCATTCGTTATCGTTCGGTGGGTTATAAAATGTCACATGGAGGGAGGCCTAATAATTTTCAATCAGTGAATCTATTGTCAAGGCCCAAATAACAGCACTATCATTTAAGAGGAAAAAAATCATCTGGACCAAGAGAGAGGTAGAAATAAAACAAAAATGTTAAAAGCGGGAAAAAATAAAATAAAAAACAGTAAAAATTAAACAGACTTTAAAGTGTACAGATATTTATTTAATATGGCACCCAATAACCATTAAGATCGTCTAGCGGTAGGAGATTTGAATTAATATACATGAGGTACTAAGTACAAATGTCAATGCGATTATTCTATAAAAAAAAAACTATGACATCTAATAACAAACCGTTGGAAGATATTTGAGGAACCTGTTAGGACCAATAGCATGTTTCCTTGAGAACTCTTTAGCCAATGAATGTGACCTCTTTTATGTTGGAATACGTTGCCAAAGACATCCTTGTTTCAAGCTTTGGGATTCTGTTTCAAATAAATGAGATTTTGATTCCACTCAAGAGCATTGAACCAAGATGATGAAAGAAAATTGGAGAAAAAAAATCATGGGTTAGCCAAGCCGTAAGGAACCTGAAAGGCCTCCTCCCTTTGTTTGGGGCAATTTGTCTAGTAAGATTTAATAACAAAGTACAATTATTAGATTTATAGAGAGACAAATCAGTAATTTTAGCCTATAAAAAAACATCCTTCAATCTATATCAATCAACATCCTATCAAGCCTTTGAAATAATCTTCCTCTTTACCATGGATATGAGGTACCCAGGAATCCACCATCATCAATCAAGTGACAATAAAAAAAAGGTTGTTTAGAGCAACTTTATAAAGTTGATTCTTATTACAAGATCTTTAGTTCAAGATCTCAAAATGTGAAGATCTAGCACTAGAATAATAGTCAAGATCTCCACCATGTAGATAAGTTCTTTTAAAAGAATCATGAAGATTTACACACTTTTTAAAAATTATTTTTTAATCTCTCTTTCCGTAACGACATTCCAAGGGACCCAACGAACAAATCAACAATGAATGAGAAGAACAAAGAGAGGGAAGAAGGAAACAAAACAATAGGAGAACCAACCAATAACAACAACAAGGAGGCATGACAAAAGAGTGTTTGCATGGCAGCGCCAATCTAAAACATAGTGGGAGGGCGGATAAGGAAGGTGCAGCGGAAAGGAAAGGGAAATGAAAGAGTAAAACATGGAGAGGCTATAAAGGAGGGTTGCGATAGCAGCGGATGAAGAAAAAGTAGAGTGATTTGGGTTGGAAGAAGGAGAGTGTGATTTGGGGGAAAATGAAAGAAAGTTGAGGGGAAGTGAAAGCAATGTGCGGTGCGTGGGTGTCAAGGAGAGAAGAAGAAAAATGGAGAAAATGAGGGGTAGGTGGGTTAGATGGGACAAGAGAGACGAATAAAATATTTAAAAGTGGAGTTCATACAAGACCTACTAAAAATTATCTAGGATCCCAAAATGAGATCTACTACTAAAGAAAAAATTGGAAAAGATCTTAAATCTTACGTGACACTGTGAGATCCACCAAAAAGTGGTATAAGATCCCAATTTGGAATCTCTCACTCAGGATACTCTTAAAATCCTTTTACTCCTTTAACCAAATCGAGATCAATTCCTGCTACAAGGTCATAGTCATAAAGATATAAGTTAAAGTCACCAATCTAATCCCTTATGCACCGCTCCTCTAACAACCGTATGAATGAAATTGGACTCCTAGAGACAACTATTACGTATGATAATTTCTATTTGTCACATTCCTTAGGTTCACTAATGATCTCTTGTTACTTCCATCTATGATGTTGGTCTTATTAGTCTCCAAACTTGTGGTTGATAGCTTCAACAAGGGTGTTTATGACCAAATACTTAAGATCAAAGGACCTTCTTATTTGGAGGCTCATGAGGAATTTAGTTACCCATGACGTTGTTTTTGGTCCATTAACAAGCTTTTATAGCATTAAAAAGGTTGGGAATATATTGCATTCTTTGAGTGCTACAACGCATGATGGGTTCCCTGTCATTGATGAACCACCTTTGATAGATGCACCAAAATTATGTTGGCTTGAACTGAGGTCTCATTTACTAGTGTTACTAAAGGAAAATAATTTTTCCAAGAAACATGTGTTGAATTGAGGGGGAGCTGCTTGAAGCACAATGGATAAATTGATTCAAGAAGGAAGGTTTTGAACTTTCAACATGCCATGAAGCCTTGAAGATTAATTTGTGATTGAATGTAAAAGGAAGAAAGCATTTCTGGTGATCCAAGTGCATTGCATTCATATCATTCATTGAATTTATGTGGTTAGGAAAAAGAGTTCACAAGACTTTCACAAAATTGCTTAAGTTTTTAAAACAAATCAAAAGGTTTTTGGAAAAATAAGTTCTTATTGGTTTAATCGATTATTTTGAGAAAATAATCGATTATTTTGTTCTTTGTATTTTCTGGAAATCTTTTCAAGAGCAATGTAATCGATTAAGTATCGGGTTAGTCAATTATTTTAACTTGATTCTCTTTTTAAAATACCTTGATGAACATTGTAATCGATTACCAATGAACTGTAATCGATTACATTAGCTAAAACTAAAAATCATCTTTCTGTCTTAATCGATTACCCAAGATAGTAATCGATTACATCATATAATATGCTTACATGCTTTTCTGTCATAATCGATTACCAAAATCCGTAATTGATTACCTAATACATTTATTGGCTTAGAAGCTTTCTGGCTTAATCGATTACCAGAGGTTGTAATCGATTACATAGTTCAAACTCGTCTTATACATCTTCCTGGTTTAATCGATTACCAAAGTTTGTAATCGATTACACAGTGCTTTCATTATTGAACATCTTTCTGGTGTAATCGATTACTCGTCGGAATAGTCGATTATTTTGATTGTAAACCATACCCAGAAATCTGATGAACACATTAATCGATTACAGTCTTGAATTAATCGATTACATAAGCAAAATAATTGATTATAGGAGCGTATTTAATCGATTACCAACGGTTAAAAAAGTTTGTTATAAATAGAACATTTGCTCAGCTGTTTTTAAAAACTTGACCAATTCGTATTTCTAAGCATTCAAAGGCTTTTCAAAAACATTCTTTAGTGATTCTCTAGGTTCATAGAGTTCTTGTTTTCACAAAACATTCATGAGTTGTTAATTGATGTCAAAAGGAAGAAGGTTCTTTTCAAAGCTTTAAGGAAAGTAATGTTCTGAATTTGATTTCAACTTTCAACCTGATTTAATCATTCATATGTACATCATTCATTGGATCATCAGGTGACTTCTTTCCTTAAACTTTGAAGTTGTATTTCTGTTATTCAATTTCTGTAAAGATTGACTTATTGTAAATGACTTTCTTGCATGATAACTAGAGATAGTGTTTCTCTAGGGGTTGCTGAGTAGTGTTCTCAGTGGGATTGGTCTCTAAGGATCTAATAGTGTTTTAGATCTCTAAACTTTATCTAGTGTTGATAAAGAGAGGTTTGTAACATCTTGTAAGAATATTAATTTGTAATAGTGGAACTCCATCCTAGTGTTGAGTGGAAGAACTGGATGTAGCTTCATAGTGTTTGAAGTGAATCAGTATAAAATTGTGGCTGATCTTTATTCAATTCTCTTCATCTCCTTATTGTTTTGCTTTGTGAATCAAATTATTTGCACATAGAGATTTCAATTGTCTATTGATTTTCTTGACGGAGGAATTTGATTGAATATAAGATTGTTGATTTCAAAACAGTTTTAAAAGTGATAAAGATCCAATGGAAACTTTGATTACAAAATTTTTAAATACCAGGTTCAGCCAATTCACCCCCCTCTTGGTTGTATTGAAGTATCCCTATCTTTTTCAACATGAATTTCATAGATCAAAGTATTTCCCAAAGAACTTAGGTTAAATTACTATTTGGGTTTTCTAATTTATTTTCAATGTTCAATTAGGTCCTTTAATTATTAAATGGTTCAATTGGGTCATCTAATTATTTAAAATGGTTAAATTGGGTCATTTTCGTCAATTAAGTATAAATGTCGTTAACAGATCAACTACATGGTAGTTGTTGGTGGTGAACTGTATTAATATTAGCAACATGAATTAAGTGTGCTACATCAGATTGCACTGTTGACGTTAACACTTAATTGACGAAAATGACCAAATTGAACCATTTTAAATAATTAAAGGACCCAATTGAATGACTTAATAATTAGAGAACCTAATTGAACATTAAAAATAAATTAGAGGACCTAAACATTAATGTAACCAAGATTTTATACTTTAGATTTTGGAAATGTAGGATCAGGAAAGGGGATCACACTAGATGATGTTGGTATTTAAGAGGAAGAGATGGATATGTATGTTGTTCTACTTGGACTTGATAACTCCTGTATTCGATGGTCGACCGAGTAGACTAATATTTAGGAGATTTAAATAAGGTAAGAGGGAAACTTTATCTCTTAGCCGTAAGATAAATATAATACTAATAACTAGAAAGTATATTTTATTAGAGGAAAAATAATATAATTACCTTATATTTCCCTATTTACATTATCTGAAAAGAGAACATTGATATTAGATAATCCAATTTCTTCCTATATAAGAGACCATCAAGACTTAATAAAACATTCTAATTCCAATTCACGTAGTATTGCTTGCATATCTCTGTATCTCTAACTTGAACGTCATGCAAGTATCCGATCATAGTTCGTAGAGAGACTTGCAAATGAACACCACCATGAACAGATCTTGCCAAATTTGTAAGAACATATGTTCATCTCTATTACCTAACCAATCCATCCCCTTACGCGGTTGAAACAATATGTCACTAGCCAAAGTTGCTATTCTTTTATGGTAACCTGGACTTAGGCATATGTGTATTGTTCCAAAGAGTCAAGGAGCATGATATTTTTTTTTATATTTTCCCTCCCAAAATATGTTATTATATACCCTTCCATGTAGTCTGTCATTTGATTTTTTTGACATGTAAACATTTCAGTTTTTCATCTCTTTCTCTATAGTTTATTTACAGATTCCAAAATAGATAACCCATCAAGTTTGTCATAGAGGTAGGACCTTTCTCATAAATTGTCCCCAAAGTAATAAAAGTGTTGAATACTCATCACTTTAATCCTTAAGTTGATGTATTTAAGTAGAATTAAGGAACCAATTTGAAGGATTTTTAATGTTTGGAGGATTACTTAACATGATTTTTAATATTTTTGGAACTACTTGAGTGATTTTTTTTATTTTATTTTTTTACATTAGGGATCATTCTATAGAAAAGGCTAATGGTTTGAGGACAAAATTAATGATTTACCCATTCCAAAATAGGTCCAAGGAGCATTTAGAAAAACTTAATTGAATTTATAAAAGTGATCTCTTGTAAGCACTTTTTGTCTTATTTCAATAAGAATCGTGAAGAAACTCATAAGTTCTTTTCAATAAACTTCACTATCAAGCTTATGAATATATTCTCATTTAATAAGAGTTTATTGAGCTGTGTCCCTTTTTTAGTATTACATTACAACTTGTTTTTGATTCACCGGATGCAAAATATGTTGATAATCTCTGCATATTGTAGAGACATGGCTTTGTTGCGATTCTAACACAGCATGATTTTATCCCAAAGCATGTTTTAGAACTTTACCCTGCATAAGATGTGGCTGCTGCATAGTTTTGATGCGTGATTTAGCAATTGTGTCCCTATACAGATTGTTAATTTTTTTTCGTAAAGTCAACTTGATATTTCAGATAGACCCTTTGAAACAAAGTTCCACTAATTACATATTTAAAAGTACTTTGATTGGTATTATCCAACATAAGTTTCACTTTTTTAACAAACTTAAGTTATGAAAAACTTTTAATTCAAATTTAGCATCATGAACTTTAATATGCACTAAGTAATCCAAAATCCTACGAAGGTGGAAGAGAAACTCCAAAATGCAATGATCTTTTTGATTTCCATGCATGTTTTGTAACCAAAGCTATTGCATTTTTTCCTTTTCTAATTTTTAAATTTCTAAAATTTCAGTTTCCTTCATGAGCGGCAAACAAACAAAAAACCCTCCCTCCCAAAATTTGCGTCCCTCCCGCCAAAGAAACTGGTCCAATCTTAAATAGGTGTGTAGAGGTAACCCTAAATTCAAAATATGCCCTTCAACCCATTTCCTCTGAAACCCTAAACTAAGCTTCTTTGCTCAGTGCTAGCCCTAATGCGTTCGGGCAGATGGAGCGGTAGCAAGAGGGTGGTCACAGAGGCTTTTCCCGGAGACGCAAACTGAGGAGTAGCCGCAAAGCCCGGAAAACGCCGTGGAGGTAGCGCGACAGCTGCGACTGCCTCTATTTTCATTCCGTTTCTTTCGACTCGCAGGGGATCGCCGATCTCACTATCGAGCGAGCGCGGTAGATCGTGGAAGACATGGGTTCCGCTTCTCTTCTGAATCCTTCTCAACCAGGTTATAATGACATCCATTTCACACACACCCTCTCTTCTGGATTATTTTAGTATGTTAGTATTGAATTGTTGTTTTTTGGATCCACAATTGTTGGTTGTTAGTATTGTTAGTTGGGGGGGGGGGGGGGGGTTCAAACTCGTGACCTCTCCCCTCTTCCTTTCTCCCATTCACCACTAGACCAACCTTATGTCTCCTGTTGCATTGTGATGAAATTTTAAATCTGTGATTTTGTTTTCAACATGAGAAGAAAAGGTAGACCCAAATGATGGAAAATATTTTGGAAATCTATTTGATGCTTGATAAGTATAATCTTTATGTATATGCTCTTGTGTGATCATGTATGAAAGATCTATGTCCTTTTTGTCCTTCTATATTTTACAGGCATAGTGAATGATTATGACGCTTATAAGTTACTTATTAGTTATTTCTATCTCAAGCCTGTCCCAATTGTCATTTGTTGTGTCCTCTATACTACTTACGTTATTTTTTTAAAAATTGTTTGTATTTATGTCTTTTTTCTTTTTTGTTGCTAAATAGGCATTAAGAAGAACGGCAAGAGCAAACAGAAATCTGTTGTTTCCAAAACTGAAGAGGAAGTTATGGTTAAAGATAAACAAAAGAAGCGGAATTTGTTGGAGAGCAGTGAGCAGCCTGCTGCTACACGCAAAATGCCAAAACGTGCTGCAGCGTGTAAAAATTTGAAGGAGAAATCCTTTTCGATATCTGAGAAGTCTTGTCTCATTGAAATGGAGAAGGATCAGATTGTAGAAGAAGAAAGTCTAGCTGTCCGCATGACAGCTGGAAAGGATGATGGTCGTCCAAATAGGCGCATCACAGAGTTTATTCTTCATGATGTAACCGGTAAAGCCCAGCCACTCGAGGTGCTGGAGGTTAATGAATTATTTATCACTGGACTTATATTGCCGTTTGAAGCCAGCACTGGCAAGAAAAAAGAGAAAGGTGTTAAGTGTGAAGGCTTTGGTCGAATTGAATCATGGGATATATCTGGCTATGAAGATGGCTCTCCAGTGATATGGCTTTCTACTGATATTGCTGATTATGATTGCCAGAAACCTGCTGCTAGTTACAAAAAAGTTTATGATCTTTTCCTTGAAAAGGCCCGTGCATGTATAGAAGTATACCAGAAACTTGCAAAGTCCTCTGGTGGTGACCCTGATATCAGTCTTGATGAGTTACTTGCTGGCATGGTGCGGTCTATGAGTGGTAGCAAATGCTTTTCTGGAACTGCATCTATAAAGGATTTTGTTATTTCTCATGGTGAGTTCATTTATAAGCAACTAATTGGTTTGGACATGACATCCAAGGCCAATGACAGGACGTTTGCGGATATCCCTGCTCTTATTGCTCTTAGAGATGAGAGTAAGAAACAAGCAAACTATGTACATGTACAAGTAATGCCCTCAAATGGGAGTTTAAGGATTGATTCAGGAGTTGGAGATGAAGAAAACAAGAATCAGATGGATTCAGTAGCTTCTGTAGATGAGGAAGATGAGGATGCAAAGCTGGCTCGACTGTTGCAGGAAGAAGAGTATTGGCAATCTATGAAGCAGAAGAAAAACTCCAGATCAGCCTCTGTATCAAACAAATACTATATCAAAATTAATGAAGATGAGATTGCCAACGATTATCCTCTACCTGCTTACTATAAAACCTCCCTTCAAGAAACAGATGAGTTTATAGTCTTTGATAATGACTATGACATATATGACACTCAAGATCTCCCTCGAAGCATGCTGCATAATTGGTCTTTATACAACTCAGATGCAAGATTGGTTTCCTTGGAACTTCTGCCTATGAAACCTTGTTCAGATATCGATGTTGCAATATTTGGATCAGGTATAATGACTTCAGATGATGGGAGTGGGTTTCATCTTGATACTGAGGCTGGCCAATCTTCTTCCGTTGGTTTCGGAGCCCAGGTTGCTGATGGAATGCCAATTTATCTGAGTGCCATAAAGGAATGGATGATTGAATTTGGATCATCTATGATTTTCATATCCATCCGAACTGATTTGGCCTGGTATGATGCCTCTTGTCTAAAATAAATGCTATATATTTTTTTATATGTATTTCAAATAATATTGAATTAGAAAATCCATTTGATTACCTGGGCATCAAACTGTCAAATGTCAATATAAGCTATTTGTAACCAAATTGTTGCAAGAAAATTGGGTTAACTATTATGGATGAATTTGTCATATCATGTGAATGAAACATCGGAGGGTGAGTCATGACACATTGGTAAAGTTGTGCCTTGGTGACATGTTGGTCATAGGTTTGAATTCGGAAATAGCTTCTTTGCATGTGCAAAGATTAGACTGTATACAATATCCCACTCCCTTACCTTCGCATAGTGAGGAGTTTTTGGACAATGTGGTACATTTTTTTTTTTATGTGAATGAAACATCTGTACATAATGTTTGTAAATTCATCTTAGAATAATTTGGTTCTAAATGTCACAAAATGGAAACCATGCTCATTCATACTTCATTCCTTTCAGGTATAGACTTGGCAAACCAGCAAAGCAGTATGCTCCTTGGTATGACACAGTATTGAAAACTGCAAGGCTTGCTATAAGCATTATCACCTTGCTGAAGGAGCAGAGCCGAGTATCACGACTTTCCTTTGGAGATGTCATCAGGAAAGTATCTAAGTTTAATCAGAAAGATGGTTCTTACATTTCTTCTGATCCATTGACTGTTGAGAGATATGTTGTTGTCCATGGACAGATAATTCTGCAACTGTTTGCAGAATTTCCTGATGATAAGATCAGAAAGTCTTCATTTGTGACTGGTCTTACAAATAAAATGGAAGAGCGCCACCATACCAAATGGTTAGTGAAGAAAAAGAAAGTTGTGCCAAGGAGTGAACCAAATTTAAATCCTAGAGCAGCAGTGGGTCCTGTTGTATCCAAGAGGAAAGCTATGCAAGCTACAACGACAAGGCTGATCAATAGAATATGGGGAGAGTATTACTCAAACCACTTGCCAGAGGATTCAAAAGAGGGAATTGCTAGTGAGTTAAAGGATGAGGATGAAGTGGAGGAACAAGAGGAAAATGAAGATGATGATTATGAGGAGACAATACTTTTGGAGGGAACCCCAAAGGCACATTCAGCTTCAAAGCAAACCAAAAAAATTTCTGCTGACACAGAAATAAGATGGGAAGGGGAACCTGAAGGGAAGACTATTTCTGGATATCCTGTTTATAAACAGGCAATTATTCATGGTGAAATTATTTCTGTAGGAAGATCTGTGTTGGTGGAAGTTGATGAAACAGATGAATTTCCAGACATATATTATGTTGAATATATGTTTGAATCAAAGATTGGAAGAAAAATGTTCCACGGTAGGATGATGCAGTGTGGTTGTCAGACTGTTCTTGGCAATGCTGCTAATGAGAGAGAGGTGTTTTTGACTAATGAGTGCAGGGATTTGGGACTGCATGATGTCAAGCAGACAGTTGTTGTAAATATTCAAAATAGGCCTTGGGGGCATCAGCATCGAAAGGATAATATCATTGCAGATAGAGTTGACAGGACTCAAGCAGAAGAAAGGAAGAAGAAAGGACTACCTACTGAATATTACTGTAAAAGCCTGTACTGGCCTGAAAGAGGTGCTTTCTTTAGCCTTCCACATGATACATTGGGTCTAGGGTCTGGTGTTTGCTCATCTTGCAAAATACAGGGTGCTGAAAAGGAGAAGGATGTTTTCAAAGTAAATTCCTCCAAGTCTGGTTTCCTATTTAAAGGAACTGACTATTCTCTTGATGATTATGTTTACGTAAGTCCCTTTGAATTTGAGGAAAAGATAGAGCAAGGAACTCATAAAAGTGGGAGGAATGTGGGGTTGAAAGCTTATGTTGTGTGCCAAGTGCTTGAGATTGTTGTCAAAAAGGAAATAAAACAAGCTGAAATAAAATCTACACAAGTCAAAATCCGGAGGTTCTTCCGACCAGAAGATGTATCAAATGAGAAGGCATATTGCTCTGATATACAAGAGGTATAAGCTACTTAAAGTTAATACTTGAACTTGAATCAACCCATGCACACATGGACATAGGAGAGGCATCACAAATGATTTTACTGAAAGAGCAAGTAAAACTTAGCATGATTTTGTGGATTTTATAATATTATTTTTCCTAAGTCATTCGTGCTTGATCTGACTGATAAGTGAGCTGCTATTTGTGCATATTGCTCTTATAATTTGAGTATTGGTTCTACTTTGTTTATCTTCTCTAGAAGTTTTTATACTGACTTGTATTTGATAATTTATATTTTAGGTGTATTACAGTGATGAAACATATATAATCTCTGTAGAATCCATAGAAGGGAAATGTCAAGTCAGAAAAAAGAGTGATATTCCCGAATGCAGTGCCCTTGGTGGAATCTTCCAAAATGTTTTTTTCTGTGAGCTCTTGTATGATCCTTCCACTGGGTCACTGAAGAAGGTATTGTGTACTTGCCCTATTAGACAAGTGTGTAATGTGCTTGTTAATCCAGCAGATAAATCTGCAAAAGTATTGGAATTTTATGGTTTATAGAATTTTCTGCTTTACATTATGGCCTATTTCGACCCATGTTATTGAACTCATTGTATGGTTAAGTTCAATTACTGTATGCTGTGTTCTGTTCTGATTTCATTAATTACTGTCCACAACCTTTCTGTAGTGCTGATTAACAATGATTGCCTTGTGGTGTGTTGCTGTGTGATAGAATCTTTCTAAAGCTTGATCTTGTTGGCTGGTTTCACATTATACATACTTTCAGTAAAAATAATATTCGGGAGCTTAAATTTATGTTATTGGAAAGTGTCACATTGTAGCAACTGAGGTTTTTTACATGTACTAAGATCAACTCAAACAGTTGCCATAATGACATTGTTCACTGGTATTGTGAAAAACTCTACTTTGTTAGTAGATCAATACTCAATTCAATCCAATTTAAAATCATTGTAAATGTTCTATATTAATATCCTATCTGCTATTGTTTTTGTAATAATTAAACTTAAATTAAGTATTTTAGTTTAGCTTAAGATAACAGACCATCATCATTATTATTCTTCATGACATCAAGTCAACAACAGGTGGAAGTACAAGGTATGGTTTTTCAATAATTAACTATTTTCCTTTTCAAATGCTTGACAGTTGCCGGCTCATATAAAAGTAAAATATTCAAGTGGACAAACATCTGATGCTGCAGCTAGAAAGAGGAAAGGAAAATGTATAGAGGGAGATGATGTTTCAGAGTCTGCAAAGGAAGGAAAAACATTAAATGATAAACGTTTAGCAACCTTGGACATTTTTGCAGGCTGTGGTGGCTTATCAGAGGGGTTGCAGCATTCAGGTAATTTTAAGTACATAATTATAGCAAGAAACCCAACTGTATCTGCTACCAATGCATAATATAACGTGTTTTATTGCTAAAATGCTTCAGGTGTTTCATCAACTAAATGGGCTATTGAGTATGAAGAACCAGCTGGGGATGCATTTAAAGCTAATCATCCTGAGGCATTGGTGTTCATTAACAATTGCAATGTTATTCTTAGGTAAACAATCCCATTTGGATAACATATTCCTGTCCCTAAGGTTGACAGGAGTGGAACTTATTTAAGTGACTGTTAAACTTCTTGTTATGTAGGGCTGTAATGGAAAAGTGTGGGGACACAGATGATTGTATCTCGACATCTGAGGCTGCAGAATTGGCCGCAAAGCTTGATGAGAAGGAATTAAGTAGTTTACCAATGCCTGGACAAGTTGATTTCATTAATGGTGGTCCTCCATGCCAGGTCTCTCTAGCTGTTGGCTTTTTATTTATTGTGCTGATGAATATATTATAGGATAATTGTTTAACACTGTTGTTCTGCTTTCAGGGGTTCTCTGGGATGAATAGGTTTAACCAGAGCAGTTGGAGTAAAGTCCAGTGTGAGATGATATTGGCATTCTTATCCTTTGCTGATTATTTCCGGCCAAGGTATTTCTTGTTGGAGAATGTGAGGAACTTTGTATCTTTCAATAAAGGACAGACATTCCGTTTAACTTTGGCTTCACTTCTTGAGATGGGTTATCAGGTAAGATTATGTTACTGCATCTTTCTTCCTAAGTAATTACACTCAGAATCGATGAATGGACTAGAACCTCAAGGAAGGAACTAATGAATGCATTCCTTGTCTAAAAGGTGAGGTTTGGTATCCTTGAGGCTGGAGCATTTGGGGTTTCCCAGTCAAGAAAAAGGGCATTCATATGGGCTGCTTCTCCTGAGGATGTGCTTCCTGAATGGCCAGAACCAGTGCATGTCTTTTCGGCCCCTGAGTTGAAGATCACATTATCAGAAAATGTCCAGTATGCTGCTGTCCGCAGTACTGCAAATGGTGCTCCTTTACGTGCAATAACTGTTCAAGATACTATTGGTGATCTCCCAGCTGTTGGCAATGGAGCCTCAAAAGGAAACATGGAGGTATGTAAAATAGGAAAGATACATGTCTTATATTCTTCATAATGTGAGTTTTCTCTACACTCACTACTTAACTGGGTTTTATGTTGCATAGTATCAAAATGATCCAGTCTCATGGTTTCAAAAGAAGATTCGAGGTGATATGGTTGTCTTGACTGATCATATATCAAAGGAGATGAATGAATTGAACTTTATTCGATGCCAGAAAATCCCCAAGAGACCAGGTGCTGATTGGCGTGACCTTCCGGAAGAAAAGGTGATGTTAAATATTTGTGAATTTTAGCATGACATTTTGTGATCTATCTAATATGTGAAATCTAATGAAATGCAGATAAAACTGTCTAGTGGACAAGTTGTTGATTTGATACCATGGTGCTTGCCTAACACGGCTAAGCGGCACAATCAATGGAAGGGACTGTTTGGCAGGTTGGATTGGCAAGGAAATTTCCCAACTTCCATTACAGATCCTCAGCCAATGGGGAAGGTTGGAATGTGCTTCCACCCTGACCAAGATAGGATTCTTACTGTTCGTGAATGTGCTCGGTCTCAAGTAAGTCCATAACTCTAGCTGTCTCCCTAAATGCTTTGATAAGAAATGAAATCCTAACAAGTTGGAATCATAATATTTTGAACTATTATTAATAATTTGAAAACTATTGTCCATATCGTCTCTGCTTAAAAAATAGGAATATATCATATAGTTTGGTATAATTTTTTATACCCAAGCATATTTTCATCTATTGTGAATGCAGGGCTTCCCAGATAGCTATGAATTTGCTGGCAATATCATACACAAGCACCGGCAGATTGGTAATGCTGTGCCTCCTCCTCTGGCATCAGCATTGGGGAGAAAGCTCAAGGAAGCAGTGGATAGTAAGAGCTCCACTTAGAAGATGGGCGTTCTATATTAGATCATGCTTATTGTATTCATAACAGTCACCAAGATATTGCAAATCATCATTCAGGGTTCCAGAAACTAGAAACCCTTGTATATAGTGATTTCCATTGGTCATTTGTTGAGGCTAATTCCTTGTTTAACTTTCCTCAACCAAGGAATTGAATGTATGATGTTCATTTTCTATCAACTAGGATTTTGTTGATTAGATGATATTTTGACTCTTTATGAAAGAAATGGTTGGGAATTGATTATCTCCCAATGTATAGTTGACAATTGAGACCATTTTTTTTAACTTGTTATGAATATTTGTTGGTGCAACTATTTGGCTAGGAAACTTGCATAATATTTAATCGACGAGAATATTTAATGAAATAATTTATCTCATTTTTTACAAGTTATAACTTTCTTTTAGATGTTAGCTAAAATAGTGTTTAAACTTATTATTTTCTTTTCCATTTTAGAATATTAATTTCATTAAGTATTTCTTATACTATAAAATAAGTGTTCCCAATTCATTTCTAACTTATCAAATTATTTTACCAAGCAAACCCTAAATTTCTTGATCAAATTAATGATATAAGTTTTTCTTATAAAGTGAGAATAACTTGAATGATTTTTTTTTTCAATGATATGATTAAAGTCATTCTCATGAAAGACATTAATCCTTAAATATTTGGTGAATGCGTTATACCAAGAGTCATTAGGGTTGCTTAAGTGGAATCAATCACTAACACCTTTGGAGCAAATGATTTTGATTTGTCAAAGTTTACTTTTAGGCTAGGCATGGCCCAAAATTGGTCCAAGGTGGATGTTACTATCTACACCTGCTTCTCCATAGCTTTACAAAAAAGTAATATGTCGTTTGCAAAAAATAGGTGAGAAAGAGTAAGTCCCACTATCACACAGGGATATAGGTCTCCATGCATTAGTTTTCACACAGATCATGAATCTTCATTGTTAGTCTATCCATGCAAAGACTAAACAGATATAAAAAAGAAGAATGAGAAAGAAATAAGTAATCTTGGTTGTTTCTATGACTCTTTTGGTATAAAAAAATAAGAAAAAGAAACAAATAAGTTATAGTTTCAAAAATTGGCCCAACCCAGTCGATTAAGGTGAACACATGATAGTCCAAGGTGCTACAAATGCATGCATCACTCCCCATTCTTGCTTTATTAACTAAGGATAAAATATATTTTTTGTCCTTATAAATATGAAAATGTTTGTAATTCTTTCCTGTAAATTTTTTGATTTGTTTTTTGTTCTCGCAAAATCATAATGTGGTTTTTTGGACCAGACATAGGTTTGATAAATCTGAACATAGGTGTTTAATGATCATGCAAATAAGTTGGTCCATTAACCAATTGAACGTTGACACGTGTTCAAACTCTAACCCTCTTTCTCCATTCTTTGTACCCAAGCCAAACCCCCATTCTCTCTCTCTCTCTTTCTTCAACACTAATGCAAATTTGCTAGCGACAATGGTTGATGGGGGTTGGGATTGTGGTGGAGGTGTTAGGAGGCCTGGGTGGTGGCAGATCTGGTTGAATATGATATATGGTGGTGGTGGAGACGTGCAACGACGTCGGGGGATGGAGATCTGAGGTAGAGAGGAATGTGCGTGCCTTTGGGGTCATGGGATCGAGGTCGTGACGTGGGCATCTTTAAGGTGAAAGGAGGGTCACGACGATAGCGTTTTGCTACTACACTAGGATGTCCATGAGTGTTCGAAGGACATGGCGGCAACGACGATCTAGGAAAAGACAGTAGCAGACGAATGACACTGACGCTGGCAGACGTGTTTTGTGTTTGTTGGTTTGATGGGGGGACAGTTCAGTTTGATGATTTTTATGGTGGTCTAAGTGTTTGGTGATGGAGGTGGTTTGGTGGGTTTGATGGTGATTGTTATGGGTGGTGTTCCTAAAGTGGTTGGTGTTTGGTGGTGGTTATTATGAGTTTAAGAGAAAGGGGGTTTCGGTAAAAAAAAAATTCTCATAATTTGTGGCAGTTTTTAATTGTCACAAATTGTGATTTATTTTTTTTTAAAAAAATTATATATTTTGTGGTGTTTTTTTAACTCAAAAATTGTATTTTCAATTTAAATTAAAAATGTCACGTAGGTTCGGATTATTTTTCTAACAAGAATTGTTGAATGTAAAAAAACTTATTATGCTAAATCTTTCGTCCAAGCCTAATTTCAGACAAAAAAATAACACATTTCAATTTTGCAAGGACAAAAAATAGACCAAAGATTTTGCATTGATGGATTATGAACATTCGATATTTACATAGACGAAAAATATATTTTAGTCTTAATCAAATATAATAATTATAATGAAAACTCAAAAAGTTTGTGGTGTAATTAACTAGTTACAACAATAAACCCGCACACGCATATGGTTAATTACTCCACAAATCGATGTAATTTGATTCCTCCTCTCTCTCTATATATTATGCATGCAAATGAAAACATATAAGATTAGAATAGACATGCAACCAACTCATTTATATAAAAGCAACATATATGTTGTTACAACATGTATATTACAATAACAAAACATATAAAGAAGAAAGAATAAGTCTAATGCTCATGATATATCCATGAGAATATGAGAACAATTAATAACAACAACCCAATCAGCATACAAAATAATAGTTAGTTGATGTTAAATCATTTAAATATTTGAATTAAAATCCCCTGTAATCACCAAATCTTTAAAAGATTCAGGAAACAAAAAAATCAAATTTGTATAAGACTTATCAGATCCAAAAATATTTCAATTATTGGCCAATCCATCTCCATCACCACCATGACTCATTAATTTTGCTGCTGTCCCCCCTCCCTACTACCATGATTGTCTTCGCCACTGCCACCACCGCCTCTACCATGACCATCACGTGCCAACCACTTCCACCGCCATGATCGTCGTCGTCATTGTCATCACCATCATTGACGATAACAATGACAACATTCATGGTCATGATGATGAGTTAACGATAACTGAGATATTTTAAGACATAATAGTTGATATCTTTTATATATTTACTTTTTGTTTGGTGAGTCTTTTAGAGATTTGATGGTTACATTAGATTTAAATTTAAATTTTAAATATTTTAATCTCAATTGTCTACTATTTTTTAATCTTAATTTAATGATTGTTATTAATTGTTCTAATACTCTCAAGTAGGAAAATATTCTCATAGGAGTCATATTCTGTCTTTGTATATATTATTTTATTGGTTAAACACATTTATGCGATTCAATCAATAAAATAATGATTGATCCTATTTTTTAAATAAGATGTATGTAAAATGTGAGTAGTTATTGGCTCAAACTCTATTGCTATTGGTCCTTACTAACCGGATGTAAGTCATTTTTCTTTCAAAAATACCATTTACATGAAATCATGTTTCCATTATAGTGCATGAATGTGAATAAAATATAAAACACAAAAAGTTCTTGTTTTAGATTTTATATATGGAAATATGTTTTCATTTCATATATTGTTTGCACCCTTAACTACAATGAAAACATGATTTCGTATTCAAAATTCAAAACATGATACATAAACATGTTTCTATTTTGTATTTATTTAGGCTGAAAAAACACAATCACATTTCTGTTCTATATTTTTTCGACTTAAAAAAGAGAGAGAAATATGATGGGTTTGAATGAAGGATTAAAATGGTCTTTTTCCAAACTTTAAAAGTTTGTAGGAATCAATAACAACTTCCTTCTGTGTAAAATTAGAGATAAAAACAAATACAGAATTTGATGGTCTCTCTAAAGTCTAAACCACACAACATAAAATGCCTTTCGTTCACGGGCCGGGGCCCGAAAAGAAAAAAAAAAAGGCTTAACACGCACACGCGAGGGTTAAAACAGTAAAACTAGCAGCAGCAGTCTCACATATTATAAATCTCGAAACCCTAATCCTCCTCTCGCCGCTGCAAGGGCTCAACGCACGCAGGAGGAGAGTGAGAGAGAAGAGAAGAGAAGATGACGACACGCTTCAAGAAGAACAGGAAGAAGAGGGGCCACGTCAGCGCCGGCCACGGCCGAATCGGAAAGCACAGGAAGCACCCTGGAGGACGCGGTAACGCCGGAGGCATGCACCACCACAGGATCCTCTTCGACAAGTACCACCCTGGGTTCTTCGGCAAGGTCGGAATGCGCTATTTTCACAAGCTTCGCAACAAATTCTACTCTCCGATCCTCAACATCGAGAAGCTGTGGTCCCTGGTCCCTCAAGAAGTGAAGGACAAGGCCTCCAAGGAGAATAAGGCGCCGCTCATCGACGTCACGCAGTTCGGGTACTTTAAGGTTCTCGGAAAGGGCGTTTTGCCTCAGAACCAGCCCGTTGTTGTCAAGGCCAAGCTTATTTCCAAGATCGCTGAGAAGAAGATCAAGGAGGCTGGCGGCGCCGTTGTTCTCACGGCTTGAATTTGACGGTATCGCTTTTTTGAACGATTTAGGTATTTTTTTGTTGTTTTGTTCCGATACGTTTCGTTTTGGATGACATTGTTGTTGTTTAGTCTCTGTTATATTTCAGGATTTAATTTAAGGTTTTATTATTTTAACTTGCGCGTTTTAGAGTTTGGCTTATTTATGTTGAATTTGATCGCGTTTAACTATGCCAGCCTGATGATATTAGAATCTATCGAAATTGTTAAAATTGCGCTTGTTAGCTTTCGTATTATTGGACCTATGACATTTGAAATTAGGTTTTATGCTATGGATTGAACTTCACCTAGGAGTTTTGTTCTTTTCGTGTGATTCATTTTACATTCCGTAAATGACAACGGAAACAAGTGATTAGAGTAAGGATGTGTGTTGCTCTTTTGTAAACTTGTTGGATTTACCTAGTTTTTAATACATGGGACTTGGAACTCTGGGTGAGTTTTTGTGGTGCGACTGCAACTTTGGCACCCAAAAAAACTCAAGCAACACCCCAAGCTCCAACACTGATTATGAAATTATTTGCATCCTGATGTTTAAGGTGAACTCGAGGCAAATAGGCAATGGCTTGAAAATATTTTCCATGATTATAATGTAATCATGCTGGAAACTTGAAAATTTTGTTTATATGTTTTAAGCATGATTATATTCATAGAAAATATACTATATTAAAAAAATGAACTAATAAACAAAATCAACTTTAACAACAACACCGCACATTCATAATTCATTTTATATGTTTGTTTTTTAAGGTAAAAATAATTATTAGATAGTTCTTGAAGGACAAGAAGTGGAGTATTTCAAAATTAGATGAACCCGAAACTGAAAAAAAAAAATAAAATTCAATACCAGATTTATGGGGTTAGGGACTCACCTCCCAATGTTTTTAAGTGTATAATTATAATAAACTATTTATAATATTAGTAAAAACATTAATTAATAAATTTAATAATATATGTCACCATTGATTTTATACTAATTTTTTAATAGTATCTTTTTAATAATTTTTGTTACTACTAATTATAATATAACCCAAATAGATATGTATATTAATTAATAGATATAATAATAATGACATTTCTATGACTTTTTTTATTAATTGCTATTATTTTGGCTAATTATGTTTTGTGTATTATTATATGTCTCATTTATCTATCTATACGTCTAATTATTAAAATTAATTATTATTAAGATTATATTTTACCTACTTGTTATAAAATTTGATAAATTTTAGTTATTATTATGTTTAATGACTTTTTTTTTATTGAGACTACAATTATTGTAAATTGAACTGTTATTTGATTGTGAGACCAAAAAGTATTTTAAAACTTGAAATAAAAAATTAGTATGAATTATAAGTACATGTGTTTTCTTCTTATATCATTTGAATAAAAATCAATTTTAATTTTATGTGTGAAACTAATAAATAATTTTATAAAATTCATTATTTTTTAATATCTGTTTATTAGAAGTTAAATATTTAAGTAATTAATTAAGTTATTGTTTGGTTGATTTACATTTATCTGCATTTGAGATGAAAATTTTAAAAAATAATGTGGATGACATGCATCTATGATCTATCGTGTATTTTAATTCAAATATTTCATCTATTTTTATCTTAATTCACTTTCACACTTCTTTCATTTCTTAAAACCAAACTCACCCTAAAGTATAAGAAAAAAAAATAAAAAATTAGCCCTCCGATTTCCTGGATTCCCACTAATTATGAGACACATATATAAATCAATATGTTAAATTTGTTAAAATCCCTTAAATTAAATTATCTAGGTGTCACATAATTACTTTAAGAATAAAATTATGTATTTGTGAAATTAATTTTTAATTTATAAATATGAAAAAAATATATATATTTAAAACATTTTCAAAATATTTAAATTTTATATTTTATAAATTCATAAAAACTAATTTTATTAGATGTAAGTACTAAATGTGCGTGATTATATATCTCTATATTAAACGTTAATTATAAACTTTTATACTCAAGTAAAATAATTTAAAAAATAATCAATTAATTTTTAATATAATATTTTAAAATTTTAAAATTTATTTGGACAATTAATTAAAAAATTATAAATAAGAGAAATATAATTTTTGAACCCAAATTGATACTAATTAAGTGAAAATAATTATTTTAATTAGAAATACCCATACCCATATAATTAGTATTTAATCTATAAGGAAATGATACTAATTTATTGTTAAGTGTGATTTATAATTTTCTAAATATTTAATTTAAGTTTGCATAATACATATAAAATATAGAAAATTATTTTAAAGCATTTAAAATCTTATTTTATTCATAATATGTCATCCTTCAAAAATATCATTCAAAATTTTTAATTTATAAAGTTTTAATTCTTTTTTATTGATTAGCATTAAATATAGAGAACTTTTTTAACCTTAAATTTGACATGAATTATTAAAAAAACAAATATATGTTCAGGTAATCAACTAAAATATTTTGTTTGAGATTGAGTGAAAGATACAGTGTCTAAGCCTAACATCGAGTTGAATATATTATTGCTAAGATTGTGTTGAAATTACTTTGATGGAAGTTGTAAATGTTTTTTTTATAGGCAAGAAAAAATTAAATAATCATAATTTTTTATATGTTTTAAAAAATTAAGGATAAATTAGATGAATTGGATGAATTTTATCAATTGATTAATTTTATTAAATGGACCATGGAGGAATTATAATTTTTTAATGAAATTTTAATGAATATTAATTTATTATTTTTAATCCATTCATTATAATTTAAATAAAAAATTATCTAATCTATCAATTTGTCCCTCTTATTTAGAAGAGAATGACTTCTCAACTTATGATACATGACAGACAATCATGATCAAGACCAATAATCAATACCAGATTTGTGGGGTCGGGGACTCACATTCCAATTTTTTAAGTGTATAATTATAATAATAAACTATTTATAATATTAATAAAAACATCAACTAATAAATTTAATAATATATGTCACTATTGATTTTATTCTAATTTTTTAATAGTATCTTTTTAATAATTTTTATTACGACTAATTATAATATAACCCAAAGAGATATGTATATTAATTAATAGATATAATAATGACATTTCTATGACTTTTTTTAATTAATTGCTATTATTTTGGCTAATTATGTTTTGTATATTATTATAGGTCTCCTTTATCTATCTATACATCTAATTATTAAATATAATTATTATTAAGATTATATTATATATACTTGTTATAAAATTTGATAACTTTTAGTTATTATTATGTTTAATGACCTTTATTTTATTGTGATACTAAAATTATTGTATATTAAACTGTTATTGTGTTTGTGAGACCAAAAAATATTTTAAAGCTTAAAATAAAAAATTAGTATCAATTATAAGTACATGTGTTTTCTTCTTATATCATTTGAATAAAAATCAATTTTAATTTTATGTGTAAAACTAATAAATAATTTTATAAAATTCATTATTTTTTAATATTTATTTATTAGAAGTTAAATATTTAAGTAATTAATAAGATAGTGTTTGGTTGATAAATTTAAAAAATTAGTATGGGTCACATACATCTATACTCTATTTTAATTCAAATATTTCATCTATTTTTATCTTAATTCATTTTCACACTTCTTTTATTCCTTCAAACCAAACTTACCCTAAAGTATAAGAAAAAAAAATCTAGCTCTTCCTTCTACGATTTTCTGGATCCTTCCGGCCAATAATTATGAGACATATATATAAATTAATATTTTAAATTTGTTAAGATCCCTTAAATTAAGTTATTTATGTGTCACATAATCATTCATTGGATGAGTCACCATAAATGACCTGTTTTATTGTGTTTGTTGTGACAAAAGAAAGATAGAGAATGAAAAATAAGAAAAAAAATAAAAATTTGGCCTTCATCCAAGAAAAGAAAAAGAAAAATTGTGTTTATAATATATATTTGTCAAATTAATTTTTTAATTTATAAAAATGAAAAAATATATAAATTTTTTATTTTATAAATTCATAAAAACTAATTTTATTAGATGTAAGTACTAAATGTATGTGATTATATATCTTTATATTTACGTTAATTACGAACTTTTATACTTAATTAAAATAATTACAAAAAATAAATAATC
>PYAF01005646.1:303078-327843 GCA_007407185.1 Glycine tomentella
CATAATGAGTATGATTCTGTTTTGTATGTAATTGATTTTTTTTTTCTTTTCAAATTATAAGATACATAAGACACTTAAGGTATGAAATCAAATTTTATTTTTCAGAGGTTGATCACTAATAATAGTTTAACAACATTTGTTATTATATATTTTTTATGGTATTTATGGACAGCACATATTTATATATATATAGTATTTGTTTTAGTATAATAATATGTTTTAAATTTGTTTGTCTTTTATTTTAATTTATTGTTTTGTTTTAATTTTTTAATGGATACCTATGAATAGACATGCAAACATAAGCACGTTCATGCACAAATATGGACACACATATATATATATATATATATAAATTAAAATAAAAATACATTTCAAATATATTAAAAATTATAATAATATAAAAATTTGTAAATTATACACCTAAAACCCATGCATGACACAAGTTGTTACACTAACAAGGAACAATAATATTTTCTCTATTTCGAAGACAACTTTAACAAAGAAAACAAGGAAAAAATGTGTACAAATATTACCTTGACTTAGTTTACAAGAATCAAGATGATTTTAAACATATAATTATTGTTGGAGCATGTTGCACGCTCACCTTTTGATTTTAGTTTGAGGAGTCATAAATCAATAATTATTGTTGAAACAAAATTTTAATTCAAAAAATAATAAATATGTGCAATAAAATAAAATAAAAACAGACAAAAAAGGAAAATATAAATTCACAGTTTTGGAAGGGGTAAAGAGACATTTTTTTTAAAGAGGATAAAGAGAATTATATTTAAAAATCATTCAAAAATTATAAAATTATATTAAAAATATAAATATAAATATTTTAAAAATCTAAATTTACTGGTATATTAATTTTATTCACCTAAGCAAATTGAATTATTATCACACAAATTAATCTGTTATCCATACAAACAAAATTGTCATAAGATTTGAATTTTTTCAAATCATTGAATAACAATTAATACATAAAAAGACAATTTTTATACAATAAAACTCATCATAATCAATTATCTATTTGATTGATTGTGATTATATTATTAATATACTTTTAATACGGACATATTTTAATCTTATCTTGATATTAATGTCAATAGAAACTACAAACAGGTGTTTCCCTAATGACGATGACATGAAGCAAAAGTAGAATGTGATGTCAAAATAGATTATTATTTGTTTGGATTTTATGAAAATGTACATAAGCAAAAGCAGATCATCCTATCAATAATACCTCACTACTTATCGTATTGGACCCCATTGATAAGTACTCTTCTTTTCATTACCTTTATTTTTTCTTTAAAATCTGAACGTACACTTCCTTCCACTGTTTGCACCCTCTTTCTTACCTCACCCTTGTCTTTATCCTTTTAGCAAAAAGTCTGAAATTTCAAAAAGTGAAATATCAGTAATATTTTTGTATTTTTATTTTAATAATATATTTTTAAACAACTATTATTATTATTATTATTTTATTTAATATTATAAGTTTTTAGCTACTTTTATATTTTAGAGTTATTATTTATTATTTGTACTCTTTAATTGATAACAATTACTCCGTTATTATATTTCAGTTCCGTATAAAAAATATTTCCACTACAGGTTTATGTTTTCGTCCAAACCAAATGTTTTTTTTTTTTTTTTTAAGTAATGAGACCAAAACAATCTTTTTATGTCATAAAAAAAAAATCAGTTTATATTGACACAAAATATCCTTAACATAGTTTGTGGTTACTTATTTGAGTGCAAGACTTTTTCCACTTACGAGTGGGGCAATAACGGAAAAGTGGTAGGAGAGTGGAAATTTTTTTTTAAAAAAAAAAACACTTCTCTCTCCTTTTGGTGTTCAGAACAGCTGGCTCCTCCTCTGCTTCCTATTATTCATTCCTCTTTCTTTCACTTCTCTCTGTCTTGCTTAGTTTCTTTGAAATCACGTTTTGCGCAGAAGAAGAGGGTGAATTTCTTGCTGTATGTCAGTGTACTGCGCCCAGACTTATTGGGGTGGCG
Source organism: Glycine tomentella (assembly GCA_007407185.1). Classification (NCBI taxonomy): domain Eukaryota; kingdom Viridiplantae; phylum Streptophyta; class Magnoliopsida; order Fabales; family Fabaceae; genus Glycine; species Glycine tomentella. Next base: position 305,098 of record PYAF01005646.1, read on the forward strand.
GAATCCGTGAAATAGCGAATCCTCTCCAATGGCCTCAGCTTCGCAAAAGACGACGCCACCCTCCTCTTCTTGCTCTTCCGCCTCCGACGCAGCCGCCGCCGCCGCCATTTCCCTCGTAGCTGCTGCTGCCACCCCCGCTGCCGCCGCCGCCGCCGCGCGGCAAGACTGGACTGCTGCCGACGTCCCCCTCATTTCCTCCACCAATGCATCTGCTGTCAAGGGTACGCTTCCTAACATCTTTCTTCTCTCTTCTCTCTCTCTCTCTCACACTCTCACTCCCACTTTTACGTTGCATAAAATTAAATGCTCTCAATTGCATACAAGTTTAATTTCTTATTTCGTGCTATACTTATCCAATCTTTATATTTTATTACAAATTTCTAATTTTAGTCCAGTATTTGTTTTTACTAACTCGTCTTTAGTCTTTACACACACAACTATAAAGATCAAATGAGTAAATGAACACCTTAAGCAATTGAGCACCAACAAGGCGTTGGACTGAGTGGTATTGAACTTGAGCGCTGCTGTGGATGTAAAGAATACAACTAAAGGTGGCCAGCTAGATTGTCTGATGGAGATTACTCATCAGTAAAGCCGTGAATACTTTGTGCTAATAACATAGTTCACCCAAAAAAGAGTAATTGAGCTTCAACATCAACAACACCTTTAATTGAGCTTATAAAAAAAATAAAGACATGGTTGACTTCATGTGTTATGTTGATGTGCGTATGGTGATAGTATGTGAAATGATTGTGTGCTTGCATGTATTTATCTACGTATGCTTTGGTTTGAGGAAATAATGTTTCAAACAAAAATTGTAATTTTTTTATAGATATAACCACACTCTAGAGTTAGGACCACTGTTACAGAACTTAATAAATTTTGGATGAGATATTGATTGTTGAGTAATGGGTGGTGTGAATTTGTCTAGAAAGCACTTTTTAGAACCAAAAAGTAAGAAGGAAGTCAAATACTACATCCTATTTTCTTTTCAATTTTTTTTTTTTGCTAAGTTCTTGAATGCAGGTTTGACTTGTTTTCACGTTTTTTAATATTAGCTAACCGTGTTTCTATTTTGTTGTAATGTTGCATAGGAGTCGTTGCTGCAATGCCAAGGGCACAGTCAAACCACCCATTGGACCCTTTATCTGCTGCTGAAATCTCTGTGGCCGTGGCAACTGTGCGGGCTGCTGGAGCTACTCCTGAGGTTGTCAACTATGATTTTTTTTTAGATATACTTGTAGATTTGGATGGTTTTAGAAAATTAAATTTGAGTTGAAGTAGTGATTACTTATGATATCTCTCCTCCACCCTGGTTGTATTATATGTTACAGCTTAGAGATAGTATGCGCTTCATTGAAGTAGTTTTACTGGAGCCAGATAAAAATGTTGTTGCACTGGCAGATGCATATTTCTTTCCACCTTTCCAACCATCGTTACTTCCAAGAGCTAGAGGAGGACCTCTGATTCCAGCTAAACTCCCTCCAAGATGTGCTAGGCTTGTTGTTTACAGTAGGAAAACAAATGAGACTAGTATATGGATTGTTGAGTTGTCGCAAGTACATGCGGTAACTCGAGGTGGTCATCACCGAGGGAAAGTAATTTCATCACATGTTGTTCCTGATGTTCAGCCTCCAATGGTATGTTGGTATTTTCCTTCGTGACTTCTGATTTACTTTCTAACCATTGTGTGATACTGCATTGTTTTTAAAATAATTTAACCCCTTAATGTCAGTTCAGTTGGAGAATATGGTGTATAAATGGAAGCAAACTCTCTAATTCGTTGACTTGCTCTTTATGTGTTTATGAATGAGACAATGATAGCTTCATATAAGAATATTGAATAACAAATCCAATTCAAATATTAATGGGCAGTCTGTATTTTATGTATTTGCGTTTTCAACCCTACAAAGTAAATGGAGAAAATTGCATGTCACCCTTCACCATGAGTGGGAAATAATAATGATTGGTTTAGTATATTGGTAAAATCTAAATCTGAAATTGGATGCCCAAGCTTTGTTATGAAAGATAATCATAAATGTGGAGTTTTGTTAAGCTGCTGCAATCCTCAATTCCCTAATAATGTCTCTATCTTCAGGATGCTGTGGAATATGCAGAATGCGAGGCTGTTGTCAAAAGTTTCCCCCCATTTATAGAGGCTATGAAGAAAAGGGGTATTGAAGACATGGACCTTGTAATGGTTGATCCCTGGTACTTTTAGTTGGATAACCATTGTGGATATATCTCTTTTCTAGAGGCATTGTTATTCTATCTCTTTGCATTTTCTTTATTGAGTCTTTATTCTGCATAACTCTGTTGCAGGTGTGTTGGTTATCACAGTGAAGCAGATGCTCCTGGGAAAAGACTTGCTAAACCACTCATATTTTGTCGATCTGAGAGTGACTGTCCTATGGAAAATGGCTATGCCCGACCTGTTGAGGGCATCTATGTTCTTGTTGATATGCAAAACATTGTGGTGATAGAGTTTGAAGATCGTAAACTTGTTCCCCTCCCGCCAGTTGATCCCTTGAGGAACTATACTCCTGGTGAAACCCGAGGTGGCTCTGATAGAAGTGATGTAAAACCCTTGCAAATTATTCAGCCTGAAGGTCCAAGCTTCCGTGTCAATGGGTATTTTGTTGAATGGCAGAAGGTAGATGTTAAGTTACTTTATTGTTTATTTGACATTGACATGTGCAAAGATATTTGATTCATTGTAACTACTTGTTGATAATCTGCAACTTGATATATAACTTGTCTCTTTTCTTTCTCTTTTAACAGTGGAATTTCCGTATTGGATTCACACCCAAAGAAGGTTTGGTTATATATTCTGTTGCATATGTTGATGGTAGTCATGGACGAAGGCCTGTTGCTCATAGGCTGAGTTTTGTGGAGATGGTTGTTCCCTATGGAGATCCAAATGACCCACATTACAGAAAAAATGCTTTTGATGCTGGGGAAGATGGATTGGGAAAAAATGCACATTCCCTCAAGAAGGTATTAGAATAATATTTGTCCTCTTGTATGCTTATCATTTGCACTGTATTCTTTCTGATTGGGTTCCTTTTTATCCGATGTTAATGTTTGTTGTTACAGGGATGTGATTGTTTGGGATACATCAAGTATTTTGATGCTCACTTCACAAATTTCACTGGTGGAGTGGAAACAATTGAAAATTGTGTATGTTTGCATGAAGAGGATCATGGAATGCTCTGGAAACATCAAGATTGGAGAACTGGCTTAGCAGAAGTCCGAAGATCTAGAAGACTTACAGTTTCTTTCATATGTACTGTTGCCAACTATGAGTATGGATTTTTTTGGCATTTTTATCAGGCAAGTAGGGTATCACATCCTTTTAAGAGGCAAATATGCTGACAACGACATTTTAAATCAATTCTTATGTTAATTATTGTAAAATTCACAAATATCCAGTATCTGCCGATCCTTTGAATTATTATTAGACTCTGCATCTCTTTACTCTTTGAATTAAGTTAGCTTGTATTTTTGGTTGAAGGAACCTTCAGCATGATTTTTTTTTGTGGATTTTTCACGAACTATTTGTATGATATTTAAATCTGGAAAATGTGTGTTTTTCCAGGATGGAAGGATCGAAGCTGAAGTAAAGCTAACTGGAATTCTCAGCCTAGGAGCCTTACTGCCTGGAGAGTTTCGAAAATATGGAACCATGATTGCACCTGGTCTATATGCACCAGTTCATCAACACTTTTTTGTTGCTCGCATGGACATGTCTGTTGATTCCAAACCTGGTGAAGCTTTGAATCAGGTAGATTGCATTCAATTACTAAATGTGACCTTAAATCCTTAATAGGTTATGCTTTATCTGTTTCTATCTCTATTAATAAAAATAATTAAGAATTATTTCTGTGGCATCCCTTAGTTCTAGTTTAGTGGTAGATGAATCAAATAAAGTGGTGATTGTAAATGTCCTGGTAGCAGTGAGTTTTCCTCCCGCTGAAATATTCATATTTTAGTTTTCATCTTATAATTTTTACAGTCAGCTTGAATTAAATGCATTATTTTTTTCATTTGATTAATGAGACCACATATTTTTCTATTTCTTTTTTCTTTCCATGTAAATTTCAAGTTTGTGATTTAGGGCTGTATGCCATTACAATGTTGAAATCCCTTGTCGTGATCTGCCTTGCGTATTCAGAAGCCAAATTTACCACTTTGTTACTTTAACACTCATATACCAGAATTGGCTACTTTCATGATTTGTTTTCAAGTTTACTTGTGAACAGCTTCCTCGTTCTCCAATAAACTATGTATGTAATTCTTTTCTAAGTGCACATTCTTACTCTCCCAAGATGTTTTATAGGTTGTGGAGGTCAACATGAAAGTCGAGGAACCAGGTGAGAAGAATGTTCACAATAATGCATTCTATGCTGAAGAGACTTTGCTCAGATCTGAATTGGAAGCCATGCGTGATTGCAATTCTTTGACTGCTCGACATTGGGTTGTAAGTTTTTTGTGGGTTTTACAGCCTACTTCAAACTATTGGAGTTGGTCATTTTGAATTTTGTCAAACTGTTGAATACTTATTTGCAATGATCAGACAAGAATCTGATGCTTTTAAAAAATTTAAAGGCTTTCCTATGGAACTTTATTTAGTAATTTCAAATAGGTGTCTTTTGTAACTTAGTGCTGAAAATTTTGTACTTGATTTTATATCCAGGAAAATACTTACTGTTGGTTGGTATCTTGTTTTGAACTTTGCTTTAAACATACGCTTTGTATATTATGTTAAACCATGATTCCAACAGTTTTTTTTTTTTTTTTTTTGACTTTTTGAGTTAATTCTTTGATGGAGACCTGCTAATGTTTTAATAATCCTTCAGGTAAGGAACACGAGAACATGCAATAGAACTGGACAGTTGACAGGCTATAAGCTGGTACCTGGCTCAAACTGCTTACCATTGGCAGGCTCTAAAGCCAAGTTTTTAAGAAGAGCTGCTTTCTTGAAGCATAACTTTTGGGTAACAGCATATTCACGTGATGAGTTGTTTCCTGGAGGAGAATTTCCTAATCAAAATCCACGTGTTTGTGAAGGACTAGCTACATGGGTTAAGCAGAACCGATCTCTGGAAGAAACTAATGTAGTTCTTTGGTAAACCTTCCCCCTCTTTTTTCCTCACTCTCTGACGCATGCACCTACCTGACTTCATGAAATTATTCTTCAGGATTTATAATTAATATTTTACAAAATTTTTAATTCTAAATTAGTGATCTCTATTAAAGTAGTATATAAGTATGTAACTGCATCAAACAATAGCCCATTGAGATTTTTATTGATTGTTTCATTCAACTATTGTCAAAATAAGTTTCTTCAATGTTCATTTTCTTTTTCCAATTAACTTTATTTTTCACCATCGTCATGCATTCACATTTTTTCCTCTCCAGACTAACTGTTGTGTTATCTAAAGGTATATATTTGGAATCACACACGTTCCTCGTTTGGAAGACTGGCCTGTTATGCCAGTAGAGCACATTGGTTTTATGCTCACGGTAATTATTTGTTGATTTTTTCGTCGACTTTTCTTGAGTAATTTGCTGTTTGCCTATCATTTTAGGTTACTTTATATGGTGGTTAGTTGCTCATGCCTTTTTAATGCTTGAACTCGAGGAGCTTTGAACAACACTAGAATATTAATAAAAAAATTTATTTGGTGTTGTTGTTCTGTTCGATGTTCAGTGGACAACATCTTTTCCATCAATTAACTACTGATTTTTTTTTCCTTTTTGGATGATTCGGTCTTATTACTTCGCTCATGTTACGTATTTAATGGCTGACTTATGAAGCTGCTTGCTTTGTGCAGCCTCATGGATTCTTCAACTGTTCCCCTGCAGTAGATGTTCCGCCAAATGCATGTGAAATGGATACTAAAGAAGATAATGACATTAAAGATAATGGTTCGTCGAAACCTATTCAAAGTGGGTTAACGGCAAAGCTTTAGGAACTTGACCCACCAAAAGTTATGGCTCTGTGCTGCTGATAGGGAAAAACATGAGGACTATTTTGATATATGTAGTTGAGCACACATTATAATTTTGAATCCAGAATATTAATAAAGCTATTGAAATAAGAAGTGGTTTCGTTTATGTTTTAAAGTTTGCTTGCTGATAATATTCATTTGATTTACATTGTAGCTGTGAAATTGACGTTAAAATAATTGGTTCGTTAATGTGATGTGGTATCAAGATTCAAGGAATTCGCGTCATTGTGATTGCATTTACTGTTACTTTTTTTTTTTTTTTTTTTTACCGTATAACTCAAATTAACGGTTTTTTTTCTAACAGAAATATTTTTACCGGACCTTTTTGCCTCCTAATTTAGTATTGTATGTATGTGAGTAATACACTCCAATTAGAATATCTATCTTAGTTTTTTTAGTTATCAAATTAAAGCATAAACACTTATTGACTAGTATTAATTTAACAGCTAGTATTTAAAACATACCATTCAGGCATAAATTTGGCAAGAGAAACCATAACAGCATGCGGTCTTATTAAGAAGCTTTCCCATTCCCAATTTGTTAGTTCCAAGAAAAAGCCTGTGCAAGAGTAACTTGCTGGCAATAACTGAAACAGTTAAACCTTGACGTGCATTCGTTTCCAGTATCATGTTTATTTTTCATTCGTTTAATTAGACACACTTCATTCATCTAATAATAAAAAGACTTGACGGTATATTCACTTAAAAGCATTCGTTTCTGCATCATTCCTTTTCTAATTTGGATCGACGCAGCTATATACAAGCGGTTAATCCTTGTAATACAAACGACAATTTTTTAGAAAAATATTTTTTGGAAATTATCTACAACTTGAGAGAGAAAGGAAGAGAAAATAGATAAATTAATAATTTGATTGATGACATACTGATAATATGCAAAGAGAAATAAAGAGTAAAAAAGTTATTGATTGGATGTTTAAAATTTTTTATTGTCAAAATATAATCACTTAATTTTGTATCGATTCTTATTAGAATTAACATTTTACATTTTATTATGTGTCATATAAAGAATGATCAAGACTCAAGCGGCTGCTATATTCTTAGACTAGTTTAGAATTTGAATATAATAAAATTTATATATTTAAATATTTTTTTTTTGCTTTTAAGTAGTTATAACAATTATAACAAAATAATAATTGGTTTTTTAATTGTTGGAATGAAGTTTTTAAATTTAAAATATTGTTATTTTAGATATGAATAAAAACTATTTAAATTTAAACTGGTTGTTAGCATTCTGTTTAGATAAAATAAAATTGTTCTTCTTTTTCCTATTATTATTATAGAATATTTGTTATATCCACTTGTATAAATAAACCTCATTCAAGATGAAGAAGTAATTTAATCGTATCTGATTTTTAACATACTATGAGAGCCTGATTAGCCTGATTTCCTCCATGAACAAAATTATCTTCCACTGTCATGAGAGTCTTTCTTCTTCACATTCTCAAACGTATCAATACCTATATTTCACTTTTATTTCGCCTCTTTAACCTTCACCTCCTCTACGAATTATGCTTATTATTATCATGAACTCAGTTTTTGCTCCCATTTTCTTTTCTCCTTAGCTTCTTCTGTTTGTTTTCTTCTCATCCATGGAAGTCATAGACTATTGATGGTTCTTGTTGACGTGGACTTTTGCCTTATGGTGGTTAAGCGTTAGTTGTTTTATACAATTTTCAGTCACTGTTACAAAGCTTCAATCTCCATGTTGTTCTTCGGCTTGGTGAGATAAATGCAGTTTTTGATGTTGTTGTGGCTGCATGTCATTGAGTTTTCTATTATGCAGCTTAATGTTTCATTGATATTTGACCTGTTTTTGGCTTATTGGTTTCAGACTTTTAGGCTTGTTTTGATGATTGTAGCTTCTGCCTTATGGTGGTTAAGCACTGTTCCTTTGTTTGCTTTTATCAATGGTGGTTAAATACTGTTTTAACTTCTGCCATAGATGGTAAGCCTTAGTTATTTTTGTCTTGAGTGGTTAAGCATTGTTTAGCTTCTACTCTTGATGGTTCTTGATTTGGTGGAGCAATTCTCTATGTATGTATTTCATTTGAAGGTCATTGATGTGAAATAAGTTGCATTGTTCTGAATCCTTCATAGACTAATCCTAAAGTCTGTTGAACTGAACATATGATTATTCCGCATCCATTCTCATATCTCAATTTTCTTTCTACTTCATATAACTAAAGCACCTACTCTCGACTATCATGAAGTACCTCATGAACCTATTGAGTTTTTGAATTTAAAATATTATTATTTTAAATAGGAAGAAAAATTATTTAAATTTAAACTAATTGTTAATATTTTGTTTAGATAAGATAAAATTGTTATTCTTTTTCCTATTATTATGGGATATTTGTTATATCCACTTGTATAAATAAATATCATTTAAGAGGAAGAAATAGAATGAAAGCAGTCATCATTTATTCGCATATAACTTTTAACACTAATATTAAAAATATAAAATATAGTCTTAATGAAATATTGATATTATGGTAATTAAGATTTTCTATCTCTAAAGAAAAAGATGTTCTAATAATAGAAGAGATTATAACGGAAACAATTAAAAATTTGTGAACTACTTGCCTCGAACAAAAATAGCAAATCAGTTAAGAAGTTGTACGTAATTGAAGACAAGAAAACATCATTATTCATTTGTTTTTTGCTTTTTTTCCCACTGATTTCCTCTGTTATTATTCATTCACATCATTAATGGATTCATCAAATGGATAATGCTGGCGACAAAGATGTTCATATTTTGTGCAACGAGAAGAGAGGAAAATGAGAAAGCAAAAGTTGGAAGAAAATCTAATTGATATTATTACAAGGGTTTAAGATACAAGTGACATATCAAGATAAGCTATGGAAGAGCCAGAAAACCACAGCTTACATTCCCAACTTATTGTAGATAATCCCAATGAGATATGGAAAAGTGAAAACATCTTACGATTTTTTCTACCCCAATTTACCCTCCTATTGCTTTTCATTGTCTCTATGACCCGTTTTATTGACTACATCCTCAGACCTTTCAATCAACCACATTTTGTTGCTGAATTTATTGTAAGTGCACGTTTTTCTCTCTTTTTCATTATTGAAATTGTTAAATAGTGAGACATGGTTTTGACAAATGTTTTGCTGAGAACAGTAAATTACTAACCACGAATTATGTCTGTCATGTTCCTTTATTTTATAATTGATTCTATGCACACACGAAATTTTACGTACAAATTAATTTTATCCCTCTATCATATTGTTTTGGTTATATATGCATTTACCTGCTTGTTTCCGTATGAGAAACATTAAGAGAAATCAAGTAAGAAACAAGCTGTTTCTTTCTTATTAGTTGAAAAAAAAGAGAGAGAGACTTGATGGAAACCATGTAGGACCATTGATTTTCAACTTTTGGTGTAAAACGTTTAGTACTGTATCAAGGAAGGCTTGTTGATCTTCCAGTGTCAATTGTGCAAAAGGAAATGCCAGCTAAAAACATTATCCTATATTAATGTTTCTCACAGGTGATTTTACTAATAATAAAAATGTATTTGCACATGTTTGTGTTTGGGTGAATTTGTGACAGTACAAAACCTAATGATACTTCAGCAAGGAAGGTTATATGTTTCTGGAAAGTAGGTTGAAATTGTCGTGATGGCAATTCAAATATGTGCTTAAAAAAGATAATGTTAAAAAGTGTTATTAACGAGTCCGAGATTGAATGTATGGTTTTTCTTTCTCATACAAATTGAGAAATTCTTTTGATAATTAATAGTTTGTGGGTGTCCTAAATGTGTTCTTGTTTTCACTTTTTTTTTGGCAATGTAGGCAGGTTTACTTCTATGTCCAGAAATAGTTGGAAAATCAGAAATTACTACATATGTGATACCTCCAAAAGCACTCCTTGGTATAGAGACAGTGGCGCATGTGGGTCTCATCTACAATGTCTTCCTAACCGGCTTGGAGATGAACCTAGACGCTGTCCTACTAGCGCGAAAAAAGGCGACCACCATTGCTATTGCCGCCACCATCATTCCAATGCTGTTAGGGACTGGCATATATTCTTTAGGTCAAGTTCTCTACCCAGCTGATAAGTCAACTTTCAACACACCAAGTGCATATTTATTCTGGGCTTTGGTTCTTAGTGTCACAAATTATCCTGTTCTAGCTCACATTCTTGCTGATCTTAAGATCCTCTACACGGGTCTTGGTAGAGTGGCTGTAACCGCAGCCACAATTAATGACTTCTACAATTGGGCAATGTTTGTGATTCTGATTCCTTTTGCCACTCATAGTGAAAAACCCTTTGTGTCAGTGATGTTGACCATGATCTTTGTCCTCTTTTGCTACTACATGTTGCGCCCTTCACTTAACCGTTTGATAGAGAAAATAACGGACAAGAATGAATGGGACAACTACAAGTTGTCGTATGTGCTCGTAGGAGTTTTGTTTTGTGCACATGTTACTGAAATGCTTGGCACTCACTCCATTGTTGGGGCATTGGTGTTCGGGTTGATTCTTCCTAGGGGAAAATTCGCGGACATGTTGATGGAAAGGTCAGATGATCTTGTCTCTATGTATCTGGCACCATTGTTCTTCATTGGATGTGGTATAAGATTCAAATTCTCAACTTTCGAAAAGACAAAGTTGCTTAATGTGATGATAATCACGCTCCTGTCATGCTGCACAAAGATAGTGAGCACTGTGATAGCCACTTGCTTCTATCGTATGCCTTTTCGTGATGGAGTGGCCCTTGGAGCGCTTTTGAACACCAAAGGCCTCTTGCCCTTAGTAATGCTAAACATTGCAAGTGATAGAGCGGTATTAATTTTGGTTGCCATGCTTCAATAGTTACATATGTTAATTGTTTGCCCATTTAATTTTTTCTAACTATATCATCTATTAGTTTTTTTTTAACCCTATGATTCATCATCATGAAAAAAGATTCTGATTAGTGCATAGTTTAATAGAGAAATAATTAAAATCTGATCAAGAATTATTTTTATCAAGGATTGAACTCGAATAATATCTAAACGATTTAACTTTAACTTTAATACATTAATCATTTGTGCTAATAACTTATTTATATCTAATTAGAATTCATGTTAGCTATGTCTTTTTAAGTTTTTTTTACAAATAAATAAATTTATCAACCAAGATGTAAATAGATAACACACAAGCATGCCATTCATATATTTTGCATTAGTGTTATATAAAGCTTATTTGGAAACAGATTAGAAGTGCTTTTTAAAGCTTTTTTATTAGAAAAAATTATATATTTTCAATTGAAAAACTCTTAAAAATACCTGTAACTTGTATCTAAATAGATCCATAATACAGAACTATATAATACTAAACATGAGAAACATGCTAGTACCATGAAACAACTTTTAAGATTGTTTTTTTTTAAGTTAATCAATTTAGCGTTCAATTCAGAAGCAAGATAATGTATCATTTTTAGGTGTAAGTTTCTCTAGAAATACTTATGTGAAAAAAGAAATAAAATAAAAAACATTTACAAATTATATAATAAAATTAATTTTAACTTATGAAAAAGTTTATTTCATTTTTTTCTCGTATAATTACTTTTAGAGAAACTTATTCAAAAAATCCTAAATTTTTACAACTTTTCAAAATTTTTAATGTTAAAAATTTACATACTTGCATTTTGGATTTTCAAACATGCACGTACTCATTTATTTATTATACATTACAATTTGCAACTATTATTTTCTCTAATGAATAGCTGTACATGTAATTTTATTTTCAGATTTTGAGTAGGGATTTCTATACAATTATGACGACGGCTAATGTTCTGATGACTATACTAGTGTCTCCCATCATCAACTACTTATACAAGCCAAAAAAGCAATTTGAGAAGGATAAGCTAAGGACCATACAGAACCTGAAAGCTGATGCAGATATCCGAGTAATGGCTTGTGTTCACAACGTGCGCCAAGCCGCGGGAATGATCACCATCCTTGAAGCATGCAGTGCCACAAACGCTTCCCGTCTCCGCGTGTTTTCTCTTCAACTCATCGAGCTCAAAGGTCGTGGCACCGCCTTTCTTGTGGACCATAACAGTTCTCATCAATCACAAGCCGACACCGAGGCCATTGCGAATATTTTTGCCGAAATCTCACCGGAGCAAGGGCATACAAACACCAGCGTGGAGAATCTCAGCGCCGTCTCCTCCTACGAGACGATTCACAAGGACATCTACAACATCGCCGACGAGAAACGCGCGTCGTTGATTCTCATCCCGTTTCACAAACACTCGAGCGCGGAAGGTGTCCCATAATTCTTTTTTTTACAATGTTAATTGACTTTAATATTTTATTTATCCTTGTAATTTATTGTTTCTTAATTTTTTTTCTTCGTCTTAATCCGAGTAAAATGTGTTTTGTTTTGTTTTTTTTTCCTTAAAATTTTTATATAACTCTTTTTAACAATATCAAAAATACTTTAAATAGTAAAAAAAGAATATCTTTAAGGACAAAAAAAATATTTTACAAAAATTAAAAAAATTACAATAACAAAATTTATAAATAAAAAATTAGAAAAACGAAAAATATATCTAAGTTTTATTAATTTTGTTAGTAGGGTGATCAAAGTCACGATTTTTATTATTTTATAATATTAGCCATTTAATGAATCTTATATTATTCCAGGTGTTCTAGAAGTGACCAACCCCGCATTCAAGGAGATAAACCAGAACGTGATGCACTACGCGCCATGTTCCGTGGGAATCCTGGTTGATCGTGGGCACGGGTCGTTATCGAAGGTAAGCTTGCGTGTCTGCGTCGTCTTCATCGGCGGCCCCGATGATCGCGAAGCCTTGGCCATTTCTTGGAGGATGGCGAAGCACCCCGGGATCCATCTCTCCATGGTGCATGTTCTTTTGTACGGAAAGGCAGCTGAAGTGGACACAAATGCAACAGCAAATGATGAATCCAATGGGATATTGTCTACAATAATTGATAGTGGGAAGGAGAAGGAGTTGGATGAGGAGTATGTGAGTTTGTTCAGGCTCATGGCAGTGAGCAACGAGGATTCAATAACCTATTCTGAGAAGGAGGTGCACACTGGTGATGATATTCCTTTGGTGCTTAATGAGTTGGATAGAGGGAGCTATGATTTGTATATTTTAGGGCATGGAAAAGGAAGGAACTCTTTGGTGTTGTCGAATTTGATGGAATGGACTGATTGCCCTGAACTTGGGGTCATAGGGGACATGCTTGCATCGAATAGCTTTGGTTCTTGCTCCTCGGTGCTTGTGGTGCAACAATATGGGTTTGGGGGAATGAACTTTAATAAGGGTTGCAACCAAGCCACTTCTTCAAAACATGGGGATGTTGAAGCACTTTTTGGGAAGGGTGAGTAGCTAGCATCAATGTTGGTGATTATTGGTGAAGTGAGATTAATTTGGGTTTGAGTTTTGAAATTAAAGGTAGGATTAGCTAGTAATACCTCGTTTCTATATATCTTTAGATGTTTAAGCTTAATGCAGATAGATAAGAAATATTTTAGAAAAGTAAGATATTGTTTTGTGTAGACTAAAATACTCTTATTTAATAACTTGATTATCGGTGCATGCACCTGTTAAATATTGGTATATAAAAAAGATGGCTAAACATTAAAGATATGGATGAGGTAGTAATTAATTTACAAAACTGCAAAGGGTATCTTGCAGCATCAGCTAAGGCAAAGAAAGTTGAAACTTCAAGTATGCAGGGAGAAGAGGAGTTCTCGAGCTAGCTGCATGCATGCCCAGAATTGAGACGGAAATCTTCATGTCAATCCATAAAAAAATAACCTTGTGGAGAACTAATGTGTGGATATCACTGATATAAGTTGTATTTCTCGTTGTAAACACATAATTTTTTCTGTACTATGGAACTCACTTCATGCTATTTGAATGGCAAAATCTTTTTCAAATTATATGTAAATGAGGTATAATTAATTTAGTTATTATTTTTGGGTGAAATTAATTAGTTATCGTTCTTTAGATGTTTATAGTATTTTTTCTAATTAATTAAAATAAGATTTTTATTTCTATAACGTATGTATTAAAAATTGGTACTAAAGTTTGAGAAGTCTATGAAGATAAAAACATAAGTTTAATTGAAAAACAGTACCACATGCTCCTATAGAACAACATTTAAAATTTTAATACTTTTTATTTATTAATAATTAAATAAATAGTTTTTGTTCTAATTTATTCATCCTATTTAATGATACTAATGGAGAAATTCCCCAAAATTTTAGCCTCTTCTTTAGTCTCTAATAGTTTAGACTTTAGAGATATAATTAGAATGTATAAAAAGATTTTTTTAATATTTTAATCAATTATGAATTGTTATATCATTGAAAATTAGTAAGTTTTGTGATAATTACTTTATAAATTGTTCTTAAAGTATCTAATTGGTTAAAAATAAAAAAGCTTTGTATTAAAATTAATCTCGTAAATTGGTTTGTACATGTGTCATGTTCGTATGTTTATTTATTATTAAGTATGTAAAACAACTGCTAATAAAGGGTTTGCTTTTCTGTAACAAAAAAAGAAAAAAGAAAAAGGATTGCTTTAATTTAACTAGAGGCATCAAAGTTTTGAAACTTTGAATTATAGGAATGAAGCTCCAGACCAACTAATCACATGCTAGATATGGTATTTGGATATCAATGGTTATAGAATAAAATTATATATTTTTTAATTTCATCATTATAAAATATATTAATTTTTATATAATAAATTTGAATCATTGTTCTTGAATATAATATTTTTATTTTAACTCTTCAGATATAAATATATTTTAAGATTTATAATTTACTCATTTTTTATTCCAGTTCTTATATATATATATATATATATTTTTTTTTTTTTAAAATAAAATTGTGTAATATATATTTGTTTGGGTTGATCTTTTTTTTCCCCATCAGAAGTTGCTTGTAAATTTCTAACAGCTAATGAATGCTGTCATCATTAAATATCATGTTATAAAAATGTCATGTAATCGGTGTTGTGTCATTAAAATTGTCACATATTTAAAAAGTCACTTCGAGATTAAAAGCTACAAAAAAATCAGGGCAAAACATGAAAAAAATATAATTTACAGAAAAAATAACATATTTGAAACAACAAAAAAACATTCAAAATATTTAGTAAAAAATATTAATATAAAATAAATGTTTAAATATGAACTATCCTATAATTATTTTATATGAAATAGACTTTTAAATATACTAACATGCTAAGCAAAGTTTTTTAGAAGATTTGGATTTAAAAATAGTCTACAACAAATAATTGGATAAATTTAGGCCTTCAATTTTTTTAAATAAGTCTAACTTATTAAAGTAGACCAGTTTTCAACTTGGTCTAAAGAAACTTATGTCATGTTTTGATTTTTTTAAGTAATTTTTTGTTGTCCGGTAAAAGAAGTAATTTTTTATTGTCAAATGTGTGTAAAGAAGTTTTTTTTAACTTAAATTAGATTATTTATTTATAATAATCACTCTTGATTTTATGTTCTATAACTCTCAAATAATATAAAATAAAAAATTCAAAATTTTTAAAACATAATAATAATAAACTCGTGTCATGCACTGGTTATATATCATTTTAGTCTATATCTATATTTATTTATCAATAATTTTGATAATTTTTTATTAAATAGAAGCACACAAAAATTAAGTATACATTAACATAAGATCCACGTTAACAAAAAATGAATAGTTCAATTTAAATATTTAAATATTATACATATATATATATATATATATTAATATTTATTATTTTTCATTATTTTTAATTTATTATTTTTAAGTAAGTATTGGATCACAATTATTATTTGAAAAAAAATAAATCTTAATAAATTTCAATAGTTTTAAGACAGGAATTGTACAATTAAAAATGTAATTAATTTTTTTCTCAATTTTAATGTTTTTATATTTAATATACTACTAAATATTTTAAAAAATATATATTTATTTATGCACATGTATGTTTTTTTTTAAAAAAACTCACTATAAATATAAAAATATTTAATTTAAATAATTTTGTGCAATGAATGGGTTTAAAATGTAGTTATTTGGTAATCCGTCCCCTAATCATGAAAGTACTCCTTCCGTTCCAGATTAACATTTTAGAGAGTAAAATTGTTTCAAAATATATGTTGTTTTATAAATAATTTTTTTTTTCAAAATTATCCATACCTAACAAAAATAGTGTATAGGAAGAATACATAAGTCATTAATTATGAAAATAAAAAATATATGAAAAAGTTACATATTTTTTAAAAGAAATTAAAGAATTAATTACATTATCAAAATCTTGAACGTAACAAAGTCTCGAAAGGATGAATAGTTGCCTCAAGGCTTAATAAAGGATGTCAAGGAAAGGAATGGGCCGGGGAAGTACTAGTAGGATGCTCTAAATCGTACAAAGTTTGCTTTGTCACAATCTGCTACATTTTGGGCTTGCAGAAACTAGTATCTCTATGCACCAAATACCTGAAAATTCAACGTCTACTTGACATAGTATTAAGTAAATCATTAGGAAATTTGGTAAGAAAAAAACAAAAAACAACTAGTGTACTCATAAACTCTTTGAATACGTAATTAGAAGTTTCCTGACTTTAATGAGGAAACGCAATCAATGAAAAACACATTTCCAGAGAGATGTTAACAGGTAGCTTATCTTTGATGAGAAGCTATTATTAAGACGTTCAAATTGAGGAATGCTTTATGTACTTTCAAGTTTGTTCGCATAGCCCCCCGTAATAATAACAACAACAAAAGAAACATAAAATAAAGTGCTGTGTGTTTCCTTTGTGGTGTTTAATGTCATAATCACTTTTAAGCCAAAAAGCCGTTTTCATTCAGTAAAAGCACTCTCTATATTTGCAAATTTTTACCACAAACCAGTCGCTAAATGTCAAACACAATCGTTAAAGATATCTCGTAATGATGCTAGGGAATATGTTGTTTCAATCGCACATTGTTACAATCTATCATCGATTCCTTCTGACTTGGGCTTGCAATTATATTCTTTAGGTCTTTGGCCTAAGGTTCCATCATTGATCATTCCCAATGACAATGAGAATCTGTTTTTGACATTCTTTCATTCCCATCATCCCCCTGGCAGGGTCCATATATCTAGAAGCCAAAGCTCTTGAGGTTAAGTTCAACTCATTGCTTTAGCATTCTATCCAAGTCCAATCACCACGCATCATTGGTCTCTACCTAACTTCATTTTCTTGCAATTCCATCGAGTTTTATGATTTGATGCCAATTGCAAAAGAAATCAAGTTAGCTATCATTTTTGTTATGAACGTCTAAATGAGCTTAGAAGAAGTGTAAAGCAAGATTATGCATACTAGCTTCTTACTTGTGTTAAATACACTCAATTTCTAAGTTTAAAGTAATGGACGACAGCTTTTATGTTTTAGGTGGTTACAACTTACAATTGTTCTATACTTCTATTCTTCTTGAGAGGTATTTCAAAATGCAAATTTTCACATTTGCCTAGAATAACTTTATTTCAAGTGATTAAATATCAACTTATGATATGAATTTTAAAAATAATTAGCAAAAGATGAAAGTTTCGTGAGTTTGAATAATCTGGACTTAATATAAATCTTGTTAATTTGTTGATAGATTTGTTCTTAATATTTTCTCCATTTCTTTCTCTCTCCATTTATCAATCTCTCAAAAATGAGATAGAATGATGTTTTCAACATTAAATATTGACAATATCTAGAAATATCATTTATTATTTTTTTCTTTTAGGGATATTTATGATATTTTATATAAATACTTGGTTTTCTTTTTGTTTGCTTTCCTACCAAACAACTTATACACAATCATTTCACTTTCACTTCATTCTTTTCCTTTCTCATTCTTTTCTTTTATATCCTTTCACTTTTCTTTCTTAAATTAAACATATCCTGAAATAAAGTCTCAAATTCAAATTTTATGAATAAAAAAAGATAAAGAAAGGAGATTTAACTAAAAATGATAAGTCTGATTAATAATGATAAAACTAATAAACACTTCTTGCGTTGCATAGGGTATTTTTTTCAAAAAAATATGGTAGTATTTAGCATAGGTTATTCTATGTTTAGGTAATAGTTTTTTCTCTCTCTCTGAGTGATAGTAATGAACATGCAGAGAATTTCAAATATCTCTTACCTTAAGGCAGTGACAAAGTTCAACTTTGAGGCCTTAATAAAGATCTAGCTAGTTCAGAAGAATTACTTTTTACCCTAAAAATAGTTGAGTTGACCACCAACGGGGACATGGAAAAGGGGCTTTAACACCATAAACATTTTTTCTTCATTGATTTCCTTTCAAGTATGAGACAGTATCCTGTGATGTCCCTTTATTATCATATATGGTTAGAACTTGTTGGGTTTAAAGTCTATTATTCAGCAAAAGCATCCCAATATCTCTTGTCGGCCGCACCAATAGTTGACCAAGAAAGGCTTATAGTATTAAGTATTTTCACTTCAACCAAACGTGTTTGATTTTTTTTTCTTCTTTTGGTAGACTATCATTGATATTTTTCCTTCCTTTTTTACCACGTTTTCTTTGTCAATTTAACACTTTTACTTTTTATCATGAAGTTCTAAAATGGTGCTCCTCAGCTAGCCAGCAGCTGCGTCGGCATGTAGTATAATACTCATTACTACAATAAATGGACTATTAATTTACGTTTGGATTTCACTAAGACCCTCCAAGAAATGCTTTCACACGCTCAATTATGGTTTAGCAGCTGTTTAATCATGATATCTTGAACTTAATGTTAGCATTAATCGATGTTATTGACTTTAATTTTGTTAAGTAATCTAATTAATATTAATGATTTTGACCTGTGACAGCCTCCGCAATCAGAATCTCTCTTGATTTACTGCTCATACCTTGGCGGCAGAACCTTTGGTAATTTGTCCATAACGTCATAACGTGTGAAGTGTGAACATACTGTCGCTTAAAGCATCTTTCTTCGATCTAATTGTCATGCAATATATCTTGTCTCGCAAAATTACAAGTTTGAGAAATTATAATTGTACATCGAATTTTGTATAATTTTTGTATGTACTATTAGAGAGTGCTAGGAAGAAATGAAAGGAAAGGATAATGTTAATTACAAATAAATTATAAAAATATTATTACTCTAATAAAAGTTTTAATTTTCAAATAATTTTCAGCAGACTAGTTATACGTTGGTCCGTTTAAATACACGTCAGCAGCAGCAAATTCAGGTTAATATTTTTATATCATTAAAAACTGGCTATTAATTTGTACTATCATTAGTTGTGATATTTTATTTTGTGAAAAATGAATAAATTATATGGTTGGAATAATGCATTTATTATGTATGGGCCTTGATGATGAAATAGTCGGCGGCACAGCGTGTCTTCAGTAACAGTGATTCTTAATTAGTTTTTATTTCTTTATTTATTTTTAAATATAAGACTGCAGAAATATTAATATCAGAGACAAAATAACATACTGTAATAAACATGTTATCATTATAATAAGAAATTAAAATATTTTTTTCAGAGGTAAAAATATAAAAGTAATTGTAATAGTAAAATTTATCACCATCTATATAAGATTATTAGTTATATTTTTATATATTTTTCTTCATTTTTGTATTAGTACATAACGTGACACAATAATACAAGTTAATTTCCCTTGGTGCCTAATATATATCAACTCATTAATAATATACAATTTACATAAAATGAACTGCAATTTCATATGAATGTGATTCATTTGAGGATTATTAGGAGAATTTTTAAATTTGATTTTATCGTAATATATTCCCAAAAAGAGTAATATAATATTTAAAATGTAAGTTTGAAATAAAAAATTAACTCAAAACGAACTCTAATTTGTAAAAAAATATTATCGGAGATCGAATATTAATTAGTGATTTAATCAAATCAAAGTATATAAATAAGTCTAAATCTATATTTTAAGATGTTATCATAATATATTATATGAAAATAATGAAATATTATTCTACCTATTGTGTCATTTGCTGTTTCATCGCTATTAAACTATCCGTATATAAGTAAAAGATAAATCTTATCTTAAAAAATAATTTTATAAGATTGAATTGTATCCATAACTCACTTTACATAAAAATCTAGAGATTTTAATTATGATAGTTAAAAGAAAGAAAAGAGATGAATCTCTACAGTAATGTGTGTTAAGAAAATCTTGGTTGCTCGAAGGCAGGATCACTGATAATTTGCATGTAGAGCGTGAACAGCACATGCTAGCTGTGGCTTAAGCAAAAATGGTCATAATTATATTCTAAGCTTGAGATCAATTTTTTACCGACTGGTCATTCATCGCCAGCAGCAGCTACACCAAAGCACTTCAAGTACGATGTAGTTATGCACTATTGAATTTTTTTTTTCCTTGATTTGAGCTGTCACTAATTGTGATGTTTTGTTTTTGGTGTCCCAATTTTTCAGGGTAGGGTCAAGGTACTATTACTATCTATGCCCAACTAAATATATTTTTTATTTAATTTCTTAATTTTAAGAAAAGATATAATCACTTTTTACTTAAAATAATCGTTTATAATAAAAATAATAATATTTTATGTCAAGTATTAAAACTTCTAGAAAATAGTTCAAATTAAATTCCATTTCTTTTTAGTTAAGTCAATGTGTGTAAAAAGTAAAAGTTTTGTACTCTTTCTAACGACATGGCGTATCTATAGGTTGTCCTCTTAAGTCAATATAGTTAATTATTAAATATAAATTGTGAGAGTTTGAATTATTTTATCCTTTGCAATACATTTCTTTTTTTTTTTCTTCTTTTTCTTAATTCTTTAGTTTCTCCTTTTTACAAGGCATCCATATTATAAATCTCTCTTGAATAAGAAAAAATATTGTTGATCACTAACCATACCTCTTAGAAGACAAACTTTCATATACGATTTTAATTTTACAACTTGATAGGATTTTGAGATTTTATAATTGAGGAATACTTATAAAAATTTATAAGTTTTCTCACTCTATTCAGCATCTATGGGAATTGAACACACGATGACCACAACTAATCAACTTTAGTAAACCAAATAAATCTGATTAGTTTATTTTAGAAGTTGCATTTTTAAAAGATAGCGAACTGTTCCCACCCTTTCAGGGAGGATCTACGTTAGTCTGTTCTACAATTAAATGCATAA
The DNA here is from genome assembly GCA_007407185.1 of Glycine tomentella. NCBI lineage: Eukaryota > Viridiplantae > Streptophyta > Magnoliopsida > Fabales > Fabaceae > Glycine > Glycine tomentella. The sequence continues at coordinate 326,325 of PYAF01005646.1, forward strand.
TTGAGTGATTTGTTTAATTAGAGCTATCATATTTAAGTAATCAATCATAAGCTAAAATTTTAAGGTAATATTATATCAGTATATATTAAACAGAAACTTATCATTGAAAAGCCGCTAACTGCTTCAATATTAATTTAGCCTTTCTGATTGAAAATTATTGAGTAGTGGCTTTCGCCGTCTTAATTTGGTGTCTAGCAAAATAGGACCATCTGAGTGATCATACGGGACACTGTACTTCACTCTTTTGTATGTTATGAGAAAAACTATTTAAATGCGATTTCTGATCCTCAGTATCACCATAGCTTTTCCAAATCTATGGGACCGTTTAATTTTATTTTTTAATTTATAGTTGGACGCCTTTTCTTGTGTATTACTAGCCAACTTTGATTCTGATTTATGACTCTACTGGTTTGTGCATGTAGACATTGATTAGTATTATCAATAGTTGGAGACGTAGGATGGTGTCATTGTGTGGAACCTTAATCTCCCCATTTTGCTTAATTTTTTTTTAATCTTTTGTAGAGCTAAAAATAGAGAACGGGTTAACAGTGAAAACTGTTAATAAAATGTTCCTAAAATATACATAAAAGTTAAAACCTTCAAATTGATTTAGTATCTTTAACCAATTAAATCTAATTTTATATATAAATGAATCAATGCATTTAAATTTTAATTTTTTATAAAATTATATAAAATCAAATATTTTATATATTTTCTATAATAATTGTTTATAATCTATATTTGTCATCATAATACATATTATTATTCATATATATATATATATATATAATATAAAGAAGGAAAATTATATTTGAATTGTTTAAAGACAAGAAAAATGATAAAAAAAAGAAAAAGAATGAAATGCATGTAATACCTCCATTTGGCTAAAATGTGATAAAAAATAGCCTATGTAGGATTGAAAAATGTATGCTAAGTTTTAATTATATATATATATATATATATATGTATATCAATTTTTATTTTAAGAACAAAACATTTAAACATACATAATTATATTTAAAAATTAATTTTACAATGTGTTATTGGATGAGTTTGTTTAAACTTAAAAAAAAATACCTTTATAATAAGTATTTTTTATATATGTGTTTTTCTAAGAAATAAATATAATTTAATTTTTAAAGTAAATAAAAATTTATTTTTTTAAACAGAAGTAATTTAGACAACTTACTTATAAAAATACAGAAAGTTGTTTATTTTATTAAAATAAACACCTATTTCTAAAAATAAGTTTAAATAAACTAATTATTATATCACTTGCAGAATCATTTTCTATAAAATTATATAAAAACAAATCATTTATATTTTCTATAATAATTGTCTATAATCTTTATTTTTTTTATCATAATACATATTTATTACTCAAATATAATATAAAGAAGGAACAATATATATATATATATATATATATATATATATATATATATTAACTATTAAAAGACAAGAAAAATGATTCATACAAAAGAATGAAATGCATCTAAACCTCCATTTGGCTAAAAGT
>PYAF01005646.1:334315-363582 GCA_007407185.1 Glycine tomentella
AGAAGGTAGAAAAGTCCATGTAATAAAATAACTTTAAAAAGCTACAAAAAAATATAGGCATATATCAAAATAATAAAACAAAAAAGTAGCATAAATAAAATAAAAGTAGATTGAAATTAAAGTGATGTCCAACATAATAAAAAAAAGTCTCTGAAATCTATCTAAGAAATCTTTTTGTTTTCTTTTTCAAAAGCTTCTTATTCTCATAATTATTTTTAAAAGATAAATTATTTATTTAAAAAAAACTTTTATATAAGAGTATTTGATCCAACTTTTTTTTTTCAAAAAAAAAAAAGTGGAATTCAACATTAGCTGATAATTTACTAGGATCGAACAGATATCTATGGTATATAAAAAAAAAAAAACTCTCTTATAACTATTATAAAACCGCCTATATATATGGCATGCATGCACAAGCCTCTGACATGAGAACTGTAGTGATAGACAGTCACCAAATAAATTAGCAAAAATTTTATATATTTCAATTTCTACACTTATTTTAGTATATTTTTACAGTCACTTTCATTACATTTTTATTTTTTTATTCTCCTATATATTTTCTTATCTTACTCTTCCTACTTGCTCCAAAGAGTGTCGAATCATTCTTCATCAACCCAAAAAAGAGAAAAAAAACGAAGTTTTTGTATATCAAAACTAAGTTGTGTAAATTACATTAAAGTAATGTAATTAAACTTTCATTTAATAACAAAATAATAAATTTTAATATGCAACTGTTATTCTGCAAAAAACTGAAGGGATTTTGTGCCAACTGACATGCATTCACGTGTGTGTAAAAAGAATAAAAAATCAATGTATTAAAAACACTGATTAAGAAATAAATTAAAAACTATAATATATAATGTTATCAATATATTTTCATTAAAAATTTAATAAAGATATATTTATTAATCTTTTATCCAATATGTAAGAGCAAAGAATATTAAGAACATCTCTTTTTGTTATGATTTGTTTTCTTTTTAATTTTTGAACAATTTGCAGTTTAGAATTTTCTGTGGATGGTAGGAGATGCTATGGCAGCCGACACAGGTACGCGGAAGTATGTGCTGGTTCCGCTGAAATATTGACTTTAATTTAAAAAAGACCCAAAAACTAGTTATTGGTTATTCCAATAAAACACTACTAATGCTTCTATTTTATTTCCTCCTGGTTTTTAATAAATTATATTTGGGGCTTTAGCCCCGTCTTTTTCTCACAAAAAAAATTAAATAAAAAATATAAGTTTCAATTTTTTATATTTCTTATTTATTAAAAAACTATTTTTTAAAATTATATATGATTTTGAAAATATTAGTAACACTTTTTTATTATTTATTAGTTAAAAAATGTATATATATATATATATATATATATATATATATATATTCCTTTTTGCATGCCTTGTCGTTGTATCATTTTTTCTGCAAATCACGAAACTGCTTTGAGCAAAGAGTCTGATCAATAATTAGTTGGCAACTATTCATGGTCGGTCAATGGTGATAGAGGATTAAAAATAATTTTTAAGAGAAATTTTTTACTTTAAATTATATAGCTATATAAGAGGCATTTTTTGTTAACATATTGTATTTTTTAAAACTTAAGAAACTTTTTTGTTATATAAAAACTAATAATAATTTTTTTTGATAAACCTAAAACTTAATTTTAATTGTTTTATCTTTCAGCCAAACTTGAAACTATTTTGAAAGATAAATTCCTATAGAAGAAATAATTGTTATGTATATCCGTAAAACAACAATTCTTCCTTGCATGCACTAAGTATTTGTTAATTACTTTGGCTTAAAATACACGTTTTTATATTTTTTAATTTTATATATTTAAACTTATTATTCTTAATTTATATGTAATTTATTTAATTTTATATATTAAAATTTTATTATCTTAATATTTATGTTTTTATCTTCATGTATATAATAATGATAATTATTATTTTTTATTTTTTAAATAAATTGTTTCTACTTATCTAATATCTTAGATCCGTAACTGTTAGTAATGGTACTATTACTTGTATAAATTAAGTGTGTATGTGTGTGCTTGGTTTTATATATAAAACTTTAATGTTAAAAAGAAAAATGGTCTTTCACGTTCGTTTCCATTATGCATAATAATTTTTCAACAGATAACTAAATACACCCTAAATAGTAGTAAATACTCATTTTAGGAACACGATGCGCGTTGGGATCCACTCAGAGAATTATGCACTTGCATTTATCCACGTCTCCCTCTTGTGTCATTTTATTTGGGAATTATTTTTTATCATCTTTTTATTTGGGAAATGGGAATTGTGAAGATATCTCTTTGCAATTCAATGTAAACATGGGACTTTTTTTCCTTGAGGGGATAAAAAAAATTTTATTTACCATCTGGAGACAAATTTTAAAAAAGTTCCTGATTGGAGGTAAGTTGTGTCACGTGACACGATTTTGTCACTAATTTTGATCGTTAATTCAGTAACTAACACTTTTTGTAACAAAATATTGTCGTCGCAAACATAAAAAAACAAAACAAATTACAATATTTTGTCGAAAAAAATGTTAACGATTGAATTAGTGACTAAAATTTAACGATCAATTTTTTTTTTAAAAAAATAAAAGTCGTGCCACATGACACGACTTCTAACTCCAAAAAAAAACCTAAATATCCAGCAGTAGATACAATACAAACGATGAGGAAGCTAATTTTTTTTATGGTACGTACGGATCAGAGGAAATGATTTGAGAAAATAGAAAATAAATATAATCATATTTTTTTATTTAGAGGAAAAGGAAAAGAAAACCCAACTCATTAAAATTTATATTTTTCCTTTATGTTATTATATATATATATATATATATATATTTTCCTTCCACTTTTTGTTCAATTCAATTTTCTTTTTTTTTTTTTTTCTGTTCCTTCACTTTCTTTTCATCCAATCAAACATACACTAATTTTCAAACACATCAAGTCCTTTCAAAAGTATGTACAAAAGGGCTACGGATAATTTATCACCCCCGCTTATAATTATCATTTATATAGTACACTTTTTAATGAATGGCAAATTTTATGGCATATTTATTTTAATATTTCATTGTTCTTTTCAAAACGTGATAAGATATATTCATTAGTAATGTACAAGAAAACATTGTGCTTGTCAATAAATGATATATCTATTAGAACCATTAGTCCATTACGATCCAGCGTTTTACAATCAAATCCAGAAACATGCATATGATTTAGCATAATCCTGTTTGTCCTACTAGACGATGTGACAATATGTAGGTCATAAGCATTAATTTAATATTTTTTTGGCATTAGCAATAATTTAATATCGAATCATTAAAAATTTAACAATCTTAATTATCATTGAGAAAAATCTCTCATTCAATTAAAATGATATTGGAAGTCAAGTAATTTAAATAATTTTTAAATTTTATATTAAATATGTTATTTAAATGAAAATTCCTTCCCTCTTTTATTCTTTTTCAAATTGGGATATCATAAAAAAATAAAATAAAAAATCACAGTACGTACCCAAAAAGAAAAATGTGAGGATTGACTTGGAGGGTACTGGTTTTTCTATAAGACATTGTGGCTTTCAAATAGTCTCAATCAGAGACAACTATAAAGCTTCCTTTTAAAGTGATGATGATCGAAGGTAAAGCGTTGGAAAACCATTTCTTTCCCTTCATCCTTCCCCCAAATGATTAGGCCCTTTGCCTGGCTTTAAAACTTTTGCCTCTCTTCATTAATATTCAACCAAGTAAAAAAAAAAAACAAGAAAAAGGAAGAGAGACAAGAATCAAATTAAAATATTTCAGGTCGTCAACAGCCTAAAATAACCATCAATGACACATGGTTTGTGTTTGAAATAATTAAAAGTTACAATCATTTGATTCAGATTAAATTAAACTGAGTTAATTCAAATTTTAAAAAAAATACAATTCTTATATGATCAAAATTTATTATAAGAAGGATAAGTTAAGATAATTTTTTAAAGAAGCTTATGAGGTATTGTTACTGAAAAATAGAAAATGCATCTTAGTAGTATTTTAGCTTGTGTAATGTATAGGAAGAATGTTTATATTATATAATTAAAATTTATAATAAATAAATATTTTTAATATATAAATGATTTTATCATTAAAATTGGTAATAAATAAATGCTATGAATATATAAATTATATTTTAGATTTATCATACATAATTTATATTGTCATATAAGTTTTTTTAATTATTGATAATTTCTTTTAAAAAATATTGAAATTTAATTTAGTAATAAAGATGAAAAGGATAAACTGAAATAAATAAAAGGCTAAGAAAAATCTTTAAAAATGTTCATTGATAAAGCTTTTAGCTAGAAATGCTATCTCTAAATAGTAGTAGTTCGTACAAGAGTACTCTCATTTAATATAATTATTTATTAATTTATAAAAAGAAAATATTTATTTGTCTCATTTAGCTATGAATTTTCGTTACAACACCATCATATAATTTATACTCAGTAATTGTTATGCAAAAAGTTTAGTATTAACCTATCGCCATTTATATTTTAGTGACGAAAATTTGCTTGCTAATGAGTTGCTAATATGCAATTGAATTGATTCCACATTTATTATGTCACAAATTAGTTGAGACATTTTTCCCACTATCTCTACTCATTTGTTGATTATCATTCCACAATCGTTGTTAAATCATAGTTAATTCCTACAATAGTATAAAAAAGGCGGTTTAAATACGTTTTTACTTTATATAAATATGTATTTTTGTAATTTTGATTTTGTAACATTTTTTTGTTCATTTTAACCATATAAATTTGTGTTTTTTTTTGTTTTGGTTTCTATGTAAGATTTTTTTTGTCTATTTTTCTTCATTTTAAGTTTGCACATTTTCAATTTTAATCATTTCAGTTTTTTTTTTTTAATTTTAGTCTCCATAAGTTTGTACTCACATGAACCAAAATTAGAAAAATACATCAATTCATCACATGAACCTAGTGAAAGAATATTAGATTATTTTAATCTAAGTGACTCATGTAATTATGAAATGATTTTAATGAGAAAAAAATTATTATGATGATTGTTAGACTTGAAATTATGTTGAAGTTATTGAAGATTATCTTTAAGTTATTAAAATAATTCCGTTTATTCTCACATCTAATAACTTTGTTTTTTCACATTAAGAAAAGTGAAGAACACAAAAAATGTCAAAGTTTAATCAAAGAATTTCTATATCATCAAAGAGGCCAAATAATGGAAGTTCCAGAAGAAAGAAACACTAATAATAATTTCTGAACAATATCATGAATATGGATAAGTGTTCTAAATTTTTTCATAAAAATTACATAATATGGTAGATGTGAGAATTATGTTATCCAAGATTCTAGTGTAAATTTAGTATGACACTACTATAAAAGGCGTTTTCTACGTCGGTTCTTTATCCTATACAACATCGGTTCTACAACCGTCTTTGTTCTAGGTGTTGTTGAAAATGATGACTTTCAACGTCGATTTTTGAACCGTATTAGAAAAGGACTTTCTAAGACGATTGTTTGTCTGGAACCGTCTTAGAATGCATCCTTGTAATTTTTTTTGCTTCAATCTAAGACGGTTGTTAGCTAACAACCGTCTTAGAAAGTCACTTTCTAAGATGGTTATTAGTTTGGAACCGTCTTAGAAAGTCACTTTTTAACACGGTTGTTTGTCTGGAACCGTCTTAGAATGCGTTCTTGTAATTTTTCTTTTGCTATAATCTAAGACTGTTGTTAGTCCAAAACCGTCTTAGATTGCGCATTTTCATTTTTTTTTCTTAAATCTAAGACGGTTCTAATCTAAGAACCATCTTAGAATATGGTGTTAATTTTTTTTTATAAGAACGTGAGGAATGTGAGGAATGGAGACGAAACAATTCAAATCAAAAGGAAAGCGTATCCAACAACAACGGGTTTTATAAGAACGTACAAAACTGTCTTAGAATTATGATTTTTTAAGACGGTTATTCAAAAACCGTCATAGAATGATAGTTTCTAAGACGGTTTTCGCAAAACCGTCTTAGAAATTTGTTGTATTTGTTTACAAAAATGCCACCGCGTGTCTTTCTAAGACAGTTTCCTGATAACTGATGTTAAATCAGTGTCATAAAAAGCTAATTTTGTAGTAGTGTGATGAACTCTAAATAATTATATATAAAAGTAAAATTATACTAACAACAGTAGCAAAGCATAGGCTTACAAATATTCTTTTCCTCGATTAATGTAACTACTCTATTTTATTTTTTGTTACGAAACACGATATGTACTTCCTTTTCGTTCATTGGGTGCATTATCAGGATTTTTTCCCATAGGTTTCGAATTCGGATGTCATTTGAGTTTGCCTTGGTTTCATAACATGTATATGTGCACAAGTGGTTTCATCGAATCCTGGTGGCATCTACCATGGGAAAGCTAGCAAAGTTTTGCACAGTGAGAAATTGTTTTATAACCATTGGATATATAATATTTTTAATCAAAGGTCAAAATTATTCTCTATTTTTCTATTTTTCTATTTTCTTATTATATCTCCCTTTCCAACTTTGTTCTTTGTCCCCATCTCTCCCAAGCACCAACACCAAGAGCCAACAATGGTGACCCCACCACAATCATCACGACAACAACATCAATAGAAGCCAACTACGGTGACAACACCACAACACCACTGATAGACTACTAAAGATTCAATTCATTCAAAAGGCCCTACTTAGTTTCGCAAGCCTTTGTCATTGTCCTGATTAACTAGTTGGTGAGGCAATAGCTTACCAAGGCTTTGATCAGTAGCTGGTCCAAGAGGATGATCAGCCACACTAGGACTGAGACACAACCTAGACTCCTATGGGAGGCAGCTCAAGCCAACGATCACAACACATATGCAACCACCATGTTGGCGACGACAATGACAATGACGAAATCACCACCACAATGACTCCCTTCCAAGCCAATTATGGCAACACCACCACAACCACCCTCCCTTTCTCATATTCGAAAACCGCTAACCACCCCCCTTTTCTCAAATCTGAAAAAAAAATTTTGCAATCCCTCTATCAGATCTGGAGAAAAAATGCAACCACCATAAGGCCATAATTTACAACAAAGAGATCATAACCTTCGGTCCATTTGTATTTTTCTTTCTTTTTAGTTTTTACGGTTATATTTTTTTGATGCAAAAATCACATGTGCATTTGATTGAAAATGATTTGCGAGAGTGCATGGAGGGAAGGGAGAGAGTGGTGTTGTGGGTGTGGGAATGGTCGCATAGTGGAAGTGTGTAGCGAAGAAAGGAAGGGGAAAAAGAAGAGAAGAGAGAAAGGAAAATGAAAGAAGGGTTAATTTGATAAGAATGAGAAAGAAAAAAAAATAAAAAAATGTAATTTTCTCATCGTGGGAAACATAGGGAGCTTTCCCTTGGTAGACACCGCCATGCTTTTATTAGCCATGAATAGAATATATCATTGGTGCTTGTAAAGTTATGGGTTGCACGTAAAAGTATAAGTTTATATGAAATCAATTCTTTTGTACCGTGAATTTTACTTGTAAGTTTATATACATGTATTGGCTTTAGTTATTATTTCAGGTTCTATTTGAAAAGTTATTTGTAAAATTATTTTTAAAAAATGGAATTTTAATATTGTTTGAAAAAATATTTGTACAAAAAGATATTAATTTGAAATTACATATTAAAAAAAGATTTGTTAATCATCAAAGTGGTCAAATATATAGAGTTATGTATTTTTAAATTATATATGATAGATTGATATAATGATGCTATGAAAGTTTATGTTTGTGTTTAATGAAATTGTTAATTACAAAACATATATGGATTACTTAAAGATTAACTATTGTTTATAATTAATGATATTAATGATTTATTTTCATGCTTGCTAAGTGTATGTTTATACAAAGATATCATGCATGTCAAGAATAATGTGTGTTTATTTATCATCCAAATGTGAACTTAGATGCATGATTAAAGTCTATATAGTTAGAATCCATTATATTTACTCAAAGCATTAATGTGTGAGTATGTTTGAATGTATGCAGTTATGACTACCATGCAGTAATGATCAAGTTCAATGGAATGAACTATGTTGATTGGTCTAAAATTATCCAGTTTGAACTGGTCAAAATGGACTTAGACCTGGCATTGATAATGGATGAAAGTCATCCAATAATTACAAAGATCAATATTAATGATGACAAGTCTCTTTATGAGGCTTGAGAGCAAAGCTATAGAAAGTAACAAAGTTGATCATATGGGATGGAGTTCTAAAGACACAAATTTTGTTTCAAAGCATTGGTAAAAAAGTCTTAAAGACATCATGAGTTTTGATAATAATGCATTTTCTTCATTTGGAGGAAAATTAGTTGTATTTAGAGGAGACTTCAGACAAATTCTTCTCATCTTTCCAAGAGAAAAGTCGTTCTGATATTGTCCATGCAACAATTAATGTTTCATATTTTTGGGATTATTGTCAAGTATTAACTCTCACAAAAAATGTGTCTACAACATGGTTTGGATAATACTACTGCAACAACAAAAGTCAAAGAATTTTCATAATTGATATTGAACGTGAGAGATGGAAAATATCTAAACCAAATGATGGTTATGAATCAATAGAAATTCCACAATAATTTTTTATTACAAATTTTGATGATCACATAGATTTTATAGTTCAGAGCACATATTCTAATTTAAAACAACAACATAATAGAGAAGAGTTTTTGAATCTAGAGAGCTATCCTGACATCAACAATTGAAATAGTTTATCAAATCAATGAATATTTTATTTCTTTGATTCCAGGTAATTTATTTAATATGTTTTATGTTCCAATGATATCATAATACATTTAATTTGAGTTGTTATATAAGTCAATTATAATGATCTTTCATTAATCTAGGTGATGACCAAAAATATTTAAGTTAGGATTCTATTGACAAATTATAAGCATTTGAAATCCAAGTATCTGAAGTATTTATTCTTGAATTTCTAGGCTCTCTCAGAACATCATATCTTTCTAACCATAAGATGAAACTAAAGGTTGAAACTCCAATAATGTTATTAAAAAATTTAGACTAGTATGAAGGATTATGTAATGAAACTAGATTAATCGTCAAAAAGTTAGCAAATCATGTCATTAAAGAAAATATAATGTCCGAAAAGAACATTGGAAAATTAATTTACATTCCTCGGATGTCTATCTCTCATTTACAATCACCATGACCTTTTAAACTTTTTAGGAAAAAATTTCCTATAATTGTCTCATATGTTATGACAATCAACAAATCTCAGGGTCTATCATTGGCAAGTGTTGGATTATACATGTCTAGACTTGTGTTTAGTCATGGTCAAATACATGTGGCATTTTCTAGAGTTCAAAGCAAACATGGATTAAAGATCTTAATACATGATAAGGAAGGGAGTGCATTAAACACTACCACTAATGTGGCTTTCAAAGAGGTCTTCTAAAACCTCTAGCAAGTAAGTGTCTTAACATTTTATTATCAACCAAAATTTGTATGATAATATGATACTTCAGATAATTAATTCAAAAAAAAATTGTGTTTGATAGGTTACACACAATGGTTTATCTTAAGCTATTTAGTACTATTACTTTCACATATTTTCTGTCATTTACAGGTAATAACCGTATCTTTGAGCTTAATTGTGATTTGATATATGTTGTTGTTATCATCAATTAGATTTGAAACCTTTTATAATTGAATTTGTGTTGGACTATATGAGAGACTTGACTTTTTGGATATTAGATTCATGAAAAATATAATATGAATGATAATTTAATTACATGGTTTAAGAGTGATGTAATTTGCAATTCTTTCTCTTAACTTAGATAAATCACACAGATAACTCTAAGCTTTTGCAATAAAATAAAAGTTAACATAAAAAATTAACCTTTTAGTGTCAATTATAATTTTTATTTTTGAAAATGTACTTATACTATGTGTATAATGGAATGTTGCAATTAGGTTTGAAAAACTAAAGTGAATAAACTAAAAGCAATCCTAATATGTAATATGATTAGTGAAAACATATTGAAATCAATCCCAAAAACATAAGTTTCTTGCATTTTGTTTGCTTTGAATAAGGAAACATCATCTAAATGTTTTTTATACAATATTTTTGCACAATTTAGATTCATTCAAGTCAATTATATTTATATATTGGTCACCACTTAAAATCATTGAATTCGTTATATCTTATTTGACACTCTTAATTAAGTGGAACCAAATATTTGTTGGTATGGGTACTAAACTAGTTTTCCTACAAAACAAAACAAAAAAGTTTAAGTATAAATTAAATGTTATAAGTAATAAAAATTACTAGTTCATACTCTTGATCATCATCATCATCATCATCATACAACACAACATTTTAGATGTAGTTGGTGACTATTCCTGAAATGAAGCAAATCTCTTTTTGCTTCAAGTATTTGTTCCCGAGAGTTACTAACGTAGCATTTACTAGAATCCTCCGGTGCAAAAATCTCAAACCTATATATTTTGCCTTTAACTTCGAGCAAACGTTCTACATCATTTGATATGGACACAAAGGACAAAGGTAAATGGTTTTTTATTAGGGTCACCAATGAAACCATTGTTTACATAAGCAAGTAGGTCATGGTATTGTTGATCAGTAACATCTGCATGTTCCCTTGCCATAAATCCACTGAGAAAGATCTCACTTGGGATTCTTTGATCCCAACGAACCAATAATTCTTGTAGATCCTTCCTTGTTAATGATATGAGACTAGTATTGAATTGTCTTTGTCAAATTTTCCAAATTACTCATAAATATTTTCATCTTCAGAAGATCCTCTTTAGCTTTTGCCACATATGGATTTGCAATCACTTTTGCATCAACTTTGTTCTTCGGATTTGCAATCACTTTTGCATCAACTTTGTTCTTTGTATCCTCCTATAGTTTGGGAGAATATTCATGCATACAGTTCCTCCACTTGTTCTTTGGAAGAAAACAAAGGGGATTCACATATACTCCCCTCATTTTGCAAGCTACAAAAAAAAGGGTTAACTATGTTTTTGGTCCCTGAGCTTTTTCAAGTATTTATTTTTAGTCTTTGAACAAAAGTTTGATCGATCTTAGTCCATGAACTTTTATTCCGTTAATGTTTTTAGTCCTATCATTAAATATCACTGTTAAACAATGACATGTCATTAGTTTTAATACTATTATATTATGTTTTATGACGATTTTAAAACTAGAAATCGCTTAGCCAAAATATTTCAGTTGGTATTAAAAAAATTTCGGATGTTCAGAATTGGCAAAAAATGCTTTTGCATTTTTTTATTTTCTCTTCCTTCCTCGATCAATCTGAAGTCCAGATTCAAAATCAAATGGAATTAAAACTACTCAAGAAATTTAAAGGTAAAATAAAAATACTCAAGAGACAGATAGTAACTAAGAAGAAAAAAAATGGTTACTGTACTAGTTAATTTACATTTAGCATATTTTTACAACGTCAAAATTTATTTTGTAATAATATCTAAAAATAAAAAATAAAAACAACCCAAGTGAGAAAGTTGAAGGAAAAAAGATACAATACAATACTCCACACCACCACAGGCCTCATCAACATCATCACTTTGCCTCAACCAGCACACGTTAGCAACCACCACCCAAATAGGAAAACATGCACATTTTTTTCTTTCAACTCACATCCTACTCATAGTTCAAATTCTCGGGTTCGAACATCTTATTTAGGTCAACAACCCACACTGCGAAATCGTTGGACCCACTGTTGCCACCAAAGAGAAGCGATGGCAATAGCGCCACATGGTGGTGGTGGTCATAAAGGGTTGCCTGAAGAGCATCGAGTCTAGCATCGACTTCAGTGGCATTCTTCCTAATAGAAGTCGCTGACATGTCGCAACCGGCTATGAGGGCAATGCCACCTTCTCCATCAACCATTTTGGTTCAGATTTGTGACTTTTGCAAAGCCTAAGTGAGAGTTTTCCCAAAGTTGATAAAAAGAACCTGCATTTTGGGCTAAGAGATAGTGGAGGGCACTAACAAAGTTTAAACAATTTTGACTATTTAGTTTGTAAAGTTTAATTACTGGATCTCATTTTGGATTTGGGTCTAATAAATTTCATTTTGATTTTGAATCCAGACTTCTTATCGATGGAGGAAGGAAGAGAAAAAAAAAAGGCAAAAACATTTTTTTGTCAATTTTGAAGCACCATAAATTTTTTAATACCAATTAAAACGCTTTGGCTCAATGATTTGGTGATTTTTAAATTTAAAAAAGTTGACCGCCCACTAAACGAAATATAATAGTATTAAAACTAATGACACATCATCATTTAACATTGATGTTTAATGGTAAGGACAAATAATTAACAGAATAAAAGTTACGACAAAAAACATAGTTAACAAAAATAAAACACCAAACAAATTACAAAAGATGTAATTATAAAGTGCATAGAGGTTTCTGTCATTAGTTTTTTATTTCCTTTCAATATCTTATACTTCATAAATTTGTAATTAAAAGACAAAAATTATCATGATTGTACAAAATTACCGCACGCACGTGTACAAAATTACCGCACGCACGTGTACAACATTACCGCGGTCATACAAAATTATTATGATTGTGTTCTTTTGATTAGCTCCATTAATGCATGATTTTCAACTCTTTTCCCCATGAAGCCTCTTACTATTGAATCTTTAAGTTGTCACATGAACCAAGTGGAAAAAGTTGATTATTTTAATCTAAGTAGCTCTTGTAGTTATGGAATGACTTTAATAAAAAGACGTTTAATGTGATGGTTATTAGACTTAAATTATACTACAATCATTGAGGATTATTTTAAAGTTATTAAAATAAGTCTCTCTTTTTAGTTCATTCAGGTTAATTTTGGTATTAAAGAAAATAGATTTGAAAATGATGTTATGAACGCTATCCAAAAAAGTAACAACCATGTGATGGTTGTTAGACTTGAATTATACTACAATCAATGAAAATGATGTTACGAAAGAGTGACACGTAAGTTTGGATACCTGAACCTACTTCCGGATCAAAAAGTAACACATTTCAATTTTTCGAGGACGAAAAAAAGACTCAAATTTTGTAGGGACGGATTTTGAATATTTTGATATTTGTAAGGACAAAAAACATATTTTAGCCTATAATTTAAGTTTTAAAAAATTTCACTTAGGTTTGGATTCGTCCTAGCCTAGCTTCGGGTTAAAAAATAATACATTTCAATTTTATCAGGACAAAAAATATACCAAAAATTTTACAGGGACAAAAAACATATTTTAGCCTAAAAAAACACCAATTGCATAAAATGCTTGCAGCTTCAAAAGAGAATCTAAAAAGAAAGAAAATTTGTATCAGTATAATGAAAATAAAATATAATTGAAATTGGATTAATCATTAAGTTATTTCATCATTTTCTTCTGTTTCTAAAAAAATTTAAGAGAGGGAATGATGACTAATGTTTAGGAAAACCCCTTACATTTACCTTATCTTAAAAGAAATAATTGTGCATGAGATTCTTTAATTAAATTATTTCTTCATTTGATTAATTTTTAAAAATTAAAATGTAAATTTAAAGTTTTAATTTAAGTATTGTGTGTAAAAACAATATATATTTGCAAAAGAAGACTCAGTCAAAGTGTTTTTTTTTTTTTTTTACAAAATCAATCAATAAAATTAATAAATACTTAGTAACAATAACACAAGAATTGTTAAAAGAAATTTGCACCCCTTAAGGGCAGTGAATAATTTGACTTATTTTTTTATACAATAATTTGACCTATTTTTCTGTCAGCAAGTGTTTATAGAGGGAGGGAGATTTCAAATGTATTCATAGCTTTGGGTCTTTTCGTAGGGAGAGGTGTTCTGTGTGTGCTTGAGTAGTGTGTTTTTTATTATGATATTTGTTGGCAATTATGGTTAAACTTTGCTGGTTGTATTAAATTATTTTTTTTTGCAATTAAAAAATAATAATTTAGAAGAAATAAAATAAGATGAAGGTTTTATTGAATTGAGTCCAACTCCTATGATGTAGAAATATTTCAAGAAAAAGAAAGACTCAAAGATTTTTTTATAAAGTTAATTTATGGTAAAAGAAGGAAATAAAGAAAAAAAATCATGAATTTGATTTTTCTATTAACAAAAAAATTAATAAATAATAATTAACATTTGTAAAAATAGAATGGGTTCTGGCACAACTGTAAAGTTATGTCTTGATGATTTATTAGTCATGAGTTCGAATTCGAAAATAGTTTTTTTGCATATCCTCCTCGTAATGAGGAGTCTGGAAAATAAAATAAGTAATTTTTAGATTTTAGTTTTTTAATTAACATTTGTAAAAAAAAAATCAAAAGGCATGACAAAAGAAGAGAGAAAAAAGAAGATACCTTCTTGGGGGATTTTTTTTTTCAAGAGAGATTAGGGTTTTTATCAGGATGGAAGGAGAGAGGGGTATCAAGGCTGAAAGCGTTCTCCGTTTTCAGCAACACCTTCTTCTTGACCGTTCTTGTGTCACACGAATGGTTTTGTAGAAAAACAAGAGATGAAGAAAAATAATCTTGAGCTGCAAATCTTTTCCTGTTGTGACCCCAATTCAATAAGGGAGGTTCTGAATGCTGCAACTCCAAAAGGATTTTAGCGACTTCTTTCTCTTTTTTAGTGTACCACTTTGATGAACAACCGTGCTTCATCATGTTCTGTCCTATTTTTTTTTCTTTTGTTTCTGAGAGCAACTTTAGTAGAGGATCTTGGGGAGAGATCTTCAGCTGAAGAGGGAATGCAGATGTCCACGTGGAGATCCGGTTCTTCCCTAAGAACCCTTAAGATCTGCACGGAGTTAAAAAAAATGATTTTTTATGTGACGGACGAAAAAAATAAAAATAAAATTAAAAGTTAAAATTAATTATATGTTTTATTAATATTCATATATTTTGTCCATACTTTATTAATTTATATTAATTACTTAATTAATTAAATTAAATTTTAAAAAGTGAGGTATATGTGAGACCCATTTAAATTATCTAAGATCTTAATTTGGGATCTATCAATAAAGGTGTCACAGATCTTAAGAGATTTTCAATCCTACTTGTCACTATGGAATCCACCAAAAGTGGTCTAAAATCTCAATTTGAGATCTATCACTAAAGATACTCTCAAAATCCTAATTGTGTCTCTCTATACTTTTCTTTTGGAATGTCTTGAAAGCTTAATAGATGTTGAAAATGAGAGAAAAATGATAAAAGAAATTAAAAATAGATAAGAGTAGTTAAAAAAGGAAAAAATATTTTAAAAAAATCCCTATCTAGCCTATGGATGTTAACACATGTCTATGTAGAAAGATTATACATGCATTATATTCAAACTAAATATAAAAATTACACTAACTATATGGGGGTTTACACAATTAGATGCATGTGTGTCATTGTTTTATGAAAACTAAATATCCATGCATTATATTCAAAATATATTATTTATAAAATTAAATTTTTATATTAAAATAAATATAATTAGTTACTTATATTCTTTAAAATTAAATAAAAAATTATTAGAGACGACTCAGGTTTTGGGCTTTCAAGATTGCTCCCTAATGCGTGTCGACGACAGCTCCACAAGGCAGGGACTCCTGAGGAGTGTTTGTGACTCAATTTAATTTAATTAGTTTTTCATCACAAACTCACTTAAATTAAACTTTAAAAAACTCATTTGAATTAAACATAAAAAAATATGATTCCATTTCATTAATTTTTATTTAAAATAAAATTTGAATCAAATCAATATTTTATGGTTTGATTTGATTTTTATTAAAATATTATTTTATTGAAATTTATATATTTTTTGAACTTTTAAATTAAATTACATTTAAAAATTGCTAATAACTTCAGGAAAAAGAAAAATTATCAATAACTATAAAATTTATTAATATGTTAAACTGGTAAAAATCTTTCAATTTCTCATCAATTTTAAATCAAATATGCTTCAAAAATATATATGAAAAAAAAGTAATATGTATTATATAAGTTCATATACATAATATTATAAAATATTATTAAACTTAAATGGTATATACATAAAATTATATTATTAAAATAATATAAGTATTAATATAAGTATTGTGAATAGATTGAATTTGGTTTCAATTTTAGAAACATAAACAGATCAATTAAAAAAAAATCCAAACAAATAAAAAATCATTTTAATTCAATTTTTAATTATTATTTTAGCCATTTAGATTTCAACATCCTTATACTCATGAGTGGTGAAGGGAAAGTGATGAAACTAATTTGGCATATCTTGCATAAAAAAAAAAAAAAGATTCAAAAAGATGGAAAACTTATCATCCATCTCTTGGTTTTAACTTCGATCGGTGGCAGAATTGGCATTTCTGTGTGTGCAAGCGGACCGGCAATTAAGACTTGCATGGATCAAATCTTAACTGTAGGAGAATAATATTTTTGATCATTCGTTAAAATAAGGTATTTAATTAAATTAAATTAATAATAGTAATAAATTACATCAATTACCTCTGTGATACTATGAGGTTATGTTGTGACTGTGTGAGTGCATAGATGACTTTTGAAGGTAGAAAGCACGGATTATTTTGCTGAAACTTTCTGTGAGAAGAGATTGATGATTGGTTTTGGGATTGTACATTGGTATACTTTTTCGTAGTTACAGGCCATACTGTACACCTTGTACAGGCCGGGTTATCTACATTCTATATTTATCAATTACTACATATATTCGCCTTTAAAAAAACGAGATTATGTGCTACACTGATTTTTCTTGTTTTTAACAAGTGTCCCAAACAATTGAGATAAAATTGATATTTTTTCCAAAATTGGATCTAAACGAGTATTTTTTATATGAACCAAAATATTTTTTAACCGAAAAAGTAAATGGTTAATTTTTTTTTAAATATTAAGATCTATTTAATGGGTTGACATTTTTAAGAGATATTTTTGTTTTTCCATAAGTATAAATTAGGAATTGAATCTGTTACGGATAAAAGATAAACATATATTATCTTTTGTTCGATCAATTCAAATGTTTAGATCTCCAATAAATCTGTTATCGTAACCACCCGAAGATAACCACTAGAAGATACAAGATATGACTGATATCTTCCAGTTATCAATATCTCCGCATATCAAGGAAGAAGATATTGGGCTCAACCGTCTGGTTATCAAAGTCCAGGTAAAATCCTATAAATACAGCCTACTCCATGGTGAAAGGTACGCATACAATTCTGACTCTCTTTCCATTCACACAGCACACACTGCACCCAAATTGCTTCGTGTGTATTGCTGCTGTGATCTTCTTCTTCCTTAAGTTGCTTCAGTTCATAAGCTTCTTAAGAGAGAGAGAGCCTGATCATATAGAAAACCATCCAACACCACTTGTTGGACATTCTGTTCTCTTCGAGCAGAACAGTGGCGCCGTCTGTGGGGACGATAAATTTCGAATCCCATCATCTCTCAATGGCTAATACCAGAAGACACCAGAACGTCAGACGTGAAGACCCACCCAGGAATCCGAATTCGGAGAATGTGGTGGCAGAAGATGCGTTGTCCCACACAACTTCATCTCGTGCGGGACCTGCAACACATGCGCCGGCCAACACACCACCAGCCGCGCAAGAAAACCCTGAAGCTTCTCAGCGGTTCATTCAGAATGCTCTCCAGTCCTTGTTGGCTCGAATGGAGAATTTGGAGAAACGTTATGAACTCCAACGCCAGGAAGACATCCAGCGGCTAATTGCCCAGTTGGAAGATCGCGATAACAGAAGGCGAGAAGAGGAACGTCGGCAAAATGCCGACCACATGGAAGACCACGCAGAAACTGACCAGCCTCATGCAGCAACGAGGAGGCAGAGACCAGCGATGTCGGCCCGCACGGCGGGAACCGACCAGAGAGACCCCGTTGACCATTCTGAGCAGGGAAGGGCGTCTCGTTCACGACACAAGGCACTTCGCTTGTCCTCGGCCATGACACCTAAACACGTCACGGAGGAGAGGCCGACGGGAGAGATCATCCGTCACCCCGGTCAAGGCGATGGCACATATCGAAGGAAGTATCGCCGGGGTCATCAAAATAACAGTCCATTCATCGACCGCATAGTGGACACCCAGTTTCTGGAGGATTTCGACGACTCCTTCTTGTCCAAATATGACGGGAGCCAAGACCCACAGGTACATATCAACGAGTTTGATATGCAGATGTGTGTTCGTGGAATTGACGAATCCATCATATCTCAGATCTTCGCTACGACCTTAACCGGGACCGCCCAGACCTGGTTCCATTCATTGCCGCCGAGGACCATTCACAATTTTGAGGATTTCGGCCAGAAGTTCTTGCTGAATTTCGCAACAAGCAAGAAGCAGCCGAAATCTGAGTTTGCTTTGGAAAAGATACGCCAGCAAAATGGGGAGACATTGCAGAGCTACTTGGACCGATTCAAGGAAGCCGCACTGTAAGTCCAAGGGCTAGAAGAGAAAGTCCACGTTCACCTTCTGTCGGCCGGACTCAATGGATCTTCCCGACTTACCAAGTCGATTTATAAGGATCCTGTGAAAACCCTAAACGAATTTAGGGTCCGATCAAAAAAGTATTTGGAGTTGGAGCAAATGGAGATCGCCAACTCGGCCCCGAGGGAAAATAAAAAACCCTCCTCACCATGGAACCGACGTCAGGAAAATTTCCAGGTCGGACAGTCCAGCCGACATCCGGTGAACGCCCCGGCAGGCCGACCTCCACGAGGCATCCCGGACCCTCGTTCCAGGCCCGGGAGATATGAGCTGAAGTTTGACAGATATGCTCCACTGAATGCTACGCGTGGGAAAATTTGGAAGGAGGTGGCTTTTACCGAGATGAGGAAAGTCGACCGACCTCCTCCCATAGTGCAGAAAGAAGGGATAGATTATTCTCGGTATTGTGATTTTCACAATGGACCGGGACATACGATCGACCAATGCTGGGAGCTCCGAGATGCAATAGAGAGGTTCGTACGTGAAGGCAAGCTGCGCCAATATGTGATTTGAACCCAGGGGCACCAAGCCAAGCGAAAAGCCCAGCAGGAGAATAAACCACGAGATGACAAGAAAAGCAAGAAGGACGAGGAGTTCCCAGAACCCGAGTTCGAATGCAACGTCATCACAGGAGGAATGGGAGGAGGAGGCGACACGGCCAATCACCGGAAGAAATACCTCAAGGAGGTAATGTCAGTAAGGGATAGGCCGAAGTTCAAGGAAAACGGCGGCGGGAATAGCAAGAAAGATGCACCCCCGCTGATTTATTTTACCGAGGAAGACTTGAAGGGAGTGGTACCCGGACATGAAGACGGTCTCGTCATAACCGGAACCGTAGCCAATTTTCGGGTCAAAAGGATATTTGTCGACAATGGTAGTTCGACCGACATCATTAACTGGAGCGCCTTCAAAAAGATGAACTTGAAGGAGGAAGACCTGAGGCCGTGCCAAACCATGTTGTACGACTTCAACGGAGAAGGCACCGACTTAAAGGGGGCCATCGATCTCCAGCTAACACTAGGAACAAAGGAGGGCTTCAAGTCGGAAAGGGTGACGTTCACCGTCGGTGAATTTTCGTCCCCATATAACATTATTTTGGGCATACCCACACTCCACAAGTGGGACATCCTGATGTCCACCAAGCATCAGAAGATGAAGATGATAGGACACATCGGCAAAGTCATTATGATTTGCGGAGATCAAAGGGAATCCCGGCAGTGTTACTACAACACGATTAGGGAAACGGAGGGTGGCCCATCATCCCCACCTCGAATTCGGCAAGGGGAGCAGAGAGGATCCAGGGCCGAGGCACATCCATCCCGAAAGTCGGTTAATCTAGTAGAGCTGGATCTACGGGATGTCGATGAATGGAGACCAGAGCCGGTGGACGAGCTCGAAGATGTCCAGATTACGAAGGTGGGCAAGCAATGTGACCCAGAAACCAAGGGCATGTTAATTCAATGTCTGAGGGAAAATCAGGATGTTTTTGCTTGGAAGGCATCCGAGATACCTGAGATTAAGCCCACCTTCTGTTGCCACAAGTTGGCAATGTATCCCGGCTCTAAGCCAATAGAACAGAAGAACAGGAAGCTCGGCCCGGATAGGAAACAAGCTCTGACGAAGCATCTTGGAGAATTGCTGGAGGCCGGATTTACAAGAGAAATACAGTACACGACATGGCTCTCCAACGTGGTCATGGTGAAGAAATCCAACGGGAAGTGGCGGATCTGTGTCGACTACACA
Organism: Glycine tomentella; assembly: GCA_007407185.1. Classification (NCBI taxonomy): domain Eukaryota; kingdom Viridiplantae; phylum Streptophyta; class Magnoliopsida; order Fabales; family Fabaceae; genus Glycine; species Glycine tomentella. The sequence goes on from PYAF01005646.1 coordinate 354,623, forward strand.
GACCTGAACAAAGTTTGTCCCAAGGATTGTATCCAATGCCGAGTATCGATCAGCTTGTAGATAGCTCAGCCGGTTTCCAATTGCTATCATTTATGGATGCTTACTCTGGGTATAACCAGATTCCCATGCATCCAGACGACAGAGAGAAGACGGCATTCAGAGGTATTAATGCCAATTATTGTTATAACGTCATGCCTTTCGGTTTGAAAAATGTCGGGGCGACCTACCAGCGGATGATGAATAAGGTTTTCTCGAATCAAATCGGACGCAACATTGAAGTATATATTGATGATATGATCACGAAGACATCGGCCACCGGGGACCACATCCAAGATTTGGAAGAAACCTTCCAAAAACTGAGGAAGCACAGCATACGGTTGAACCCACTAAAGTGTGCATTTGGGGTAAGAGCCGGGAAATTCCTGGGTTTCATGCTGACCCACAGGGGAATAGAGGCAAACCTGGATAAATGCAAGGCCGTCCTGGATATGCAATTTCCGACCAACAAGAAGGAGGTCCAACAATTGACGGGGAGGATGGCGGCCTTAACCCGGTTTCTTCCAAGATCCGCTGAGAAGGCTCTTCCTTTTTTCAAGCTATTAAAGAAAGAAGCAATTATAGGTTGGAACTCGGCATGTGATGAGGCATTTCAACAGATCAAGACGTGTTTAACGTCACCTCCAATATTGTCAAGCCCGAGCCGGGAGAAACGCTCGTCCTGTACCTCTCGGTCGGCGAAGAAGCCATTAGCGCCGTACTGGTCAGAGAAGTGGGCAAGTCACAGTTGTTGGTATATTTTGTGAGCCGAGCTCTCAAGAACTCGGAGCTGAGATACCAGAAGCTCGAGAAGGTGGCTTTTTCTTTGCTCACCACCGCAAAGAGGCTTCGCCCATAGTTTCAGAGCCACATCGGCGTTGTACGAACAAATCAGCCCATCCGACAGGTGTTGCACAAACCGGATCTAGCAGGGAGAATGATGAACTGGGCCATTCAGCTATTCGAGTTCGACATTCAGTATGAGGCCCGACATGCTATTAAGTCACAGGCCTTGGCCGACTTCATAGTAGAACTGACCCCGACATCAGCCACTCAGCAGAAGGATAAGGTGTGGAAAGTCTATGTTGACGGTTCGTCCAATGCAAAGGGAAGTGGAGCCGGGATCATCGTTGAAAACCCCGACGGTGTATCTTTGGAACAATCATTGCAGCTTAATTTTTCAACTTCTAATAATCAAGCGGAATATGAAGCTTTGATCACCGGGCTGAAGCAAGTCAAGGAGCAGGGAGCATTGAGGGTCAACGTCTTCACTGACTCGCAGCTGGTTTCCGCGCAGATTGAGGGGAGATATCATACCAAAGGCCCTTTACTAGCCAAGTATCTGGTTAAAGTAAAGGAGATGATGGCAGACTTTGATGAAGTAGTGGTCGCGCACATTCCAAGGGAGGAGAACACCCGAGCCGACATACTATCGAGGTTGGCTAGCACGAAAGGAGCGGGGAACCACAGGATGGTTATCCAACAGGAGCTTGCCCAGCCGGCGTGCGTCATGATCATACTGGTCGCCGAGGACTGGAGGAGGCCCATAATTAACTATTTGGAGCAAGGAGTCGTCCCAGATGAGGAACTAGAAGCGAAGAGATTGATCCGAGAGGCTGCTAGATATGTAATCCTCGACGGTGAACTATACCGTCGAGGCCTACATACTCCGTTATTGTTGTGTCTAAGCTCAGACCAAGCTGAGTATGTGCTCTCGGAAATACACGAAGGGATCAACAGACAACACATAGGGGCAAGAGCTTTGGCACTAAAGGCTCTTCGCGCAGGGTACTTCTGGTCGACCATGAAGGCGGACGCAGCAGAGCATGTTAAGAAATGTGATAGTTGCCAAAGGCAAGCGAAAATAGTATGGGTCCCCCCGTCCGAGCTTAGCTTGATCACTGCACCATGGACATTTTACAAATGGGGCATGGATCTACTGGGGCCGTTTAAAGCTACAGAAGGTCAAATGAGATGGCTAATAGTGGCCGTTGACTACTTTACCAAGTGGATCGAGGCCGAGCCATTGTCTGCTATCACCTCGGCCCGTGTTCAAAAGTTCTTGGAACGGAGCATAATAGCGAGGTTTGGAATCCCGGCGGAAATTGTTACCGACAATGGGACGCAATTTTCCGACAGTACGTTCAAAGCAATGATGACTGGCTTCCATATCAAGCACCACTTCGCCTCAGTAGAGCACCCGCAATCTAACGGCCAAGCAGAGGCAGCAAATAAAGTCATCCTTGATGGGTTAAAGAAAAGAATGCATGAAGCCGGCCCGAACTGGGTTGAGCAACTCTATTATGTGCTTTGGGCTTACAGAACTACAGCCCAAACGGCTACCGGAGAAACCCCATTCAGGATGACTTATGGCTGTGAAGCCATGATTCCTGTAGAGATCGGCCAATCATCTTGGAGGAGGCAGCATATAGTTCAGGAGAACGACAATGATGCTGCACTCGCTGCCGAGCTGGAATTGATAGAAGAAGTCCGCACGGCTGCCCATCGCCGAGATCTACATCAAAAGGGCAAATTGGCCCAAAGATTCAATAAAAGAGTAAGACCGAGGTCTTTTGAAAAAGACGACCTCGTGTTACGCCGAGTAGACATCGGAAATAAGAATGCCCAAGACGGGAAGCTAGCAGCAAACTGGGAAGGATCGTACCGGGTTGTCCAAAATCTTGGGCAAGGAGCATAATTGTTGGAAACATTGGACGGCAAGCAAGTCAAACGGACTTGGAACGCGGACAAGTTAAAGAAATACTATAGCTGACAATGTGCAGCCAAGAAAGTCCATGCTTTTTCCTTTGGTTGGCTTTCAGTTGATCATCGGGATCATGGAACGCCACCATGTGTTTCCCTTTAATTGGCTTTAAGTCCGTCATCGGAATCATGAATACCATGTGTTTCCCTTTAATTGGCTGACAAGCCCATCATAGGGATCATGGGAGTAACTGGGATTTCCCTTAGTCGGAATCACCAAAAAAATTTCATGTATTTCTCATTAGTCGATTTTGTGAACCGGGAACATAAAACCCGCGCAAGTCTGTAATTGAGATCATGAATTCATGTAAATCTTCGAAGATTATTAATAAAATCCTTAATGCAAGGAACATTTTTTGTGCACAAACTTTGAGCGCTTAGTCGTTGTTTTATATTAACTCGGTCCTGATCAAGCCGACGTAACTATTTAACCACGGTGAATCATCGGATTTTCTGAAAGAATTACATCTACGGGTTAACGTTACAAATATATTAACAGTTGCTAAGACGGGAACATGATCCCACAATTATATTTAACGCCGACCAAAGATTCGGGTTAAAAAATAAATACTTGGCCATAGAAGCCAACATACGAAAGTGAAGTATTTAAAATCCCGATCGACAAGTCAGGGTAAAAAGTACTTGGCCGTTGGAGCCATTATACGGAAGAAATAAAAGAAACATACGAAAGTGAAGTATTTAAAATCCCGACCGACGAGTCAGGGTAAAAAGTACTTGGCCGTTGGAGCCATTATACGGAAGAAATAAAAGCGGCAAATCGTAGTTGATAAAAGCCGACTAGAATTACTTTATAAAAGTGTGCAGAGTATTCAATAATTGTTCAGAAAATAAAGAAAATACAAACACAACCGGCATTCCGGCCCTTCAGTCCCCGTCGCCACTTTGACCAGGACTCTCCTCGGGAATGTCCGCTGAGCTCGGTTCTTCCTCTTCACTATCGGAAATCGCCAACAATTGACCATTCCCGACGTAAGATTTGAAGTGCATACCCTCGGTGTTCAGCTGGATGCCGGGGTTGAGGAAGCGGATCTGGTCCAGTGCATTGTTGAAGGAAGCTTCGATGGACCGAGCAAGCTGTGACTGAACAAACATGAGCTCCTGGAAGGTATCATCAGCTTGCTTGGTTTTCTGTTCATTAACTTCCATCAAATGCTTACACCGATCAAGGGCTTCGACGGCTCGACCCCGGTGGACGGCCACACTCTCTTCCAACTTGGCCATAGCAGCCCGGGAAGATTCAGCCTCCACCCGAGAAGTCTCCAGCTGGGCCCGGGTAGCCTCGAGGTCGGCCGTCAGCTTGGCCACCGACTCTTGAGCCTCTTTGGCCTCCGCTCGGGATATTTCCATTTCTTTAAATGAAGCCGCAGCATTTTCCCGAGCAAGGTCCAGCTCCTGCTGAAGCCGCCGAGTCTCACTCTCAGAAGCTCCGAGCTCGGCAGCCACCTTGCAAGCCTTTTTGTTTAAAGATGCGAAGCTTCTAAGCAAAGTGGCGGTCTTCAAGTATGTCAGCTCCATTGAGCTCAGCTCATCCAACTCTGGAGCGGAAAAGGGCACCAAGTCGGAATACCTCTTGGGTGTCCGAGCCACTTCTAAAAATTCCCGAGTCACCCCATGATTCCAAAGAGACCGGGGAGATAGCCTAATGTGCTCCTCGGAAGGCTCGAGCACCGAGGAAGGTGCATTCGTCGGGATTGGGACATCCGGAGCAATGTTGTCTGTGGGCTCATCGGGAATGATGATGGGCTCCTCGGCTACAGGAGAAGGAAGCGGAGGAATTTGAGCCTCCACAGCAGGCTCGGCAAGAATTGGGGCCGGGTCAGCACCAGTGGTAGTGGCCCTGCTGGTCCCCCCGGTCAGCTTTCGCTTTTTTTGGGATTTGAGAGCCAGTAGGTGAGCAGGTCTTGGCACCGGGCGAGAGTCCATTTCGACCGCTGCACAAACATCAAAAGATTAGCAATAAAAGAAGTGAAGTATTCAGTTTTATCTATGAAAGAAATCTAAACTGACCACACTGAATATAAGAAGCTATGGGGGCCAAGCATCCTGACTCTTTGTACGACATTATTCGAGCTGCAGAAGTGGCGTCAGAATCCGACAGCCTAGTCTCGTTGGTTTGGTAAAAGGCAGAGGGAAAGTCATGGTGAGCGGGAGACCAATATAATGGAAACTTCCAAGATTCCGAGGAGGAATCAGTTGAGTTAGAGAAAAAAGGATGTTGGCCGGGCTTGGCAACGACCTTAAAGAATTTATCCTTAAAGCCCTTGAAGGACTCGGCGTATAAAGAAAAAAGCCGACGGTCATAATGACAGTCAGCACGACCTCGGAAAGAAGTCCAACCTTTCCGGTCGGCAGGTTCCCTACCGGATCAGTGGGTTTGAACCATGAAAAATATAAAAGAATAAAGGACAAGTGCAAGGAACTTCTAGCCTTCGGCAAAGAATCTCGAAGGCTTGCATAAAGGCCCAGCCGTTCGGATGAATTTAGGAAGGGGCAACTTGCAGATGATTCAACACCCGCATTTGAAAGTCGGTAAAGGGAAGACGAACTCCCAACCGAGTAATGACATCTTTATAAAATAAAAAGAAGTCGGGATCGTTCCCTTCTCGGGAGGAGCATATGGGCTCACCCGGGCAAGGAAGGCAAATGTGAAAGCCCTCTTGAACCCCGAGGGGGATCAAAGCAAGGTCCTCGGAATCTAATACCGAGGTGTGTTGTAACACCTCATGGGTGACCCAAGGGAACCTACCTATTAAAGCAGGGGAAGGAATTTCAGATCGAGACTCGGTTGCGGATTCCTCAGCAGTTCTGGCCCGAGACGAGTCCATAATTACCTACGGCAATAAAAAAGAAAATTATTAGTAAAGTACCTGGAAGGAGAACCGTCAAGGGGTGGGGATGAGAAGAGGTCGGAGCCGGTAGGGAAGACTCTTCAACAAAAGTCGACACCCCAGTACTAAAATCTGACCGGGGTGGTGATGTGTTGGTTTCCTTGGGAGGAGGTTTAGGAACCCAGATGGGGTTATGACGACATCGGTCCAGCAGTTCCTCGGCCTGTCTATTAAGATCCATATTGGCTAAGTACATGAATTTCTCAATACATTTTGAATAGTGTTCGTATTGAATTTCGAAATTTGGCTCGGGTACAGGGTAGGTTTTCGGAATCAATTGAAGGGGCATCACTCGAAGGAGCGGGAGCCCTGGGAAGTGCCCTAGACTCGGAGGCAAGTATTGCTGACCTCTGACGTGACGATGACCCCAAACTAGAGGACCCTAACCTGGAAGGATCGGGAGGTTTTGGACCTAATCTGGAAGGATTGGGAGGTTTTGGAATAGGGACTTTGGAACTTCCTGGGCCAGAAGGAACTCGAAGCAGGGACTTTCTTTTTTCTTCTTCAGAAAGGGGCAAACCATAAAGCCAGAATGCGGCACGAGGGGAAACCGTTTTACGGATTTCTTCTTCTTGTTCAACAGTGTATTTCATGATGAATGGGAAAAAGAAAGTACAAGAACTGGGAAATATGGAAATAAAAGAAATGTGCAGAAAAGGTCGACACTTAGGGTTCGTGCAGAATGAGACGAAATATAAGGAATTATAGTAATAGTAAATGAAAGAAGAAAGTGAATTGAAAGATACCTGGAATAGAAGAAGGGTGATGGAAAGAGGATTGACAGCGAGGAACAAGTAACTCGAAGGAGGCACGGGAAGAAGCAAAGAATGTCGGAACCGCAGAGGATGAAGAAGAAGCCCAAGAGGAATGAAAAGTGCAGAAGATTCGAAGGCAAAATCGAAATGCAGAAATTATGAGGGAATTACTCACAATAAAGCACCATAATGACTAATGAGGAAACGGAAGGGGCACATTAAACAAAAGGAATAACCGCCAGAATTCAAAAGTTATGGATAATAACTGCTAGTTGTGGAAGAACGTGGAAGGGGTAAATGCGTCATTAGCGCAAAGAGGAAATGATTAAAGCGTGCAAAAAAAGGACAGAAGTTGATCGACAAGACATGTGGCAGTTGAAAACTGGAAGACGTTCCATTCCTCTATGTTCATAGCTGTTCAGACTGCTTTGAAAAGACAAGAGATAGCTCGGCAGTAACATCGATGAAAAATGACCGATGGACATTGTCAGAAGGTGGATTATCTCAACAAGGGGCAGACGCGAAGTATGTCTCGGCTCGGATAATGATTACCTCGGCTCGGGTCTTGATCACTCGGCTCGGGTCTTGATCACCTCGGTTAGGGTTTTGATCATCTCGGTTCGGATAATTGTTTCCTCGACTCACACCTTGGACACATCGGCTCGAACGAAAACCATCTCGATTCGGACACCAATTAACCTTGCTCGGGTTCTTCCCAAGAAGCATGGTCGGCTCCTTTACTGATACATCCCGGCCACCCAGAGTGCTAGATGACCGGGCTGATGGGCATCTGTTATGGATAAAAGATAAACATATATTATCTTTTGTTCGATCAATTCAAATGTTTAGATCTCCAGTAAATCTGTTATCGTAACCACCCAAAGATAACCACCAGAAGATATAAGATATGACTGTTATCTTCCAGTTATCAATATCTCCGCATATCAAGGAAGAAGATATTGGGCTCAACCGTCTGGTTATCAAAGTCCAGGTAAAATCCTATAAATATAGCCTACTCCATGGTGAAAGGTACGCATACAATTCTGACTCTCTTTCCATTCACACAGCACACACTGCACCCCAATTGCTTTGTGTGTATTGCTGCTGTGATCTTCTTCTTCCTTAAGTTGCTTCAGTTCATAAGCTTCTTAAGAGAGAGAGCTTGATCATATAGAAAACCATCCAACACCACTTGTTGGACATTCTGTTCTCTCCGAGCAGAACAATTTGAGTGTTCTAAACTTTTTATAAATCAAAGATTATAATAAATGTGAAAATTATGTTATATAAGATCCTATAATATAATTTTTTGTATGATAAATTCTAAAAAGTACGCATGAAAGTAAAATTATACTAATATAAAAACGAACTAAAAAACTTACAGAAACCAAAATTTTAAAAAGAATACAAGACTTAAAAAATATTTAAGTCTTAATATAAATTTGCTTAAATAATTTTTTTTGTAAAATATGGTATTTTATCTTTTGAAGTTTTTTAGTTCTTTAAAGATTTTTTTTGTTTCTTTTTTTAATCTAAAAATTTTAAAATTTTCATCTATTAATCTATGTCATCATCTATTTTTAATAAACAGGGATTTAAAAATACATTTTATTCTAAAAAAAGATATGTGATTATTTTGTCAGACTCTCTGATAACGTGATGAGTCAATACACTCTTAACAACAAAGAAGATCAAAAAATTATTTAAGCTATATAATTAGTTTTAAAAAATAGTATAATAACTTTTCTACACAAAGGAATTCACATTTCCTTTAAAGTAGAGTATTTTTAAAAAAATATCTTCTTGATGTAGTTTTTGTGATGTTTCCAAATGGGAATATCAAGACTATATAATTTATCTTGAAAAAATATATCATATCAACTTGTGATAATTTATGAACATTTAATAAAAAAAAATATGAAACTATTGACATAATCCCATATATTATCTTTGTGATTTTAAACAAAACTTTAAAGTTTGAACCAAAATATGGTGGTGGTTATAAAATAGATGAAAAATATGTAAAAAGTAATTCACTTTACGAGAAATTGGATAATTAAAAAGTCCAGTACCTTATTCTTAACTAGTTGTTTGTAAGATTTAATTTTTGCTTAATTCTTATCATATTTATGATATTTTTTTATTCGATCACTATTTGAGTTTTATATTTTTTTATATAGATAATTCTAATGAGATAAATTTTACATCTTGAATATATTAAAAAAAATTTAAAAATCATATTATAAAGAAAAAAGTATTTGTTTTGGAAGAACAACATTAACTCAAATTTATGTGTTGAAGGATCAAAATAAATCTTTTAAAGATAAAAGGATGAAACATTTTTTAAATCAATATACTAAAACGAATTATAGTGAAAAGAGAAAGCAAAAAATATATATTTTAGCCTTAATTATAAAAAAATATTTATGAAGTATAATGTACAAATTAAAATATTAATTTATTAAAAACATCAAATTATGTAAATCTTATTGTCTAT
>PYAF01005646.1:375415-388731 GCA_007407185.1 Glycine tomentella
GAACGACCAAACCTCCATTGTTGAGTGCCCCAAGCTTCCTAGACCTTGTTTCTTTCACCAAACCACATCCTTAAAGCACCAATCTTGTTAGAAATGTGTTGTGAGCTACAATCCTTCCCTTAAATCCCTTGAAAACCCCTTTAAGCTGAGAATCCCTTTCTCAAGGGAAATCCTTGGAACTTGAGTTTGGCGAGGAACGACTTCGATTCTTAGACACCTGAGCTAGGAGAAGCTGTCCACCAGCCCTTCTAGTCGCCATTGAGGTAAGAAAACTCGAGTTTTCCCGATTAATTTGGGATTTGGGATTTTGGAGGAATAGTGACCCAATTGAGCTGGGGCTGGAATTAGCCATGGGTCCTGTAGAAAAGTGTGTTTAGAACGGTTTAGTGGTGAAGGATTAGCTCTCAGATTGTAGTTTGGTGAACTTTGGTTCCTGGCTCTGAGTATGCATGTGTGACTTGTGTTGGGTCACTGGCTGATGTTGTTATGACATGCAAGAGCCTTAGTTATGGTTTTGCTGTGCCCGAGAGGCCAGATGAACGGTGCCCTGGGGGTGATATGGACCGTTCAAGCTATATTTTGAATTCTTGAGTAATTAGGCTGTATAGAGCTTAGAGCTCTCTATACTTGGCTTGCATTGAGTCTGTGGGGACTCTAAAGCCTTGTATTAAGCTGTGATGGACCTCTGAGGGTCTGTGAGAAGCCTGGGTTGTGCTGGGCTATGGTAAACCTTAAGTTAGAGACTACTTGACATGCTGTGCTTGTTTGTATGATTGAATTGGTTTTGATACGTGCATATGTGCCTTGTTTAGGGCTTGACACCGAGGGTGTCAGTGGCGTAGGCCACCGAGTAGGGAAAGAACTGCAGAGCTCGGCTTTGCCAGTTAGGTTCTTGGTCCCTAGGGATGTTTCCCGCTTGTTGTGCTCCACCACACTCCGAGGGAGTGATGGTTGCATTCATGATGCATTCATTGTGGTTGTTGCATCCTCATAATGATATGTATGCTGCATCTATACTTGAAAAATGTATGATGCCTGTGATTAGATCTTCTAGCCAGTAAGATAGATATGGACCTCCCTAGGAGAAGAGCGCACCTCCTAGTTTGGTTTGCTCGTGGGTGATGATGATCCCAGGGTGATGATGATCCCTTAAGACCAAGAGATAGGTGTGTCCCGTCGCGGTTGATTGCCTATTCTCGGAGGTACCATATACGTCGCGGTTGAGTGTGAAGGGTCGTGCAGATTGCCTTCGTTTCCTTAGATCATTCAATGTTCCTCTAATGGTCTTGGGTGGGGGATGATATACAATTCGGAATGTTGCTCGTTGTTGGACTTATGAGGTCCCTTTCTTTACTTACTTGGGCGGGAATGTAAATGTATTTTGGTTATGGCCTAATAATGTTACTTATTGATCACTATTTTGCACTTTCTTTGTTTTAGACTGCAGTGGCAGTAGGAGAGGAGCCTAGTCCTAAGTTGCCTTACAATGAATATTATGAATATTTTGGCCCAGACTATAATCTTCACATCGAGCCATCCATAATGGAAAACCTAAACACACCCAGGGATCTGGAAAAAATTCGGTGAGTTTGCATTTACTGCCTTTTCTTTTGCATCACAGTTGATGATTCTGATTTCAATTCTTTTTTCATCATGATTGAGGAAAACATACTGGCCATGAATACTTAATTAATACTTGTGAATCTAATTAGTCAGATGCACTATATTTTTCTGTAGCTAAGTCACATCCTTTCTGCAAATATGATTCTTCGACTTTTTAGAACCTTCTAAATAATTGCATCTGCCTGAACAAACTATAATTTAGACTTCGGAGATGGCCCTTCCTGTTGTTGGGTTGGGTTGGGTTGGTTTGGATTGAAGACATGTTGTGTTGTATTTGTTCTAGTTTTCAAATATCTAAAGCCACCATAGCAAGTTGTCTCTCCTATGTGCCAGAGGCCAGGGGGCAGGGAATGAACATTGGCAGGATCAGAGCTTCTGATTTCTCATGCTGTCATGCATATGATGCCCATATAAGTCTCTCTCTGTGTGTTTGTGTTGGCGGGTTGGTTTACACTGGGAAGTGGTTACAACTTACAATTTTAATTATGATCTATACCCAAATGCCTTTTCATGTCTACCAGCAGACATGACATGTAGCTTTCCTACTTCAGATTACAATATATATGTAAAGTATGTTATAGAAGTAGTTTACCTGCCTTCCCACCAATGGTTGGAGAGCCAGCTTCAAATCTCCATGCCTAGCTGGTAAATGCTATCACCGTAGAGACCAATAAAGGGGAATTCTATTTTATCATGTTAAAGTATTAGCTTGATGTGTGCAGTAACAGTTAAATGTTTATCAGATATTTTCTGTTCTTTCTCATCTATTCTAGTCCCATGTTACTCAAGTTACTCAAGCATCTAGTGATAATTGCTAGGATTTTCTTGAAGCTAAATTTGATTAAAATGGATTGTTTTAATTGATTTTCCGGGAATACATTACAAGAACAACTTTCCAGGCTTCCCCATGCACCTAGTGCACCTTTTCAAACAACACCATCGGTCCTGGAAGTTCCAGAAGAGGTTGTTACTCTAACTAGTTGCACATATTGTCACTCTTCAGTTTTCTTCTTTTTGTTTGATTTTATTCAGTAAATGGTTTCAGGAAGAGGAGGACATGGATGTAAGACCAAAACCTCGTATATGGAGTGGTGAAGATTTTGATTCTGATCATGATGATGACATGGGTAGTTCAAAGAACTCTGATTTAACTACCCAAACGAGGTAAGGGATGTATATTGTTTTAAAGCGAAAAGTAAATCCATTTGGTTTATCACTCTTTATAGTGTAAGGGTAGGTATATTGTGGGTTTGTGAGTCTGTAACCTTAATGCTCTATGTAGCCTAGAAGCTCCAGCCTCTCTTTTGATTGAAGATTTGGCTGGATAGTGTAGTGCTCTTTAAGCTCCAGCCTCACTTTCACAACTCTGATTATATTGCATGAGTATTTACAAATAAATTTGAAGAGTGATGATGATAACAACAAATCTGGGAGGAAAGCCCTGGACCGGATGGATTAATTTTCAAGTTCATTAAAGAACTATAGGAGGTTATCAAATCTGACTTGCTACACATTATGAACGAATTTTATGTAAATGGAGTTTTTCCGAAGGATGGTAATGCAAAGAAGTGAAGGATGTTGTTTGGGCTTGTGGTAATGAGAAAAGCCCTGGACCAGATGGATTAAATTTCAAGTTCATTAAAGAATTTTGGGAGGTTATCAAATCTCACTTGCTACGCTTTATGGACGAATTCTATGCAAATGGAGTTTTTCCAAAGGGTGGTAATGCATCTTTCCTAGCTTTGATCCCCAAGGTCAATGACCCCCCAGTCCTTAGATGAATATAGGCCTGTTTCTCTAATAGGCTGTGCATATAAAATTGTGGCCAAAGTTCTGTCCACAAGGTTGAAGAAGGTGCTGCCATATATCATTGATCATTGCCAATCAGCTTTTACACAAGGGAGGCATTTGCTGCATAGTGTGATCAGAACAAATGAGGTAATTGATGAAGCAAAAAGATATAATAGAAACTGCCTTGTATTCAAAGTTGATTATGAAAAGGTGTATGATTCGGTAAGCTGGGATTTCCTTACATACATGATACGGATGGGGTTCTGTCCTAAGTGGATTACCTGGATCCAAGGTTGCTTGAAATCAGCTTCCATTTCCATTTTGGTTAATGGGAGCCCATCAGCTGAATTCATTCCCCAAAGGGGTCTTAGGCAAGGAGACCCACTTGCCCTGCTATTTTTCAACATTGTAGCTGAAGGATTATCGGGTTTGATGAGGGAAGCTCAGGACAAAAATTTGTATGAAGGATATAAGGCTGGGAAGAAAAAATGGGACATTAGCATCCTACAGTATGCAGATGACACTATATTTTTTGGTGCTGCTTCAGTGGAGAATGTTAGAGTTATAAAGGTTATGCTGAGGTCCTTTGAGCTGGCTTCGGGTCTGAAAATAAACTTTGCCAAGAGTAGTTTTGGGGTGTTTGGGAAAAATGACCAGTGGACAACAAGTGCTGCCGGGGTGCCAAAGAAGGTGGTGGATAGGTTGGTGAGGATTCAAAGGAGGTTTTTATGGGGAGGAACTGATGACTAGAAAAAGATTGCTTGGATGAGGTGGGACTTGATTTGCCATCTGAAGGAGTTTGGGGGTTTGGGTATTAAGGATTTAGTGAACTTCAATCACGCCTTGCTTGGTAAATGGCGCTGAAAATTGTTTCACCACCATGATGAACTGTGGGCACAAGTTCTGGAGTCAAAATATGGAGGTTGAAGAAATCTGGATGAAACTAGTAGTAGGTCCGCAAATGAATCAATCTGGTGGAGGGATTTGTGCCTAGTTTGTAATTCGAATGAGGAGGGGGGATGCTTTAAAGAAGGGATTAGATGGAATTTGGGATGTGGGTCAAAGGTACTATTTTGGGAAGATGGTTGGATGGAGGATGGAAGGCTTTTGAAGGAGAAGTACCCAAGATTATATCATATATCTTTACAAAAAAAGCAATTTATTCAACAAATGGGAATGACTTCACTGGCAGGATGGGAATAACAACTTAGATGGAGAAGGGTACTTATGGAGGGAGAAATACAAATGGCTATAAAATTCTTAGAAGATATACAGGGTGTGCAATTGCAAGTACAATAACTTGACACTTGGAGGTGGGTGGGTGATACAAGTGGGATATATAAAGTGGGGAGTGCTTACAGGCTAATTAATAAGGAGTTGTCAAATCAGAACCAGGATGAGGTGTTCAAGGATTTATGGAAACTTAAAATCCCTAACAAAGCTGCATGCTTTGCTTGGAGACTGTTTAGTGATCGATTGCCCACCATGAAGAACCTTAGGAGAAGGAATATGGCAGTAAATGATGACAGGTGCCCGTTCTGTAGAAGTAATGTGGATGATGTGTCTCATTTATTCTTCAGCTGCACTAGGATTTTGCCACTATGGTGGGAATCCATGTCGTGGATTAACTCTGTGGGTGTGTTTTCGATAACTCCTAAAGAACACTTCTGTCAACATTCCTACTGTTACATCAATGGACTCAGATTTCAGAGGTGGTAGACCTGGTGGATTGTTCTGACCTGGTGCATTTGGCATCATAGAAATAAGATTGTCTTCCACAATGCCAGTTTCAATGCCCAAAAGCTGATGGAGGATGCTCTGTTTTTCTGCTGGTCATGGCTAAGAAATATGGAGACTGGTTTTGACATTCCTTTTCACTATTGGTCTAGTAACATTGGGGATGGGTTCTGTATTCAGGGAGGGTCTAGCATATAGATCTTTATTCTGATGTTTTGGATGTGAGCTTACTTCCCAGCCAGTTCTTTGGCACCCTAATTCATGTTGGTCTTCATGTATTAGGTTGCCATAGGTTTGTGCTGTGATTAGGTTGCATATATTTCAGTACCACTGGTACTCTTTTTCTCTTATATATATATATATATATATATAAATACTTTGCTTATAAAAAAAAATAAAAAAATAATAACAATAATCTTATCCTATTAGTTGAGGTTGACTATATGAATCACACGATATTATTTTGTTCTATTAAAAACCAAATTTTCAAGGATATTAACTATGAGATTTCTTTTAGTAATTTCTTTCAATGTACTTTTTGGTCTTCCACTATCCTAAAAATCATGCAATCTCTCTTCACACTGATAATTCTAGTGACTTCTTTGCACATATCCCAAGTCCAAATCACTTGAATCAATCTACTTTCTTTGGTACCTTTTTGTCAATTTCTGTAGAAGATAAATTAGCTTCTGTTTTAGCCTTTCCTAGCATAAATCCAAACTGTTCCGTCATAACCTTATGGTGTGTTTGGTAGAGAGGAGAGAAATAATATTGAAGAAAATTTTTGTACTTTTGTTATGGGATCCACACCTTTTACACTCTACTTTAATTAAAAATTTCTCTTCTATTTTCATCTTCTAAACCAAACACATCCTTAGTTTCTTTGTAGTGTGACTCAGATTTTTAGTGTGTTTGGATTAGTTTCATGATGGAAAATAATCAATTAAATTTTTATGGTGAAGGCAAAGCAACAAATAGTTACTTCTACTTTTTCATGATGTCACCATGATTTTGTGGAGTAAAATTGATTCTTGTGTGTTATCCAAACACACTATTTATCTCTATTATAGTTTACACAATTTTGACTATCACTTTTATTTTTATATTTAGTAACCAAAGTGTTTTTTTTCCACTCATCTGACTTTATTTTAGATATCAAAATCTCATTAAATAATTTAGTTAAGCTAAATAATAACCTGTTCTCTCACCTATTCTCAAACTTCAATGGGAAGACCAACAACTTTATCTTTACCTATCCTTTTAAGGACTTCTTTTACCTCTTAATTTTGAATTCTTCGATAGTATGTTTAATTTTGTTCCTCCTCTTGAATTTATAACCCTTCCGTATGTTGTTCTCCTTTTGATATTTTGATCTATAACCTCTACTTTTCTTTCTTCATCTTTAATATTCTTATTTGGTCCAATTCTATTGATTTCCTTTCTCTATGTTTGGCATGCATATATATCTAAGTTCACATCCTTAAACCAAAATCTTGATAAGACACTACAAAAACTTCGTATCGTGCCTCACTCATAGCTTTCCTTGTCTCATATCTAGCTTTTCAATACCTTGCCAATTTTGCAACATTATTGCGCTTGAGTAAGGCCTTAAAACACTCCTTTTTGTTTCTTACCTTTTATCATTTTCATTCCATCACCAAGATTCTCTATTTCTCAGTCCAAAACCTTTGGATTCACCAAAGATAATATTAACAACCCTTCTAACCTTTTTAAACATCTAATCTCCGATGAGGGTAACACTCCTTGTGATTTTTAATTGCCTTTCTCCAATAATTTATTCTTAAAAGTCAAGTGTTATCACTCATGAGCTGACACCACTTGATTCTTTGATTTGCATCTTCATTTAGGACCAAGACCTTGAGTTGTCACAAGACTCTCCTCATGGAATCACTTTGCAATCTTTGCAAGTTCTCTTATAAAAATAAAAAATCCTTACTAAAAGAAATCAACTCGCAACTTTGAGATTCCACTCTTATAAGTTGATTAGATGGCCCTTCCATTTCTTATCACAACTGTTCATAATCTTGAAATCACGTGTCATTTGAGAAGTTAAGAATAGTTTCTCCTTCATTTATTTAGATATTCAAAACCAAAATTACTGTTAGTTCCTGTAAATTGCCTTACCTCAGTGTCAACATGTCTATTTAGATCCTCACCTATGAGAATCTTTTTCACTTTTTTTTTCTGGAAAGCCATGAACCAACCTACCTCTCTAAATATTCCCAAAATTTCTTTGAATCCTACTTGTGTATAAACATTGCTGATATTGATAGTCTTATGTGCAACTATTAATTTTTAGTAAAAATAATATTGCATGAAGCCTAATAAATTAGGGTGTCAAAGTTCATTCAACTAAATTTTAAGCTCATTTGTTTATTCGAGATTAAGAGAATATATTGTTGAATAGGTCATGTGATCAATTAGCAAATGGATGTGATTACATTTGATTCCTTTTATCAAAAGCTAAGAACTATACACTATATGCAGCAGGTCTGTTGCAGATGACATGGACGAAGATAAAGATTAAAGCAGGAGTGCACTCCTCATCTTAGTAATGATAGAACAGAGCAAGTACCAGAGCTAGTATTTTATAAATTAGTGGGAAGCTCATTGCTTTTTAAACTATTACATATTTTCTCTAGACTCGATAGATTTTGCAGTTTAAATATTTCGATGCATAAAGTAGGAAGCAGTGTTGCCAAATGGCAGCCTGGGGGATGGTGCTCTTGTAATGTTGGCTTTGGTGGAGCGGATTTTAAATTTCAATAAAAAAAATATACACAAATACCATTTTACCCTTATGGTTATTAAAAAAATCCTATTCTTAATAAGTTTATAATCCCCCCCCCCCTAAAAGTGAATTATTATCGAAAAAAACATTTTTTAGTCACCAAAAATAAATAAATCAAAAATACAGTTTTAGTAAAAAAAAAAATATTTTGAATTACCTAATCTAATAGGCTGTGATTACATAGCCAAATTTACAAAACTTATTCAATTTTAATATTAATCTACATAATTTAAGAATTTAATGTAGAGTAAATCACCATTCGGGTTCTTGAATTTACATGATGCTTTTACATTAAGTTTAGAATGCAGAATAAACTCTAAAAAGTGTATTCTGTCACTCCAGTTAGTTTCGAATTAGACGGCTGTTATCTTCACAATCATACTTGTAAGAATCAACAAACTCCTTTTCTTTCATGACACTTGTTAATGCAAAAAATTCAAGTACATTTTCTCTTGGCCCTTGGTACATCTTTTGCTTAACCGTTAGCATATTCATTACCTGTTTTTTGGATTGATCTTTGCTTAATTAAAAGCTTTATCAATAAATTTCAACTTATGCTAAATTCAACTATATTAAAGTGTGTTCTTAATATTTTGTTCATATGTCGAGGCTTTATAAAAATCCATGTAAGGAAACAGAGTCCGATGCTACTTTGATTTTTAAATTGATAATTTTTCCCCTTTGCAAACTTCTTTTCTACTCCCCCACGCACCCGTTTTAATATTGTTCGCTTTGTAAGTTGACATAGTGGATGTAAATTGTAAATGATACAAATACAATCCAGGAACTATTATTCTCACTACTAGTAGTGCTATTGGCCCCACCAAACTGGGTAAAATTTCACTTTTACCCTCTCACCAAATCCCCACACCATCTTTCCTTCTCTCAGATCTAGCACCATCCCACCGCACCGCACCCCACTGCCGTGTGCCTCCCACCCTCCCGCTGCGACCGAACCTCGCTCACAGCCCACATTTGCATCACTACCCAACCTTGCACGCAACCCACCCTCGTGCCATCACCGTCATGTGCAACCCACCCTCAAGCCACATCCCATTAAGGGTAATTTTGTGTCTATAGGAGAAGGGAAAGGGGAAGGCGGAAGGAGAAACGGAAGGACACTTCCATTGAGTATACAACGAAAAAAAAGAAGAAACAATATAAATATAATTATGTTGTACAATATAACAATAGAATCATATGCCGTTGTACACACATGTGTGAAAAAAAATTAAGAATATGATTTTGTTGGACATTATACAATAGAATCATATTTTTATTACTTTATTTTTTTTGCACACCCATATAACAACGAAAACATGATTTTGTTGCACACTTGTACAACATAATCATGTTTCCGCGGTGTTTTATTTTTCTGACCCCATTTATGTAATGGAAACATGTTCCATTGTGGTTCCATCTAAGGGGCATTTTGGGAATATAGTTAAAAGGCATCCACGTGGGTTAGTGCCAATAACAAAAATGTAATTCTAATAGTAATGCCCTTTTTGTTTGGTCCATTCTTCATAAAGGATAAACGTGCAGTGTGACTTGAAATGACTTGAAATTTAAGTCACTGGACCTTTCTAGGGATACATTTGTATTGATGGCACTTAACACACACACAGACACACACACACACATATAAAATCAAATTATATTGGTATAATTTTGATAATTATTATATCATTCTGTAATTTTTAATTAAATAATATTTTTTTAAAATTTACCGTTAGATTGAAAGTTTTTTTTTACATAGATCGTGTATACAAAATTTCATATAAATTCAAAATAATTTGTTATCTTTTTCATATAAATTAAAATTAATGCAATATAAATATTTCAAAATATATTGAAATATGAATAATTTAATTGTCTTCTTGTTGTTGTTCAATTTTGACAAAATTTGTCAAATAATCTTGATAATACGTAGATATAATTCAATAGTTGAATAAATAAAAATCACATTCTATATCAAATTATAAAAATGATGAAATAATTTTCAAAATTACATTAGTATAATTTTAATCCCTCCTCATATATATATATATATATATGCAATTGTACTTATATCCTATGTCACTTGCAAAAATATTCATAAATGGATAGGATAATTACTTGCTCATTAAGAAAGAGATTGGGGTCAAATATTTACCCATAATTTTAGTTGGAGATGGGTGTGAGAATATGTACCTAGAATAAGAAGTCATCATGTTTTTATTCTATCTTATTTTTATATTATAATATTTTATTCTAACCACCAAATCAATCTTTAAATTTTCTATAAAAAACAAACAAACAAGTCTTTATGTATTGTTTGCTTAACTTAATATTTATTACACCATTCTTGTGTCCTGTACCCATTTGTTCTAAAAAGAAGAAAAAAATTATCTGAGTTTTTTCTTCTCCTTTTTACCATAATAGAATTGTTGTAAAGGGTAATGTAAGAAACTTGTACGTGTGAAATGTTTTAAAAATAATCTTTGATCAATAATGCTATTTTCATTGGTAACCTTAGATAAAACATTTTATCTCCACCCGAAGTCTTGCCAACTGATCTAGCCTTAGTTTTATCCATCGATCTAAACCACTTCTTGGCTTTGCTTTGAAGGTTCTAATATCAGTAATTTTAACTAGAAGTGAAAATATTGGCTTTTAAAGGTGAGAATTGTTATTGGTAAGCAGAGACTTGATAAATTTTAATTAGGCTTTTGAACTATTTGTCATTATTGAATAGGTTCTTCAATTTTGTTAATGGGTCTCTCAACTTATACTTATTTTTTAATTAAGTCCCAACAATGACCTAATTAAAAAATAAATACAAGATTATGAATTTAACTTTAAAGAAATAGTACAAGAAATTAACTTAAAATTATCAAATAGTTAAAATACTTGCAGATTAATTTAACAAACAATATTTTGCATTCAGATTTTTGTCTCAAAATCTATTCCAAACTTCGTTTGAAAGGTATCCAATTAAGCTCTGAATTGTTAAAGCAGTTTCATGGGATATATCCATAGATTATTACATAAACTTAATTTACAATATAATTTTTTTCTATAAATTAAATTAATTGGAAATTAATATGTCATTATTTTAACATAAAATAACTATATATCTTACAATATTTTAAATATTAATTGACATAAAGTTTTGCTTTAATCTAATTTAATCTTTGAGGGGATCGAAATCTTCTTCAGATGGTTTCCCCATCCAACAGAAGGGAGTATGAAAGGCTTTCTTAGTCCATATTTTGTACCTTCCACGTTAATTGTGTGAGGACCTTGGTGATCTCTCTTTCTGCGCAAGTCAGAACTATTGGCCCATGTACGTACAGTTTGCTAATTAAAAAAAATAAACAAATAAGAACCCAGCTTTTCCAAATTCGATCACTGTTAGCTTCTGCATAGAGTGGGATTTTTAAATCCCAAAACCATACTACTAAGGGTTTCATCAAATTTATGCAATCTTGCGATGGCCTAAAGTTTCTCAGATAGAGTATCTTATGCCCGTTGGAAGTTGGAACAACCCAAGCATATCTTACAATTATATTCTTTTCATGATTCTTTTACAATATCTATATATAAGAAATTGCATGCCCTTAAACGACTGCTTGAAAGGCAGATACGTTTGAAAAGGAAAATCAAGAGAGAGAAATGAAAAGCATCCGTATGATTCATTTTAGATAAAAGGGAAAGGGAAGAATGAAATCAGGGCATCTCTTTGACCCATAATCATAGGTTTGTTTAGAGTGGCAACCATCATGGCCATCATCATTGGAAATCTTATAGACGAACAACTTTTAGCATATATAAAATATAATTGTCTTATGAGAAAAAAAAAGTTATGTATAATAAGAGTCTAAAATATTTTTCATAGTAATTCAATCATAATTCATAACTTATCATGTAAGATAAATTTATGAATTTTTAAAATAATAATTTTAAAATAATTCAAATTATAATATATAATTAATGATAATATAATCTAATTTTATACTTATTATAAACATTCTTTAGGGTCATAAAGAAATACAGATAAAAGCAGGTGGTGGTCTTCGGACACAAACTTTTTTCTAGAACCCGTAGTGCATGTGGCAATCGAGCATAATTCCGAATCCTATCAATTAGCTACGAGTGGTATGGAATATAATATAATAATATAAATATGCTGATCAAATACAAGAGAAATGTATGTTATGTATGCTGGATCTGTCTGCGAATTTTTGAAGAATTATTTTATAGTTCAAAATTATATATATACTTAATTGAAAAGAAAAAAGTAATCACTAGATATGTGCAATGATGACTTCGCGGCGTCAAAATCATTTCTTGGTGCATATGATTCCTAAAACCAAACTCTTAAATCTCGTTTTAAATAAGATTCGTTGCACTGACATACGCATGGCTAATTGCTTGATTCTCAGAGGCATCGCACTTGTGTATTTTCTTGCCCCACTAATTTCAGAATGATCTAAATATTAATTAAATAAGAGCATAATCAACTTAGGAATTGTTTGGCTTTAGTACATGCCACATGACAAAGACAATCATATAGTTAATTATTCTTTTTATTTTAATTATTTCATATTTACATCAGGAGGTTTATATAATATTGCTCTGAGTCTCTGACCGAATAAAATACACATGGTCGCATTTGCAGCAACTGAAATTATACGATACCAGATTAATTCATTCTGGAATATTTTTTTAATCATTATTTCAGAATCTTTTTAGTGCTCCAGTTGATCCTTTTGCCCAAATCACACCAATAATCCGTCTGTTGTTACAACTAAATAATTTTTTAACACGAGACCTTTTTCAATTAATAATTTTTTTATTAAAACTGTTTCAATTTAATTTAATTAAAGTTTATTTTTTGAGTTTACGAAGAAGCAAAATTTATATAAAAAAGAATAAAAACTCCTAGGTAGTACTTTTTAAAGTCTTAAAACCAACTTTAAAGTTGACAATAAGAGTATTATTTTTTTTTAAAATTGATTAATTCATAATTTTTAGCTAAAAATTAAAGTTACATATAAGTTAGAATTTATTCAACAATATATTCTTGGATCTTGGAATTTGAAATAAAGACGCGAGATAAGAAGGAAAAAAAAACTCCTAAAATTAGCTCATCTATTTTTTTAATTAAAAAAACTCAATTTATTTTTTAGAGCCTATATAGCATTGCATTTGACAACTTATCCTTTTAAGTAGGAGAGAAGTTTAAAATAAAATAAATAAAAACACTATAATAGGATGCGGAGTCTTTTTGATTTAAAGAAAATATGTAATTGTTTTTTAGAATGAATTTGAAGGAATGCGAATATATATATATATTCCTACCACTTCT
>PYAF01005646.1:397985-411578 GCA_007407185.1 Glycine tomentella
TATTTATTATATTAAAAATCCAAAAAATCCCTATACAGTAAATGTATATATTTCTTTAGCATTTGTCTTTAATTTAAACACAAGAGCACTAAGCAAATGAGCTATTAATGGTATTGTATTGAATAAATCAAATGCTTTATAAATAAGAGTCCTACTGGATAATAAATATCTTATATATGATAATTGTTAAGATATCACAAAATAAAATATATTTAACCAATTTTTTTATTTATTTTGTACCTTTAAATATGTTTAGAAGTTAAAACATAAAAATCTTCTTTTTAAAAAAAATATTTATCATATAAAAGTACAAAAGCCATTGAAGCTCAAGAAATTAAAGCATTACAGATAAAATTTTCGTTCCTATTGCAAATTTTTGTCACTAATACTAGTTTTAAAAATTACATGTAAATTGCTTTGTCATTATTGTTAAGTTTTTTTTTTCTAGTGAATTAATTTAAACAAATTAATAGAATGTGTATGGATGACACGGATACACATTACAAATTTTATTTTTCATGAAAATCCAAACCTTTATTATGTTGAAATTAAACTGAAAAAACATTAATCTTAATTTAAAACCTTTTGTTTTGTTAATCATGGGTTTTTTTTTTTTTTTATCGGCCAAAAGTGCATATTATAGAAGCAGTGGTATAAGTCATACATACCCAAACAAGTACACAGGATAAAAAATCCAAAGTGTTTTGTAAATAATTGATAAGTATCAATCATAAAGATACCAGTTAATGGGTGAGTTTGTTTAATCTAAAAAAAAAATTAAAATAAACAAATTTTATATAATTATTTTTTTAAGAAGTACATAGGATTTATTTTTAAAATAAATGGAATTATTTTTTAAATAGAAATAATTTAAACAAACATACTAAAAAATATAAAATTAGTCATTTTATTAAAATAAATATTTATTTCAATAAAAAAATTTAAACAAACTGACCCAATATTTATCTATTAAAAAGTTAAAAGCGAAACGCTATTATAAGAACAATAAAAACATAAAATAATTTGAATTTTGTAAAATTTATAATCAAGTAAGATCAAATAATAATTATTAACAACATGACCGACATATTAACCATTTTAATATCAGATATAAACTTATTCATGTGCTTTGCACTAACTAATAATATTTTTTAAAAGAATTTGAATTTTATTATTAAAGTTTATAGGGCAAACTGACATCCATAATCAGATCACTTAGTTATGAAGACTCTCAGGCCAACTTCGAAATAAATTATTTCAACAACAGTTATTAATTCATGAATAATGTGTGTATATATATATATATATATATATATATATATATATATATATATTAAGTACCTAGGGGTTTACTTTTTTGTGTGTGAAATAACCTAAAAAATGTGTGTGTACGGTCATCTTTTGCATACGAGGCAGGGACAGTTGGACTTTTATGCATCAATTGATCATAATCCATCTTAAAATTTAAACAATGATTATGCAGTACATATTGTATAATAGAGAATATCGCTATGATCATTGGTGGTTATTAAGTATTCAACTGGCCTCTTTATGAAATTATTCAATAAATTATTTTTAACATTTTAAGATGTGTTTGAATACAAGTAACATTCAACGTAACTGATTTTTTATCTTAATAAAACATAATACTTGCTTTGGTGTATTGGAATCTGTATTTTTTTTTTTTTTTTTACAAGCTTGTAACTAAAATTCAAACACACAATATCTAGTCTACACCAATTCGGATCGTTTGAGGTATTATGTTTGACAATATATAACATATGTAGATTTGTTTATTTCTGTTAACTATATCAACTTTATGTTGGATAATAAGATTTTGCCAAAAGTAAACTTTAACTTAATCAGGGATGATCAACTTGTTTTGCAAATCTCTTAAATTGGTCAATTAATGTTTGGACATTTTCTCTTGAAGTATTTAATCATTTTAAAATAACCATATATATAATGCTCCCTCCCAAAAAATAAATCATCTATAGTTTTTTTTAAAGGTAAATCATCAATAGTTGGTTTATACACTTTAGAATAGTTAGATTTAAAAAAATAAATGATAAAAATGAAAAAATAACGCTTTAGAATAACTTCATCATTCTTCCTACTTTTAAAAACTGTTCATATAATTTTTAATTGACAGTTAATGTAAAAATATTTTACAACAATAATGCATAAAAATTAAACACTAATTATATTACACTGATTGCTGTACTGGGAACTACCATATATTTTTATACTTCATTAATATTTCATGGTGAATTGCAAATCAAATGAGATTAATAAATCCATTTACATGTTGAAGACAATATACGTATTTATAGCAAATGTTTTACGTTCAAGTGGTTATAAAACATATTTTATGTTGATGGTCGAGACTCAGGAAAACATGACACCCAAGAAATAGGTCATCTTGTCCGTTTAAGGCACTATAATCTGCAGGCACTCTAGTGAAGCCAGAAATTCGCTACATATATATTAGAGGGACGAATCATTTCGTGTGTGTGTGTATATATATATATATATATATATATATATATATATATATATATATATAGGTATACCCGTCAATAATTCGATCCTATGCTGTTGAAGGACTAGTAATGCTATGTCACACCAAATTGTTACTGACAATATTTCTTTTAGTCTTGAATATTTCTTTTTTATTTGATTCTCGGCATTCACATGTTCTTAACCTTAGAAAAACATATGAACGTGAAATGTTAATTGCTGTGGCATCTGCTCTCAATTTTATGTCTCTACCGGCGGATGTCACGTTTTAAGTTTTTTTATCTGTGCATGATACTGTGTTGCGTTCTCCTATTTTTAAAAGAACTAGTGAAGCAATTTTGCATTTTTGTTCGCTAATTGTTGTGTTATTTAATGTGAAGGTTTTCTTATGGATATTTGTCAAGTCATTTTAATTAATTTATAACTTGCTATATGATTAGCTTATAGTAAATTTTATTCAAATAAAATTATAAAATTGATTTATTACCACAAATATATTTAGTGAATATATTTTTTTTATTTTATCAAACATTTTTATTTAACAAATTAAAACAATATAGTTTGAAAATAATATTTTAATTTTAGATTAATTTGTCAATATTTTTATCAAACATAATTAACTTATCCCCACATTCATATAGTTTCGCCTTTTATCTCCACATTTTTAATATACAATCTAGTTTCGATAAGGTTTCACTTATTACGACAGAAAAATTAGCCAAACACTCTAGCACTTAATTTTTAATTTAAGAGCTATAATATAGCTTTACCAATTATATTATCATTTGACAAAAGAACTATTAATTTGATATCTTAGAAGTGACAACATGATAGCGACCTCTATATTTACATAATACAACAATAGCTGATAGCAATGGCAGAGTTCCCCCACCTACCTACATACATCACCCATCACCTGACTGCCATATATGTATAAATTGCTCTCTAGTTATTGTTATTGCTATATTATAAATTATAATAGTTAATCTCAAAAATGAAACATAAAGGTAAGCAAAATTTGTTTGATTGCATACTTCGTGATGCAATGATTAGTTAAAGATAATCCCAGCCGCATAGGGAACTTAAAAGCAAAAGGTTTACTTAAAAAAATGTTTTTCTAAAAGTGGAAATATTGTTGCTTTCTGATCACAGTCTTAATCAAGCAAGATGGGGTTTTTGTATTATACAATAATAAATATTTTATGATAGGAGGTTCCTGTAGCATCATATGCCCTTCCATTTGTCAAGAAAAAAAATCATATGGCCTTCCAATAGAAAATTCAAAAGATTCCTGTAAAGTCGGTAATATGTTTGATTAATAGAAACCAAAGTATTATGGTGAGCAGGAATTAAGGATGTTATTTTTTTTTTAAGGAAAGGTAAAGATGTTAATTAGGATCATTGGATGGTTCCCCCCCCCCCCCCCCCGCCCCCCCCCAACTCACTCTTTGCCTTTAGGCTCTCTTTCAACATAGTATATTGGGTCTGTATTTTTTTTTTTTTTTTGTAATAACAATAATAAAATTTGAACTTATAATTTCAAATATATAAATTATTTAATTTGGTGTAGAGAAAAATTAATTTCTCATCACTAGATCGATCACCTCAAATTTTGTATGCTTTCTGTTCAATCATTTGGAAAAACTCTATATATATTTAACCATCAATTGCTATATAAGCTAACTATAATTAGTTTTGATGAGTGATCCAAACTCTTGTTAAGAGTTCCAAACTTAATTTAGAGAGAAACACAGCAACGTTCTCTCTAATGCTTTCTTTTTAATATCTTTTTATAATTAATTAAAATTTATTAAAACTTATAAATTTTGATAGATTTTATATATCATTTAATGATGATATCAATTTTTCCTGATTTAGCTGTGGGAGTCAGACTATAGATATATTACTTACTTTCTAATATATTACCTCTTAATGTCCTTTTTGTTTTGGTACAGAATGTCCTTTGTTCCATGTGCTAATTTTTTTTTCTTTCAATTTCCTTCCTTTTGCGATCCCATATATACAGTGTTGTTAATTAGTATAATATATAGATAATTTATTAGTATATATAATAATAATAATAATAATAATAATAATAATAATAATAATAATAATAATAATAATAATAATAATAATAATAATAAAAGAAATAGTCACATGAAGGAGTATCCTTGAGGATTGATAGACAAAGCACATATAACAAAATCAATTATTATAAATTCACCTAGACAATCTCACTTGAAAGAGAAAATCATAGAGTGTAAATAGAAGTGGTCCAGTACTACTGTTGCATCTGCCCTTAGTCATTATCATTTTCCCAACACTAATTTATCATCACTTTCAGTCCCCATCCTCCCCAACCACAATTTGAAAGTCCCTCCCCAATGTTCGGATCCCATGTGTTGCAGTTGCAGATAGATCAAATAGCTAACGATGAGATGACATTATTATTATTATTATTATTATTATTATTATTATTATTATTATTATTATTATTATTATTATTATTATTATTATTTTCTTTTGCCCCATAGTAGTAGTCAATATAGGGCTTGATTTTGACACACTGCACTGCTACTCAGACTTGTGATGTGCTTGTTGCCGGCCGTAACTTTATAGCTTGCATTATTTTCTTTTCCAAAAAAAAAAAAAAAACAAAAACACATACATACTAATAGTTAAAGTAATGCAATACCCTTTCTATCTTTCTCACACAACTACAGTCTACAGATATTTGCTTCTCTTATCCCTGCATTATCTTTTTACATTTGGGAACGTGCCACATATATAATATCATGCTTGTTTTTTTCCCCCTAGGTACAAATTAAAGTTGCATGGCTCACCAAGTATCAATTTTTTAGATTTAATATCTTGGATTCACATTATTTTAATTCACATAATATTGAACTATATGTTAAAAATTATATATGTAATTAATTATTTTATATACAACGAATAGGAATGAAGTACTATTCTCGTATGGGGAATTAATAGAAAACCCTGTACTCGTATAGCAATTTAATTTGATCTTTCTTAAATATAATTTGTGTGGCATGATGAGATTGCACGACACGACATGTCGCTACTGCACTTTCCTTTCTATATATTCCTGGGAAAGATTATGACTCTAGGATGAACATTTTCAATGTCGTTAGTTACTGATCTTTCCTTTCCATACATTCCTGGGAAAGATTATGACTCTAGAGAAACATTATATTTAGTATGCAACGGAAACAGTGTGCATATACATACATATATATATATATATATATATATGTATATATGTACACGTGGGAACACGTAATCTTAATAATTAATATGTTTGGAACACTTGTGATATTCCTCCTTTTTCATCAACACACTGTTAATTCCTTACAAGACGAACATGTGAGAGTGAGACTAGTTAGTATACGGAGTACAAACCATCCCACGAATGAATAATAAATAGGTGGTCTGTAATTAATGTGTGCTCATGGCTAAATCTGTGTGCCGTACCTTCTTTTTATTCCATATTTAGGTTCGGTATTCAGAAATAATAATAAAAACACACTTATTTATTATGATAAAATATTTTTTTGTTCAAATCTTATTTTATTAGTTTCAGTTTAATTTCTTAAGTTTAAAAAATTTACTTTGATATATATATATATATATATAAAGTTTAACTAGTGGTTTTGAAGGACAATTTTAAATATATATATATATATATAATTATATTAAATATTTTTAAAAAATTATCTTTCATAATAATCTTATCAAGTTCAAAATATTTTTTTTTTGCTATAAAAAATTGGTAGAATGGAAAGACATTCCCAAATTACCGGGCAAGGACATCAATACCATGTTAGAACAGTGAAGAAAAACTCACCTAAAAAATTATTACCAGGCCCGAATTAGAAGCAGTTTTATCTCATTACAATTACTCAACTTTACTCTTGGACACCAGAAGATCTCCCATAGTAGAGTTGTCCACAAGCATAAAAGAGGCATCAAAAGGATTCAAATCCACACTTACAAGAAAAATGAATATTCCGTACGAAATCTTTAATCACTTTGTATTCACCCACATTGACAGCAAAATTACTTCTAATGAAAAATATGTGGTCTTAAAATAATACTTTATATTTCTTCCTATAACCTTATCCCCGGTCCCTCATCATTATTACAATCAATTTTCCTTCTAGTTGGCCCATGAGAGAGGGAAAACAAAGATTTTCTTTAGTGGAGTGGACTATTGAGGCCACATGCTAGTGTTCCAAATTCATGTTTGGACGAATGTAAGTGTTGGAGATAAATATGTATGTTTAAAATTTAATTTTATCAATTTTAGTAAAGAATTATTTTTATTTTTTTTATTATATTTATTGTTTTATTAAATTGTTAATTTAATAAGTCCTTATTTAAAATTAAAGATTTATTATCATGATAGAGATTATGATAATAAGAAACAAATTCTTTATAAATTTAATCTAAATTTTTCTTGATCATATGATTATTGTGAATAAGAATCAATAATATGGATAGATCAATATATATTAATGATTGTTATTGGATAAATATTAATAGATCTCATTTATTAAATTGCATATATAAATGATGTACATGTGAATATTATCATTGAACTAACTTAATTGAAAATTTTTAACAGTTAATATTAACTTGATATGTCAATAGAAAGTTCTCAAAAAGAAATATAATAGTTTTCTTTGGCATGTGATTATGATACTAATTAGCAAGTTATTTATTATGTTTTATTTTTGGACACGTATTCTTAGGACACTATACTTGAATGAATATTGAATATAATTAAATACTTGTAAAATTATTGATTAATCAAGAAAGAATTCATCAACTCTATGTAATGAGTTTGAGCTCCATGATAGAATTAAGACATTGGACATGACAATTGAATAAAAGAAGAAAAGAGTTTTTTAAATTATTTATTGATTAAATGTGTTAGTTTATTAGAGTTTGACAATAATACTATAATTGAGAGTTAACCTTGAGCTGTAAATGATGGAAGAAAATATTACATTATTCTTCTATTGATTCTTAAAGGTAAAAGATGTTACTTCATGCTATCTGGATGTTAATGAGTGTTGCTAGACACCTACCTTGATTAGTAAATTAATTATGATTAATTTATTAACATTTCATTACTGAACCAATTTAGTATTGAACTTACTAGGTTACACACAAACGAGTGTTTCAATCTCTGCAAAAAGAAAAATAATTTATTTGATAAATTAGAGAATTTAATTTAATCAAATAACTATTTTAGTGAAATATTATTATATTCTTTATTAGCACTAAGAATGTAATTAATATAAAAAGAGTATTATTTTATAAACGTGAAAGTTGTCCATAAAACAAGAATAATATTTTTATAAAGATAAAGAGATATAAAATTATTTTAAATCTTTCTTTTTTCTCTTTGAAAAAAAGCTCAAACCTATATTTCTTTAACATTATCAATAGAAGCATATACCTAAGCCAAAGTGAACTAGATATAAAAAAATTAGAAAAGTTCAAACCTAATTTTCAACCTGAATAACAAAAAGATGAATTACTCTTTAGAGTTTCACTCATCAAAGAGTTGATAAGCGGAAATTAGTCTTGGTATAGATATAGGTAGAGTCTTTACAATATTGAAGAAAAAAAATTGTTGCTTCAAGAATACACATCCAGATACACAAATTTATTTTTCTCTATTTATTATTGTTGTATATTTTTTTAATACAAAATAAATCATAATTTTCTACTATCATCGTTTGCAATCAAATGTGATAGATAAAAATGAGTGTATGTGCCTTTATGTGTATGATTAATTAAAATTGGCCCTAATGATTAGAGAGCATATAAACTTGTACTGTGCAATCTTGCTTTCTGAAAGATAATTTATTAGAATAATAATCTAATAAGGGTCACTCTTATAGCCAACCTAAGAGGCAACCAATATCTTGAAGGTTTTTGAGAGCCAGCAAGAGGTGTGACAATTTAAACAAGATTCTGATTCTGTTGTTGAGCGGAATCAGTTGCGTCACACTTTCTGTTATGCCAACAATACCAGCCACCCCGTCCAATACAATTTAAAAAATTGGTGAGTTGAATCATAAAATTCTTAAAAACTAAGAGGGCCCTTCTAATTGTGTTGAATAGTCCAATCAATTGAGATAGTTTTTACCAGATTCTTTTCTAACACACCCCCCCCCCCCCCCCCCCCCCCCCCCCCCCCCCCCCCCCCCCCCCCCCCCCCCCTCCCCCCTCTCACTCTCTCCCGGGAAAACGAAAAACACGAGGTTTTTTAAGTTTGCAATTTTTTGAATTAATCCATGTTAAACAATATATTTTTCACAATCAGTAGCGGGTAGGATGGAAACTTTAGAATGGTTGCTAATTTACGAAAGATAAATATGACACGGAAGTGTATATTGCCTTTTATAAGAAGTTTGAGAAGTTAAAGAAAAACTATAAAGGGCTATATTCTTTCTAGAAAAATACTTCATATATATAAGATTCAGCCAAGTTAGAAATCTGCATTTTCATGTAAGAAAGGTTAGCACCACACTTTTTTAACATACCTTTTTAAATGCATTATTTAATATTAACTAAAATTTATTAAAAATTATAAATTTTTGTAGGTCTTATTTTTTATTGAGTAATTATCTCTCCTAATTTGTAGTTTTTAATCAATATCAATTAGTAGTATAATGTATTAGAAAAAGTGTATTACAAACTGTTTTGTTAGCACTCTTCTATCCACATACCATTATCATTTAAACTATAAACATACAGCATATAATAAAACCATCGAGACATTGCTCAGAAAGATTATGTATGTACTATATTTAAACTGGTCACCTATTAATCCTTTACTCACTTGTGGTGTGTATAATAAGTAATGACTCTAAAATCTTCAAATTTTCTATGATTACCATTTACATGTCCCCAAAATTATTTTGAATAACTTGAATGGTTGTAAGATGGCTCAGTTCAAAAGTCTTGTTAACAATAAGAGAAAATTACATTAATAGTCCTGATATTTTTTTTGTTCAGATTTTTGTTTAACGTTTACAACAACTCTCATAAAGATACTTGATGAAATGTTTTTCAAACAATTAGAGGATTACATTTCAAACAATTAGAGGATTAGTGTAACATATAAGGATATATCAGTATAATGTTTTTCAAACAGAATTAATGTAGAAATTAAAAAAAGAGGTGTTTTGTGCAACTAAAAAAAATTCTCAAGAGATGAGTATGATGTGATCTAACAGTAAGACTACGTTCATCCTTGGTCCGAACATGACCTTCAAATTGTTAGGTTTGGGAGGAAACACATCGTGGGTGGGCCACTGGGCCAAGCAAAAAATGCAAGTCCGTGATACAAAAGGGATGACAACGTGCAGCTGCATAATAACAAGATTAGGAACAATAATTTTACGTCCAAATGCAAAACTGTAACAATGGAATCTAATTGGCGCCAACCGTACAGGACTCTCATTATTGTTGTGAATGCAAAAATAAAAATAAAATAAAAATGTAAGCAAGCAAACATATCACACACACTTGCTTTAAAAAGAAAGAAAAAAGAACACATCACACTGAGATCAATTGGTACGAGTAAAATTGAATTCGATTTCATTAAACAATATTTAGTTGAAATCTTATATATGAAAAAAAAAAAAAGTAATTAAAATGAGAGATTTTGTTAAAGATAATCAGTGACTTTGCATCAATAACATTATTACCCAAAAACACGTTAAGGAAAAAGTTGTTTCCACGACTAGAACCATAGAAGAGGGAGTAATAGCAGCATTTATATGATTTATCAAGAAATCACTGAAAGGCATTATTAGTAATTACGTGACCAGCACCAAAGAAAAGCAGAAAACAGAATCCTTGCTTTTATTGTAGAAGCACTCGGTGGAACGCCATATATCCTAATTCTACTTCTCCCAGCTTAGGAAAATGCATTTTGGAATCAAACTAACAAAAAGATAAGAAGAATGTATTTATTCGATTAAGTGGGTCGAGTCATTTGCACATAATTTTTCCTTTCAAGAATTAAAAAAATTGCAGCATCTGAATTGTTTACTCTCTTTTGGGTTTTCCAGTTTTGATTTCAAAGTTTATCATAGCATATTAATACTATATTGCTAACTAATGCCGGATAATTCCTCGGGATATGAATAGAATCGGAATGAGTTAAAAACCACAAATAGAATGATATTCCCAATTTGTAATGTAATGTGTCATTCCGGGATGAAATGATTTCTAAGCCCTTCAATGGGAATAATGCAGAATGGAATCGGATGTAATTTTTTTTTTTTTTAAACTGCAGACGGTTTTAGCTCTGAAAAATAATCTGAGGCATGATAAAATATTTATAAAAAAGATACAATTGAAAAAGTTTGGCTTATTAGATTAAGAACTACATTTTGTGGAATTTTTCTTACTCTTGTATAGTAGTCAAAGTCAACCAACGGGCATAAATACCCCTCAAAGAAAAATGAAGAAAATTAGCTTTCCTCATGTAAAATATTTGCATTCAGATTTTTTATAAATAAATAATAAAATGATAAAAAAAAATAGAGAATATGTGCATGAAGTTTTAGATAAAATACTCCGTATTTTATAATACTTTGAATAATAATTTCGTTTCACAATATTACTATACTTTTACATGTCTTTCACAGAATTATATCATTACATTTTAAAAAATTACATGAGCATTTAAAAATAATTGTAAGACAGGAAATGTAGGTTAAAAATAAAATAAAATAACATTTAAAAGAGAACAAAATTTAAGAGAGCCATATTTGTTATTCTATAAAATAAACAATGATATATTAAGGAAATAAAATCTCATTATGCGAAGCACGACATTATTGATCCCAACTCTTCGGAGAGGTATGATGATTTTTGATTTAATACAATGAAGCATAGAATTAATGAATTCACCATTTCGCGTACCAAACACAAAGTATATCCAACAGTTATCAAGGAAAAAGACATAGATGCTCGTTTTATGATCGTACACTTAGCTCAGAACGCATTGGTGATGAACTATTTGAATGGTCAAAAACAATCTAAAAGGGTAAATATTCAAAAACTGTGTTTCGAGCTAGACAATAGTATATGGAAAGAAAATTTTGCCTTGTAATTCTGAGAAAATACAGAACTAGTCAAAATTGGTTAGAAGCAAGTGATTAACCAAATAGCGGGGGCATCATGGAAAATAATATACGAGCATTGTAAGCTTATTGAGCCCAAATAAAGTGGCACAGAAAAGTGATATTTGATATTCTATCTACAATAAATATGGTACCAACACCACAATGACATTAGGAAGAAACATATGGTTGTCCCAAAAATATAAGGTTCAGAAAGTGCCAACAATCAATACTAGAACTATATTTCCGCAGGTACTTTTGGTACCACTGCAGCATTTATTCATTGAAGATCTGTTGTATTTACAGCCATGAACCTATTAATGGTACACCCTGCTTAACTTCCATAGGACAATCAGAAAAAAAAAATATGGAATTTGTATGATCCTAGAAGCCAACACATGTTTCCCAAGTAAAAAAGGACCTATTGTTTTTTCATATCAGGGGTAATCTATGCTTTTTCACGTTTCAAAGGAAGCTTCCCCAAAGCAAAATTCACATGAGCATCTAATTTTTTTCTTCCTCACCAGTCACCAACACTGGATCAATAGTGTATCTCAGGATCCATTCACTCTTTCATATTTCAAACAGCGTTACCACAGGTGGAGCAAAGTATGTTCAGCTGTAAAAAAAATGGCTTACACAGGTGGTGCAACGAATTGAAGATGAGATTTCTACATCAAGCACATTTTTGAGGCCCAAATTTCACGTGCCTTTTAAGCTCTTATAGGACCAAAAACAATAAAAATAAGACAAAAGATACTGATGCGTGCCGTGTGTATCTCAAGGATGCCATTATGCAATAAACTCACAAAATATGAGATTTATGAATCAAATTAAACAACACTAAATCTAAGATGAAATGTGTAATGTTGAAGGGCTAGTTTTATATCCTTTTTTCACTTTGGTCTTAAGTCCATCTCTATCATTCTATGGGACACAAATAGTTTTACATTTGCACTAGTACATTATTGCATAATGAAGTGTTCTGCATAAGTTTTATAATATATGTCTGCTGGGATAATCAACTTCGTTTTTTATTGATGAATTTGGTGACCATTTAGCAAGGTTCCATCGACGTCCCACCATAATATTTATCAAATAAATATGGATAGGGACTCTAAGAATTGCCATGATTGGTACTCATGCTCATAAAATATAGGAGAAAATGCAAATTAACACTCTCAAGGTTTGCAACTTTGCATCATGTGTGTGAAACAACCTCTTTGTCTCTAATATTTAAAGAGTTGTATCTCAATTCTTAAGGTCTGTAAAGTGTGTGAAACAAAACAACCCTTGTTAATTTTTCAATTAATTATTAAAGGAATGCATCACGTAGGGGTGTTCATAGGTTTGGGTTCCCCATGAATCCAAACTGACCCAAACACCATGCTCTAAATTTGGATGTCGTTTGGTTAGTACCTGACTCAACCTGTTCAAACTCGATGTCCTTTGATTTGGGTAACATTTTTTTAAACCTGCAAAACAATGACCCAACTAGTTGATGTGGACTTTATTTTTAAATTATTATATACAAAGAGCATAACTGAATGTCGTATTGTATGTCCAAACAAGCATCTTATTTATAGGCAGACTAGGTCACAACAAAATCAATCATAAATACATAAGAATAAATTTTTTTAAAAAAATAGGTAGTAACAACATCTTTTATTTCTAGTGATATTTATTTCCATAATTCTATCTAACACTCTTCCTCAAGTTAAGACAAATATATAATAATATATAAACAGAATATATATAAATAAAAATGAAATAAATAAAATTAATATAATGATAATAATAAATAGAAAGAACATTAAAATATTATTAAGCATACACAGACACGCGCGTGCGTACGCATGCACATTTATACGTGTGTGTGTGGGGGGGGGGGGGGGGG
>PYAF01005646.1:413215-423977 GCA_007407185.1 Glycine tomentella
GGGGGGGGGGGGGGGGGGGGGGGGGGGGGGGGGGGGGGTTGTAGCAAGAGGACCATTGTTATGTGCATGGAGTAAATCTACTTCATGCACCTATGCATGGATTGTCAAGATTGAATGCCACGTGACCACTTAAAAAGTCATGTGAGTTTTTAAAAAAATCACATGACTTTGTATGTTTTGATCTTAAGCATTCATTACAAGATCGAATGGCCAATATTAATGTGAGTGCTAAGGGAATTTCAGGTGTAAGTAACCTAGTTAGAGGGACAGTTGGAGTAGGAGATGAAGCAAGATGATTAGTGGATGGAACTGTTGTTGGAATTTGCATTCGCTGTTGGTAAGTAAGTAGTGGAGGTGGAGCAAAAGCAATGATTGGAGCCAAAACAACAAGTGAAATATGCAGAGGGTTTGCAATTTTCCGTGAAGGTGGCATCAAGTACAGTGGAAAAGGAGGAAGGATAGGTCTCAAAAGAGGTAACGACAATAGAAACAATATATTGGTGAAGTTGAGGAAAAAAATAATGATAGACCTTTTAGAGGCAGTGAGTAACCCAAAAAAATACATTTGAGAGATTTGGTAGAGTTTACTTTATAGTGCAACCAAAGACAATGAGAAGAACATGGCAGAGATTTTATTGAAATACAAGATAGATTAGGGAACCTACTTGTGAAAAAAAGATGAAGACATGCGATTAATTGGATAACATGTTGTGAGAAGTGCATCACCCACGGAGCAAATAGGACCATGATGATGAAGTAGGGTACAAGTGGTTTCCACCAAGAATTGATTCTTTACAAGTGGTTTCCACCAAGAATTGATTCTTTCTTTCGACAAAACCATTTTGTTGTGGTGTGTGAACACAAGATGTTTCATAAAAAATACCCTGTGGAAAAAAAAAAACTGAAACTGAGAAGACAAATATTTACGAGCATTCTCAGTGTGCCAAGTTTTAATACATGATACACCTTTTTAAAGGTCAAGGAATAAGAAGCACGTGACTCAGACTTGCAGGTGCTAATTTGCATTTTTGTCTACAATATAATTGTTAATTTGACTATCACACACAATCAATCAGGTCAAAATACCTTCAATGTGAAAAAATGCCTTTTGTCCAAGATGCATTCTATGTTTTGTGTTCAATCAAGGGAAAGAAGAATCAGGGACCACTGCAGAAATAAGACATTACCACATCAATTCAAGCTACTGCTATGAAGCATAACATTGATAAGGCACTTACATAATATGCAGCTCAACGTCATACTTCATACTTTATTCTGCATCCAGTTTCTTCAATAACTTGCTCATACAGCTTTCCTCCAACTTGAAACAACCTAACACGTGAGATGAAGGAAGAGATGAAAGATACATTGCACACCACATAAGCCACTCAGAAAACCAAATAAGCAACTAAAACATGAAATTAGTTGACTACACAATTGGGTGGGCAATCCATAAACTTGACCAGCTTAAAGGTTCAACACAATATTTTATTCATCGCAAAAGATCACATAGAGCAAACTGTATCTAAAGCAAACCTTTTTGGGCTCTGTTCTTTCAATGTCAGTTACAATTTCAGAAACATATTCCTCCCAGTCATTAGGGGAATTGTTTATTTGTTAGTGAAAGGATACTTGATAGGAACTTAGATATATACTAGAGAATTATAGAAAATACAGAATCCAAACTGATAATATGAGATTTGAAAGAAAAAAAATACCATAGAAAGGAAATTCTGAAAAAGAAAAGATGTCAGAGAAGAAGCTCCTCTGCCCTAGTGGCATCATCCACACCCCAAACCTTTTCCTAAAAAGTGCATACCTATCCTCATAGTGCTCCCTCTTCTTTTTTTATATTCACATTCCCTTGGATGACTCACAAGAGTCACAACACCATCTCTAATCTCCTTCTGTCTGCAGTCCATTTTGCTAGGGTAAATAGGAACATGATAGTGAAGTAGTGTACGAGTGGTTTTGTATGCTCAATTATGTCCTTTTTCCTTCTCCTGTACACCTGTGGCCCAATAAAAAATTGAAAGATACTACTTAGATGTGCAAAAAGACACATTACATAAGTAATTAGACACTCCCAGACTAAACAACAACAACAAACCTGAGAGAAAATGTTTCACAAGACAGATAAGATACGGTGTGCAAAAAAACTTCAAAGTTCAAACTATTTGTTAATCATGCAAAGGCACCTTTTTCTATTTGCTTAAAACATTTGTTTATAGGTTAAAAACAAGACTGCCAGTTACCCTCAAAACATATCAACTGCACCCATGAAGAACAACACATCTTGAATATTGCCAGTCTGCACAGTATTTTCCAATCTTGCTGCATCAACCTTAAATGGGTGCTCAATAATGAGATTGACTGGTACCTATAGCCAACCAATTTTAAATTATAACACATTCCCACGTGTAATACTTAAATATAAATTCACAATATCAATCTAAATCCATTAATGAGCACAAGTATCTTACTTACCTAGGGGTTAATTTTATTAGAATCACCATCTAGTTTGTCCATGCATTTCACATACAAGCAAAATCAACAACTAGCACAAATGACTGATGTTTAACAATAGAAATTTTTTAGTCCCAAACATTTTTATCAATTTACGTTCAACCAGTCTAATGGTGTTCTATCCTCGTATCAACAGGGTACCATTACAGAAATACGAAAAGAACCATAAATCTAAAATTGCATTCACTTTCAGAATCAATATTAACATGATATAATGATAACTTAAGGAAGTTGATCATTTTCAGGTTCTATCATTTCATCAGTTTCCATATTCGACTAAATTAGCACAAAATTGGTCTGATGAATGGAGGCATATCTAGACTTTAACCTCATCTAGTCAGTACCAAGTTCAGCTTACACTTTTAAGTTATTAAGTACTCATTTCTAAATGCAATTCCCCATACACTTTAAGTTATTGAAGCACAGAAATATCAACAACCCATATGTATTCCCATCTAAAGGGCCTAAATAATATCAAGAATAATTCCAAATCACAGCAAAGACTTTGTCCTCTCAATCTCAAGTTCCATTAACACTCACACTCACAGAATTACCACATCATCAATCAGAAGAACAAAACACAACTTTTACAGCTACAAGCATCATTGGAAGAAAAGAGAGAAAAAATTTGATCATGGAATTTCTAGAAAATTGACTTTATAATAACTGAAAAACTCATGCAATTAGATCATGGAGGGTAGTGTTGTTGAATTCACCAAGATGTTCACTGGAGGCAATCTCACTGAGAAGCTAGGTTCAAGAAGGGATCAATGGTAACAGTCTAACAGAATTGTCAAATGTGAACAAAGGTTAAAGGCTACAAATGCAATCTGTATACTTTATGAAATAGACTTAAAGCAACTCCCCGATTATGTGATTTTATATATGATACTTCACTGCTTTCGGTTTAAAGATAATCTTGACCAATTTTGCATATCCCAAGAAGTCAAAAAATATGCAAAATTATGTTTTACATTCTAATACCTTTCTGTGAAGCCTCTCTATATCTGACAGAAGTAGCTGGCTAACTGCCTTCAATCCAGCTTAGTCCGGGCATTTTTCTCAGACCTCCTGTCATTTTATCCCTCAACTGCTTCACATCATCCCACCTCCCATCACCAGCATATATATTAGAAAGCATAACCCTATAAACATTATTGGCAGGACTACTTTCAAAAAGCTGATGTGCTACAGTTTCTGCCAGCTCAGAATTTCCACAAATATTACAGCATGATAATAAGGCTCCTAGGATAGCCTTGTCTACAGGTTCGGGTAAGGACTGGGTCAGATTGTAAGCTTCTTCCAACTCTCCAGCACTGCCAAGGAGCTTCACCATGTAAACATAGTGCTCAGGTCTAGCTCTAATGTTAAATTCATGTTTCATTCTCTGGAAAATCTCCCGGCCATCTTTGACAAGTCCAGCATGACAACAGGCACATAGGAGAGAAGAGAATGTGGCTTCATCAGGTACCAATCCTTTCTCCAGCATCTTATCAAACATCCTGAAAGCCTCCGAAGCACATCCATGCAAGCCAAAACCCAAAATTACTGAATTATAAGAAACTATATTGCGTTCTGGCATTACCCTGAAAACACAAATTCCCAAGTGCAAGAAACCACACTTTGAATACATGTCTACAAGAGCAGAGGAGACCCTGACATCCGATTCCAATCCATGCCGAAGAGCATAACCATGTACCTCACATCCGAGTCCTACATACGCCATCTGAGCAATAGAAGCCAATACACTGGCAATCAAAACAGAATCTGGCTTCTTGCTTTCCATGTTTAATTTCCTGAAAAAGAGCAGCACCTTCTCATACTCCCCAGACTGAGAATACCCAACTATAAGAGCAGACCATGTGACCAAATCGGGATTCAAAATACTACAAAAGACTCTATATGCCGAAGCCATGTGCTTACATCTCGAGTACATACTCAACAGCAGACTACCAACATGAGAATCAGAATCAAGCCCACTCTTCTGACTCAAGCAATGCAATCCTTGGCCAATGCTCAGCATTCCAGAATCCGCAATACCCACAAGCAACCCAGCAAGTGTATATCCATCAGGCTTCATCCCAACAAGTCTCATCATGCTAAACATCTGCATCCCCACATCCCACAGACCAAAGCCCCCATATCCAGAAATCAACGAATTCCACAAAACTAAGTCCGGTTCAGCGATCCCATCGAATACTCTACGCGCTTCATGAACAAGGCCTAGTTTTGAATAAGCAGCCACCAGTGCACTGCAACAAACAGGGTCCATTCCTAACCCTGCAGCCACAGCACCTCCATGAACACGTCTTAGCATGCCGAAATCAAAGTTGTCAGCACAGGCACGTATAACACAAGCATAGGTGTGACCATCAGGAATTATGTCAGCCCCAAGCATGGTTCTAAACAGAGAGACTGCATTGAAAAATCTTTGGGACTGCGCGAAAGCTCGAATCATGGAATTCCAAAGGTAGACACTTCGGTTAGGAGTTTTGTCGAACAGATGGTGGGCAGAGTTAATGTCGTTGTTGGCTGCATAGAGCCTAACAATTTTTGTAGCGTAAAAGGGGTCTTGTGAGAGATGGGTCTTCAAAAGGAATGCGTGTAATTGCTTCGCCCTCAAGAGGGACTTACAAATGTTGTTGAGTTCGGAATGGAGCCATTCAAACGGAATCAACATTAAGGATATGTCTCCAACAGGTTAGAGTTTTTAGAGGGTTTTGTGATACTGACAGCAACAACGACGACTACACACGGGTGAAACTATTGATCATCCATCGTCAGTTGATGAAAAAGAGTTAGCATTCAAAGAGGACAAATTAAGGAGGATATACCCTTTTTATTTTATTTATTTTTAATATGTTAATTTTTATTTATTTTACTAAACAGTATATTGACAAATAAAAATTCATCCCTGAATCAAAGAAAATATCAGATAATTTACAATACTCTCATGTATAGTTGAAACAACTAAGTTAAACTTTTCACAAAAATAAGTTATACTTTTAAGTTTTCTGTTTTGGAATTTATTATTATGTTAAAACAATTTTCTTTTGGTAAACAGAAAAATTTAACTGAATTAGATTCCAAAAACTCACTAGAATTATTTTATTATTATTTTAACAACTAATAAACATTATGTTTCTAACTTGAACTAGTTTTCAAATGTATAGTTTATATAGTTTAAACAAATTTTAGTATTATAAATCTATTAGCCTAAAAGCATATTGATTGTTTATTGATAGACTACTCATTAGTCTATAATTTTTTATGGGGAGTCCTATTGTTGCCCCGTGGATCAATGTAACACTGATGGAGCGGCGAGGGACTGACGTGGCTTGGCGGGTTCAGGGGGTATTTTCCTTAACAGCAATTTGATTTTCTTGGGAGCCTTTGCTTTGCACATATGGATTAATTCAGCCTTGGAAGCAGAAGTTGCAGCAGCCTTCATGGCCATTGAAAAAACTTCCAACAGCAATTGGAGTAATTTTTGGCTAGAAACTGTTTCACAGCTAGTGGTGCAAGCCTTCAAAAATCCAGATTTGGTCTATCTATAACAGACTGTTAAACTGTATAAAGGTAACTGAATCTTTTTGCTTTAGAATTTCTCATAGAGAGAGAAGACAATGCAAGTTTATCTGTCTCGGTGCACAGAACGTTGGTTATACTTGGTGGGATATTCCTGTCCTTTTATCTCTAAGGAGCTTTTTAGATATAAATATGATCTTCTATTTTACAGATTTAACTAGTTTTAGCATCCTTGAGTAAGGTTTGGCCCTCCCAATTGTATTGATCTTTCTTATCTTTAATATATACTCAGGGATGAGTTTTCTTTTGGGGTTATAGGAGTTGGGATATATTTGAGATGTCAACACACTGTTGTAAAATTTGGTCTGATTATTAATTCGGTCGAGATAGTGGATCACTTGGTCAATGGTCCAATCAGTGGACCAGTAATTGATTCAGTTTGATCGATCTATATTAAAAAATTCAAAATCATGTTATATATACGTATATTGTAACGCCCGACCACTTGCAACTCATTCCAGAATTACTCCAAGTCAAGTATGTCTAACTGTGGAGTTCTTAAGTTATGGGCTACCGAAAAGTAGATGCACCTTATTGGTATAGGTAGTACCTATTATTTCCTTTAAGTTATCATCAACTGTACAGTCTCATACCTGCACAGCTTCTGGATCCCTCTCGTTCAGGTGTGTATTCGATTCATTCATGTATCCCTCCAGCTGGAAGTCTGTCAGGAGTCGCTCCTTGTTCGTGCCTCCTTGCACCGGCGATCACTCCCCGCCATCGTCAGCACACGAGATGTTACATGCCCACCAGCTTCCGCTTAGTTCGTCCTCGAACCACACTGTACTGGTAGAGAGGCCCTGCTCTGATACCACTTGTAACGCCAGCCACTTGTAGGATCAATGACTGTCCCAACATACCAACACAAGACTTTTCAACGTGTTTTGTCCTCACTCACACACTTCCTGAGAAACTTCCCAATAGGTACCATCCCAGAATTGCTCCAAGTCAAGCACGCTTAACTTTGGAGTTCTTAAGTTATGGGCTACCGAAAAGTAGATGCACCTTGTTGGTATAGGTAGTACCTATTATTTCCTTTAAGTTATCATCAACTGTACAGTCTCATACCTGCACAGCTTCTGGATCCCTCTCGTTCGGGTGTGTATTCGATTCATTCATGTACCCCTCCCGCTAGAAGTCTGCCCGGAGTGACTCCTTGTCCGTGCCTCATTGCACCGGCAATCACTCCCCGCACGCGTCAGCACCCGGGATGTTATATATATAACTAACATTATTTAATTAAGAAAATTTCATCCATAATTTTATACTCAAAAATCCAAAATAACAATTGAAGTATTAAAGTTGATAACACAAGTAAAGTGTATCAATAATAAAAAAGAGTGTATGTAAATAACAACTACCTAAATTAAAACACAAATCCAGTTTTTAATAAACAAAATGAGTCAAAAGTTCATTTCAAAATGTAAAATGAAAACTACAGAAAGCAATAAAAGGTGTACCGAAAGCAAATTAGGCTCAAATAAGCAAAAACTATAGTTTATATATTCTTCTTTTCTCCTTCTCTTCCTGTTGTCGTGTTGCGCCTTCCTTCATCCTTCCTTTGTGAAAGAGGAGAGCAACAAAGAGGAAGTGCGTGAAGACACAATGACCTATTTTTTAAAGTATGTCACAAATGCAAAGTATTCAATAATTGTGCGATTGACTAATTTCTATTAAGAATTTAATTGAATATCGTTAGTAAGATTTTCTTTCCAATCACATTTTTTATTCATAAAACTTAAAATTCAAGATACTATTTAAGAAATTTGAGTTCAGTTTCACTTAAATTAATGACTTTTTAGTATAAGAAAAAAAGAAAAAAAAAACTAATTTGAGTTTTCT
This sequence comes from Glycine tomentella, assembly GCA_007407185.1. NCBI lineage: Eukaryota > Viridiplantae > Streptophyta > Magnoliopsida > Fabales > Fabaceae > Glycine > Glycine tomentella. Next base: position 421,172 of record PYAF01005646.1, read on the forward strand.
TATTTTAACATCTACTTATTTATTATACGAAGATAAAATAACAACTTGGGATACCAACAAATTATTGGTACAAATGATACATCCTTTTATAAACAAATTCTTGGATATTAATTATCCACAAAATAAATAAATACTCCTATTAATAACATATGCTAAAAAAAATAACAACTCGGTGTAACTCCACAATTTAGAAATGGACTAGTTTAATCGTCAAGTGTAAGATCCTTATATTTTTCCTAATTGGATTCCGTTAAAGGATGATCCCCAAGACCCCTATATCTTACACATGGATGAGCAAAATTGCATTTCTGTGTTTCACTTTCCAGCATACAGAAAACTAACATAAATATTATACATACATTACCCAGCAGGAAACTCCCCCTATATCACGACTGTATGGCAGAGAGTCTATCCAGAAACTGGTTAAAATTTTCGTCAGTATCCAACATGCTAATTCTTACGTATTTTGGGCTAACCCCAAAGTGAATTCCACTTCTCGTTAAGATGTTGTGTCCTCGAAGGAAGCTTTCGCAGTCTTCAACGTTTCCCTCACACTTTAACCACACAAAAGCTGTCAAATATGTATACAAAAAAAAAAAAAAAAAAGAATTAGAGAAAATTTACAAGAGTTTATTTAAATTGAATTTAACAAAAATCTTCCTATATAATAATAAATTTGTTAACTATTATAATAATTATTTTAAGAATTTAATGATTATATGCAGTAAAATATAAAAAGTTTCACACTATAAATTAATAAAAAATTATTATTAATACGACTTTCAAGATAATTATTATAAAAATTTATTATACATAGATTTGTAAAAATTGATAATTCATACTTAAAAATGAGTTTTGATTAACTGTTAGTGTAATAATCTTTGCCTAACAACGAATATTAAACTACTTTGAATTTATTAAAGTGACTTGTAACCTTTTATAGGCCTTTTAATTACCAAAGAAACTATCAAACATAATGTTTTAACTAATTTTAATAAGTTTCAATCGAAGTTTTTGGATAAATTTTATCTGATAATAACTTATTAAAAGTTAATTCAAACCCATCTTGAGAATGAAGAAATGAAAGTATATATAAAAATTTTGACATGAAACCAACATGTGGGCATGCATGAAATCAAACTTGTCATCAATTTAAGTATGTACCTGGTTGAGGCTCCAAGACCTGATTGAAAAAGGTGCAGAATGCTGGAGAAAATTTGGGCAAACTGAACAACTCGCTGCGCTCCACAACTAGTCTCAATTGCTTCCACCTGTTGGCCATGAGTTTGTGGCTGAATTTGAAGAATGACTCGCTCTCTTTGGAGTTTCCTTGTTCCAAGCTATCAGAAACTGCCCTTAAAACCTTAGCAGCCCTGAGTTGAGAATCCTTAGACACTCCAATTGTATTCAGCTCTATGAATTTAGTCATTTTCTTTGCTATCTCTTGGTCTTTCACAAGAGCCCACCTATATCAAATACAAAGTGAAAGCTTTTATGACTTTAAGTGACATGATCTTTCTTTACATTATTTTCATATAGATCAAACACTTGTCAGAAACCAAAGGGGTTCGAGTCCAACTAGTCTCACTTCCAAATTAATAATGTGTTTGGTTTCACGTTCCAGGTGTGATTTTTCACATCTTAGACATGAAAATAAGAAGTTAATAGTTATAGCTTTGACATTCTAAACATGATTCATTCTTTCTCAACGGGTTTTGAAACATGCTATAAATCCTTCAAAAGACAGTGTTTTGTCACATGTCAGTGTGATACCCTGATGAAAAACTGAAAAACAAGTTTGATATTTCTACTCACGAGATACCATGGCCAAGTGACTCTCATATCTTTTCATTGATACTTTGTGAAATCTGTTATTCTGACAAGATGTTTTCTTGTAACTTAGGCTTATTTCTGATTCTAATATCAAACAATATAAGTGTCACTCTTGTTAATTGTATGCTTAAACAGTTAAACCTATCTGCTTATTAAGGTTAATCTTTGATTCCAGGGTCAAACAATCCCCAACTACGGCAATCATATGCAAGTATCTTATAGACACTTAGGTATTATGAGGTGTCTAAGTTCCACGTCGAGTAGCATAAGATGCTCACTGATATATTTAAGTTAAGAAAAAAATAATAATTTAATCTTGTGTAGCACATTCTTAATTCCATCTTTATATATAAGGAACCAAGTTAAGAATGTGCTACTGATAAGGACTGCATTAAGAATGTATGCATATTGGGACTGACAGTGGTTGAGATCAACAAACCAGTAACATTTACACGTATAGGGACCGATTTAATAAATTTGTATGTACATGAACCAAATTGAGAATTCACATACCAGGGACTGAATTACATGTTTAACCTAAAATTTTATATTAAAGAATGATGCTAATTATCAAGGTGAAATTCAAGTATTTAGTAACAGTACAAACAGTAGTTATGAACTGCATATAAACTTTATAATAAAAAGAAAAGAAATAATTGAGTAGGACAGTAGATAAGGTAGTCTTTAAGTTATGGGTCAACTTACCCTATGCGCATTCCTGCATGGCCAGTGCTTTTTGAGACAGTGAAAAGCGTGAGATCATGATCTGCAGGCGCTGATATTGGAGTGTACTGTGGCCAGTAATAGGCAAGGTCATGGACCAAAAATCCCTGGCTTCTGTTGACCTTAGATCTTCTTACGTGTCCATCAGGATTATTGGGAGAAGTAACCAGCTCAATGTAGGGACCCTCTTTCTCATAACTTTCTGCATCACCACCCCATTTGTAAAGCCCTGATTTCAAGTGATCCGTCA
>PYAF01005646.1:432864-455962 GCA_007407185.1 Glycine tomentella
TAGTTTAAAATTATAGATTTGAATAAAAAATATTAGGTTCATATATTTTAAAAATTTTAATTTTATAAAATCAGAGGTTCATATATATTAAAAATTTATATATGTAAAAAAATATTATTAGATAAAAATTAATTATGTAAATTTATGTGTATTAAATATACATTAAAATTTGTAATGTTATATATAGCAATTTTAATTAATTTTTAACATGAATGGTCTAGTAGTTCAGTTGGTCAAAGCACAATTTTCCTAATTGAAGGTTAGGGGTTCGACACCCACCTAGACCATTATTTCAAAAACATTTTAAAAAATTTTAACTCGAATTACGAATCCGTACGAATTTACTCTTACGGATTTTGAATCCGTACAGATTTACTCTTACGGATTATGAATCCGTACAGATTTACTCTTACGGATTATGAATCCATAAGAGCTTTATGGATTACGAATCCGTACGAATTTACTCTTACGGATTACGAATCCGTAAGAATAAGATTCTTATGGATTACGAATCCATAATGTTCTTACGGATTACGAATCCATATGAGCCTTTTTTCGGATTATGAGAAGGGTAAAATCGGTATTGCACTGTGTACGCTGGATGTATGAGAAAAACGACTGGTGTAGGAAGTTAACCCCACCTATCTATATCTGAAAGATCGTGGACTGGTCCAAGTCTAATGCAACTGTAAGTCTGTAACCAAAGACCAGTGAATCAACATTTCATGTGATCCTAAGTTCCTAACTCAAGTCAAGTCTCGTCTATCAATTTTGGACACTTGGTCTTTTTCAAGCTACAGCAAAATTCGAACCTCTCGGTCAGTTTTAATCTTTGGAAACTCCACTTACTTTTGGACACTTGCTCTTTTTTAAGCTATTCTACTGCAAGTCCAAATTCAAACCTTGCTCATCCTTTATCATAATTTCAAAAGCCCAATTCTCTTGTATGTGAGTATCTCAAGCATTTTAAATATAAGTTGACGCAGGATCATTATCTAGCATTATAAATACAAACTAAGCATTGTCCTAAATGCACCCTCTTCCCCAAATTTAGAACCAAGCATTGTCCTAAATACATAAAAATAAATAAAGAGAACTAATAAGGTAATAGAAAGTAGGAGAATCAGAAAATAGTTCCTTTAAAATTGTGTATAGAAAACACTTATTTAGTGTTACAACTCTCACGTACGATTGTAGTGCAACTCAAATTCATTAAATGATCACTCGTCTATGGATCAACTTATTGGGCAACTCATGAATTTTAAATTTTAAGTCATTTTAAAAATGGTATTTTAAAATAATAAAAAGTAAATGCTGAATGAAGAAGTCAGGTGATCTAAAAAAAATGTGAAAATAAAAACACTAATGTTTAAAAATGAGGACTAAGATTTATAATTGATAAATAAAATAATTCACAAATGAGAGTTAAGTCTAGCATAAAAAGCTAATCTTCTTAAGACAAACCAAGGTTTGAAAATGGAATTTAAATCGTTAGGAGAAAATCTACTCATATTTAATACCCAACCGTGACTTAAATAAAATCATCTTCGATGAAGAATACGCATGGGAAACTAAAATCTACAACAGAAAAACATGACCCTTATTACTTAAAAAGAGAGTCAAACATCATAGTATCCCAAATTCACCTTGCCAGGGATCAAAATAAAAACTCAACCATTGACAATTTTGAAGCACTAGGCCAGGGAACTTGCACTCTCACCATTTTATCCTCATAATCAAATTTTACTACTACCCCATCTATTTTGCAACTAACTGGTTTCTCTGATGCAAACACCTTCATCTCCCCACAACCCCTAACCCTAATTTTGACCACATCTGTGAGGTTGTCAAACTCCATGGACTGAATGGCACCACCAGAGTTAAGCATGTTTACTAATCCAATTGGAGCAAATTGAATTAACTTTTTTGACAGCACAATCACTGGAGACACTGTCAATAGCTCAAAACTAAATGGCTCAAGTGAAACTTCCAATTTCTCTGATGCCTTCATGAGCTTTAGTTTGTGGTCCTTGAACAAATATACAGCAAACACATCCATCCCTTTTATGCATATTGGGCTTTTCCCATTGCTCCATTCAATATCTTGTGGACTCGCTAAGCATGTCACAGTTTGTGAAAATTCAGAGGCACTCTTGTTTCTCCTAGTCACGGGACACCACCCACCTCCTTGGCAATTAAATAGACCCAAAACACCTGTATACTGTAACAAAACAAATATAAAAAGGTTATCAATAATTCCAATGTCATTATGGTGTGATTAAAAAATTAATTGATGTGATATAATTGACAAATAAGCGTGTTTCTTAACATGAAAAAAATATTAGAAGTTGCATGATCACTACTTTTTCATGGTTTCGAGTAATTTTCACACAAAATTAATAAAATTCAATACTAATAATTAACATTTAGATTAAAAATAACGTGAAATTTAATAAGATGTTGACATTTCTAACAAAACTAACATTTGTCGATTAAAAAATAATCAATATGGTGTTATGCAAAGATTGTTTGCAATCATGGTAGTCTAAAGTCTATACCATGTAAGAATTTCTTCTTCTTAAGTATGTGATCAAAAGTTTAATCTCCAATTGACCTCTTAAATTGTTTTTTTGCATGTCAGATGATTAGTCCCTAACACTCGACCAAAAATATACCGGATTAAAGAAAAAACTAATTTAAAAAAGAGGGTGGCTTACTCTGTTGAGATTCCAAATTTTGAGCATTGTCTTCCCATCATGTAAGGGATCTTCAAACAAACAGTCTCGTGTGGGGAGTGCATAGTGTTGACAACGCAAAATCGTTCCATCAGGCAAAGCGAGGCTCTTGAGCAACTTGAAGTTGTGCTTTCCAACACAATCACTAACATAAATTGGTCCACCAGAGATGGCCCTAGAGGCAGCATGGAATTCGGCACAAGGGTGAGTGGACTGGAACATGTCCCAATCCGGGTGAATAAAATTCCCCATCCATAAGCTGTTGTAGGCACAGTGCACCATGTGACACCCTTGGAGCCAATACGTGCCATTTGGATCTCCAGAGGGATCAGTGCACCAAAAATCATCTCCTGTATTTATGTATTGTTATGGGTTAGAAAATTTAATGGAGAATTGAGAAAATAGACAATGCATTGACACTAATTTTACATTATGTTCAATCACAAACAAACTATCGTATTTATTGACTTTTAATATAATTTTTTTTAAATTACGTCAACTGTGATTTCTGATTAATTAGGTGTAAGACATTTCATGACAATTAAACTCCACAAAATTTGTCTTATGTTAAAGTTTTCATGTTTCGAAACGATCTATAAATATATTGTTGTTTTTTTATTTGTAAGAATTGAAGACACTATCAAAAAACTTATTCCAATAACTCACAGACTGTGTTCGACTAACTAAGTTCAAATACTTTGACTACTAATGTTATTGTTTATTATAAGAGTTGCAATTTGGAATGATTATTACCTACACGCCCAAGGGCTATGGCTTCGGTGCCAAGGAGAAAGAAGTCATTACAATGCTCCATGCTCGCAATGACCCCATTGCCTTTGAAATGCTTCTTCACCGAAGCAGTTAGCGCTTTGTAATAAGCTTTGGCTAGCTCAACACGGCCACCGTATTCCTCGGATAGCATCTCGAGCAACTGCAAAAATGCAAATCACGAAATATTAAACTTCAAAATCATCTAAATAATCATCGTTAATCAAGATCTATGTTTAGTTTAGTGTTTTACTATAATAATAAAAATATTGAAAAATCCGCTGTGTATAGCCTCCACTTGAGGCCAATTAATATGTAGAACTAGCTTTATAGTCTTGGGCTTCATATATAGCTTATTATGATCCAACATGATTCTCAAACCCAACATTAAATTATTAGTAAATGGCATTTTTGTAGTAAAATGATACCTCCAAGTATCAAACGAAGTTGGAAACCTCGCTGATACTTGTGAGTTGTAATATTAATTTTAGCAAGATCCTCGTATACTTACCAGATTCGGTCCTACGAAGGATACAAGTGCCAAGGGAAGAGACACTTCTCAATCTCATAATAAACCATTTTTAGTTGAAAGAATTTGGCTTTCAAGTTTCAACCCTGCAATTACGACAACCGTTGTGTATATATGTAGATGGTTGGTCCTATTAGACTAACACGTAAATACAAAAAGAATATTGAACGTGCTGATGTTGCTAACCTAACATCTATTATATTTTCAAAATAAGAAATGCTAACAATACTTACTCTTTTTCTTACAAACATTGATGATTTTTAATAAATTTAAACAAATTATACAGCGTATCAAAGAAGATATCACTATTAGAACATCTAGTGTATTGCAAATATTTAGATAATGAGAGCATCTAGTGTGTATTTAGTAACAACCTTTTACAACAAAGTCCACTAACATATAGAAAACTGTATTTGTATTTATTTTTCTTAATCTAAATAATCTATAATTAATAATAAAGACAATGTGAAAATTTGGTTTTTACTTCTTTTTTTTTAAAAAAATAAATTATCTTTAACCATACACTTTCATTTTATAAAGTTAGTTGCACATATGTGCACTTCCATTTTATTTCAACTTTCTCTCGTTCTTTCCTTTTCCATTTTGTGTTTTATTTAAAAAAAAAAAAGATTTTTTAGAGAGACGTGGATCTCTTTCCCCTAGTAATAATAATTTATATACTTATATAATATATTTATTTTTATATATCTCTTTTTAAGACATTGTATTATTTATTAATTATTAGATCTTTCACTTTATATTTTTAATTTTAATTTTTTCCTTTTAATTTTATATACCAAACAATAAGGCATATGTCATTTTTCTAATTTAAAACTATTGGTATATATTATTATATTATATTAAATATTAGAGATCTTTAGCTTAGCAACTCTCCTTTTTTTTTTCTTTTTACACCACTTATATGTCACAATTATATGTCACAATTAAAGAAAAATTCTTTTGGTGTAACCAAGAGATATCTAGGGTATTTTATTTAAGATTCAACTGATTTCTCTCCCTCCCACTAGATTAACTCATTTTATAATAAACTGATATATTTAGTTATGACTCTATACTCAAATAAAAAATTGAACCTCAAATCTTGATTAAAATTTCCAAGTGCCAAATTATTTGTGTCAACAAATTTTGATCTAATTTTTTACTTTTTATAACTTAAGCAATATTCTCTCCAACCTAGGAAACGAATTATACGATAATTTACATTTTTATATTCATCAGCATTATTTTTTTATTAGTTTTTAAATCTAAATTTTTTAATTCATCAACAGTATACAAATTCTTAGTTTTTGAATATATACTAATAAAGAAAATATTCACTTTCGGTGTACACACATCATGAATAATTTGCCTTTCAAATTTTTAAGCACCACATACAAATATTTGTAAACACCATATTACTAATCTATAAACACCATATATTTTTTTTTTTTGCTGAAGCCTATAAACACCATATTAAAATCAAAATGAGTAAATTTTATCTAAATAAATTAAAAAGTTAGCTTTTGTATGTAAAAAAAATAGACGTAATTATCCGTAATCTATCCATAACTTTTTCACATTTTAAAGTTTACAGCTTTCTCACACTAAATTCCTTTCTGACAACAATAGAAAAATTCATATATTTATACAATAACAGTGGAATAATTTTTATTATTTTTAATTATAAAAAACATTATTAAAACCTATACACACCGAATAAAATAAAATAATAAATAAAATCATTATAAATAATATCAATTATTTAACGCTAGACAATAATACTGTCAAAAAGAAAAACGTTAGAGCATGGAAGAGGGAAGCACTAATAACTAATAAACAAAACAAAAGGAAAGAATTTAGGTGCAGAGTGGAGACTTACGTGTATAACGTCAACCTTAACGCCGTCAATACCCGCCGATTCCAAAAGCGAGTGGAGCCCCTCGTACAAACGGTGAGCCAGGTGTGGTGGCACCAATCCAACTCCGTTAGTCACGATCTTATCCACCGCTAAATCCTCCATTGTCATTTTTAGCCCCTTGGACAGCTTCGGAGTGAGAACCTTAGCCTCGGGCATGCCCGGAACCTTAGGTCTGACACCACCCCAGTAGCCACAAAGCGCGTGCCACACATACACCTGCTCCACGCTCCTAAACTGTTCCTTCAAGTCCCTAACAAACGCACCCAAACCCTTCTCAGAACCCTTTCCGCTACAATACTGTCTAAACTTGTAATTTTCCTCGAACTTTACGAGCCTGCATGGCATTTGCTCCCCTGCGGAGGTTCGGTTCATACCCTCTTGGTCCGTGATGGGGTCCTCGTCGTGACAAATGGATTGCCACCCGTCGTCGATTAGGACCATCCCTGGAGGGCACCCTCCCTCCACCAACCCTTTTACCCCTTCCCACACACCTGAGGGATGCACCTTCAAGTAAAACGCGTCCCATGTACACCAACCAAACTTGTCTATGATCCCTACAAAATCAAATCATAAATCACTTTACAAAAATATTTTTCTATAAAAAGAATCTCATTAAAATTAATGAAAATTCTGTTTTTAGTTTTTATATTTTTATTTAATCTTATTTGTATCTCCTGAATTTTGATGGTGCAATTTAGTCTCCAAACTTCCTATACCTACTTCCTAATTTTTGCACCATTTTTTAAAAATCTAAGTTGTAAAGAGGAATTCAAATGACTTTTTATATAAAAAAAAAATTAGACAATATAAAAGAATGAGATTAAACCAAAATATAAAAATTAAAAATATACTTAATCCTTAAAATTATAAATTACTCATGTTTTAGGATTTAAATTTAAATTTATTTCATCCCAAAAAAGTTAAGATTCTCCTTTATTTATATACCCTATTTCTATTATATATATATATATATATATATATATATATATATGACATAAACACACTTCCTCAAAGCTTGCAGGACCGAACAAAATTTGATAGCAATTCAATGCTTCTTATTATGGATGATAAAGTGGACCGATCCACCCAAAAATGGGACAGGCCAATCCACTAAAAAAAAAAAGTAGACTAGGTTGGATTGATTCATTTTGTAACATGGATTAAAAATACTAATCCGTCTACTTTAAAGTGGATTAGTAAGCAACAGGTCAACCTACTTAAAAAATAAATAAAAAATATTATTTTTTAAAAAAGGTAAAAAATAAATAAAAAATATTATTTTTAAAAAAAAGTAAAAAATGATTAAAAAAATTCAAATATAATTATTTATACTAAAAATTAATAATATACTAAATTAATCTTATAACAATAATTTTTAATATAAAATACATACCTAATAGAAACAAAAAATACATACCTAATAAAAATAAAAATAAGTAAAGAATACATGTCTAACAATAATTTTTAATTAATTCTTAAATCTTAAAGAATTCTTAAAAATTTGCTATAGGATTAAAGATTCAAAATCACTCACTTCTTCTTAGTCTCTCTCCCTCTAAACCACTCATTTATTACCTATTAAATATTTTATTATTTTTTAATTAGTAGAATATTGACTTGATGGACTAGTCCGACCATGACCCACATTTGGTACATATTTTTTAGACCGAATTGGTCTGACCCGTTTAATGAATATTGACTCAAAATCTCAACTCAGTCCATATATTTTTAGGCCAAACAAATCAACCAGCTGGATCAGACCCGTTTTATCATCTCTACTTCTTATGAGTCAAAGATAAATAAAAAGAGAGCGAAAAAATAGTTGAGAGATACAATAAAACGCTAAAATACCTCCTTATTATAAAAAAAGAAAAAAAGAAAAACTCCAACAAAAGAAAACAGTAGTAATTTTTGTGATGAAATGTTAGCGGCTAGTATATACCTGGCGCGGTTTTCTCCTCGAGAAGCTTGAAAGTCCCCAAATGCTTCCGAACGACTTTAGCTGCTTCTCTCAGCAACCGATAGGGGTCATCGCCAACGTGGAAGTATAAGCAGCTCCTGAAGCTGGAGGCACAGACACGTGTCGACCCGCTCTCCACGCAAACATCCACGTAATCATCGAAACCGGGTTGCAGGGAGGCTCGGAAGGAGGCTTGGAGGATCGGGAGAATCAAGACGAAGGGTCGTCCGAGTTGGTCGTTTTTGTCGAGAAGCATCATCTGTGTCTCGTGCTCCAGTTCGTGTCCGTTGCTACCGACCCAGTGAGTGGTCCACCACACCTTGAACCGGAATATGCTCATGAATTTTATTCCTCTGAGCTTCCCCAGGGGAGCCACGTGTCGGCTTCTGGGCTCGTCCGCGTCGAAGCCCACGAAGCAACCTACGACCTCGTCCTCCTTGTTCTTAGTACTCTTGGCGTCGATGGGTGAAGGGGTGGCTATTATGTTGCCGGGGACTTCCGTCAGAAAAGGGTGCCCGTTGGCGAGGAAATTTGATCCTTCTAAGGCTATGGACAAAGGCAAATTACCGTTCACAACACCAAATGAATTTAGTTCCACACTTTTGCTTAAGCTTGGAGCCATGGTAATGCTACTACAAGTTGTGGGAATTAATTCAAGGATCTAGAAAGAAAGAGGTTTGATGCTTAGGTTTGCTATGGCTTGTTTGGTTTTGGTGATTAGAGTGTGGTGACATGGTGGGTTTATATAGAGAAGGAGAATTTGTTTTTGTTTAATCGTGCTGCGTAGTGCATTCCAGTTACGGCCAGAGCAAAGGGTATATGGGTCAAAGTCAAACAACCATGTAAAATGAGACTAATTTTTATCCCCATAAATATTGTTTTACTCATATAGGCAGCAATTCAAATTTCAAAAGCTTAAAGTTTAACCAACAATAATAATAGTTGACACAATTAATAGTTATTTATATTTTTTAATTAAGTATTTAGAATTTTGATCGACTTTTAAATATAAAATAAATTGTATCAAGAATAAAATACTTATTTTGTGCATTTAAGATTTTTAACGAGGATTAATTATCATTTTCAACAAAATTACTTCATATAATGTATGATCAATAGAAAAATAAAAGCTATCAGTTACATGTGTCACACCTTAAAGGTCAAATTATGCTTTGATTAATCTTTAATAAAACTTCATTAACTGCTGATGGAAAAAAAAATGACATTGGGCGTACGTGATAGAAAAAACAAAGTATTGGACTGTATAATCTGACTAAAAATAATAGACATTAATTAAATTAAATATTCGGATAGGATCTATTTACATCATATCATATGTAAATATAAAGATTTACAGTAAATCTCATGTGTTGAATTTATTTAATTAGAAACTTACACATGATGTAAACATACATCGTTTCTTAAATGTTCGATAATATATAAAAAAAAAAAAAAAAAAAAACACGCACACCCTAGTCTATATATATTTCCCATTGAAGCAGGGAGACAAATATTGTTTTCTTCTTAGTTCCTTTTCAAGGGGTATGATAGATGACAGAAGCTTGCTGCGCAGTAGCCAGAAGGCACCGTTTGTCGTGTGTAGATATTGTAATAGCATCACCAATGAAGAAGAAATTATTTTTTAGAGTAAATTATTTATTAAAGAATATTTAAGTGATATAAGAATTTAAAAAAAAAATTTAATTTTTCATATAAGAAATTTTTTTAAAATTTCTTATTTTTTAAACATCATCCGTTAAGAAAAATTTTTAAAATTTTTTATAATTTTTTGTATTTGAACAAAATTTAGTCAAAGTTATTATAAGTGAAATTATAATATAAAATCAAAAAAAAAAATGACTTAAAAAAAACTCATATAAATACTCTTCACTAAAGATGCTGCTTTCCTCATTTTTATCTTCTTGAAGAACCATCCTTACTTTTTTACACTGAGTTGGTGCATATATATAGAAATATAGAGAAACGGGGAAAATAAAAGATGCAATAGTAAAATCATGTTAGATCCATGCTTATGTACTTTGCATAATTCAAATTTAATTTTCCCTCTATCGAACCAATCCTTAAACAATATTCATCTTGAATCCCAGTTAATAAAAAAGAAAGGAATAAGACATGCTTAATTATATTATTTTTAAGTTAATTAAGACTTTTATTTTTATAACTAAACAATTTTTTTATTATGCTGGTTCTATTTAAAAATAATATTTTTTCTTTTATTTCATGAGTTGAATAAATACTTTTTACTCAAAATTAATTAAATACTAGGGACAGTTCTGGAAGGAGGAATGTACAACCGTCAACCGCTAAAGAAAGAAAAAGTCGAAAAGGAAGGGTTGAGTGGGGTCCCCACAAGCTAGCGCCTTTGGATACAGTGAGTGTGACCAACCCTTTATTTTCACTATAATGATTACTCATTAGTGAGTATGCAACTACATCGTTTCTTTTTTTTTTAAAGAACTCTCGTTCCTGTTCTAGATGCTTCCACGAGCTTCTTTTGCGTTTTTGTTTTTATTTTTATTTTGTAAGTGTAAAATATTTATCATTCACTTATTTCCATCAAAATCAACGCTGGTTTATTTTCGTAATAATAAAAATTATCTCTTAATTAGTGATTTAAGAATTTGAATGTTAACATTAAATATGAAATAAATTAGGTTAAGAAATAAATATTTTATCTTGTGTGTTCTTATAATTTCCAAAAAAAAAATCATAATCAATACTTTATATCAATATCTTGATTAGTAAAAATAATTAATTTTCATTAAAATATTTGTTGACATCTTTAATAGATTTTTTTTCTTTGTATTTTTCAACAATAAAACTTAAAGTTAAGATTTTATTTAAAATATTCAAATTTGATTTTACTTTTTTGTGTGTTTATGATGATTAAGGAAGATTGATTTTAGCAATAACATTATAGAGATAAACATGCATAAATTTTAATCACGCAGTATTTTAATTAAATTATAAAATGGTAGTTGATAAAATAAATAATGTATAAGAGAATTTGATAGAATTGAGAAATATTATTACTAAATATAGAAATATCTTTAGTTACTTATTCATTCTGATTTGTTAAGAAGCAACTCAATAGAATTGTTCATTAGTTAGTAAAGATGATTTCATTCTTCATTAGTCTCTATTATATTGATAATGTAATTCTTTATATTGAACATTTAATTTATAATGAAATGAGATAAATTTCATTCAATAAAAAAAAGTTAATTAAACATTTATTTCATTAAAAAACCTTTATTTATAAATTTAAATGTGAAGCATATTAAAATGGATACTAAAGCATATTTTAATAGTCTCTTTGGTTCATCGAACAATTGCTTTATAATGGATAACCCGCACTGCGGCACTGTTTTGTCCCACTAGAAAACTCCAGAGATCTCTAGCTCCAGAAAAACTTCATAGTAAAAAGAAAGAAAGAAAACAAAACACAAAAATGTAGTCATATCGAATGATTTATTCGTAAAAGTAAAAGAATCTTTTTAAAGTAGCTCTATTCTTAAATAAAAAGTAAAATGTATTTTGCTTTTAATTTAATATCTATCATAACATTTTCTATTGAAAATTTAAGATAAATATAATTTCATATATGATCTATTTATATGAAAAAAGCATATGTTAAACGAGTTTGGACCATTAAATAAATTCAATACTCAGAGAAATTGCTCTTTATTAGAGGATTATTCAGGTTTTAAAAAAAATATTTTCTCTCTGTATATAGTTTCATCTAAAACGAAAATTTTTATATATCTAACAACTCTGACAATGGTGTTTTTTTTTTTCGAATTCTCCGACAATAGTTTTTTAATTAGAAAATAGTTCAACCGAATTGAATTATTTCTTTGGCTCGATGCGCTATATTCTAAAATTCGAATCAAATTAGTTTGGGACAATTGAATTTGATTTTTCCTCTCTAAATTGAACCGAACTAGGAATGAGAAAAGGTCCATTACCTTCGGTTAGGCTTGTTCACAATTCAGTTCAACACAAAAAATCGAATTAAACCTAATCGAGAAACAATTCTCCCTTAAACCAAACTGAATTCGAAAACAGTTTGCCCAAGTTTAACGGTTGGGAGTTACTAATGGCCTCATGCAAATTGTTATTGATTGGAATTTTTTGTTTTAAATTATTATTTTCACGAAATCATAATTTTACTAAATAAAACGCACAACGAAATGATTTCGTTATTATACGGTTTTCACACCCACCTTATTATAAAGAACGTGTGATTCTGTTGTATTTTTTTTAGATAAAATAACATAAACACATTTTTGTTATATAAAAATGAATAAAAAAATTACCCAATGAAAACATATTTTGCGTCGGAAATACATTTTTGTTGTGTAACTTATTTCCACTCCCTTTATATACAACAAAAATGTGTTTATGTTAAATATTTTTCACAAAAAAAATAATTGTAAAATTAAGTTATCTTTTTCACTTGAATTAATTTTTGCACAAATTATATTATTAATGACACACATTACCTTTTTTTAACAATAATCAAATTAATTATTACATAAATTATATTTTTTATTTAAATTTAAATTTAAATTAATAATTACATAAATTACTCTTTTAATTGTAATCAAAATAATATCATGAATTGATTTGATTATGGTTAATAAAGGTAATTCTTATAATAATTAAATTGATTATTTTTATAAATGATAACTTGTATTCAATTAATTTAATCTTAATTAAAAATTATATTGAGTACTATTAAAAATGATAAATTATATCAAAATTAATTTGATTACTTAAAAAAAAGTAACATACATTTATAATTAATAAAAATCATAAAAATAAAATAAAATACAATGGAAATATGATTCTATTGTATTTTTTGTTTAAAAAATACACAACAGAAATACAATTTTATTGTGTGTCTCAACCAATATCACAATATAATCATATTTTTGTTATATATTTATTTTTATTTTAAAAATATAAAACAGAAATGTGATTCTCTTGTGTATCACAACGAAAATCACAACAAAATCTTTTTTTGTGTGTATTTAACAAGGAATAAGGAGAAGGAAGACACGGATGAGGGCCAAAGAATGAGGAGTGAAATGTTTGAACAAACGAGTAGAATGATCTTTTTAGGAATTTTAAAATTTTGTAAGAATCAAAAAACAATTATGATAGGATCAACAATAACACTCTTATTTGTTTATTTAGTACAGTGCGGTGTTTTTTAACTCTTGATCCAATTTTGGTATATGTTTATGTTTGGGTTACTAATACTTTTTTAACAACCCTACTTGTAAAGATACCAACAATCAAATTAGCAATTAAGTAAATTGTGAAATGAGGAAATATAAGATTGGTTTGGTGGTAAAAGAAAAAGAAGGAAAGGAGGGAGAGGTCGTAGATTTGAATCCCTTTACTAACAAAAGTACTAAAATTTAACAACTAATATTGGCCGATAAAAAAAAAAGTAAATTGTGAAATGAATACTTGCCTTTTATCCTCTTTTATTTTTCCTTTTCATCCTTGGTCTTTTAACTCATGTTAGTGTGAATAAATGGTGTGCCCACATTGTATCCTACAATTTTTTTAGAGTACGAAAGAATTTTTTCCCATAATCATAATTTTTAAGAATGATTAAAATTTATGTGGTTGGTCAAAAATATTTATATAAATTTCTTGAAAATCAAAGAGTAAGTTATATTTTTACCAAAAATTGTAATTATTTACCAAATTAAATCATCTACTAAAAGAATTATATGGTGTTTTTATCATAATAAAACTTTTTTAACTCGAAAAAGTTAGATTTTCACCAATAAATCAGGTTCTTGTGTTTTTCACTTGTTTTTTTATACGTACAAGTTCAGACAGAAATCACAAGGGAGAGAGATATTTGCTTTGTTTGAGAAGATTCCAACGACAACAAGGGAGAGAGATTCGGCAATTGAATGAAGTTCAGACAGAAACAGAACCTATGGACGCAGATTCTGACTATCGTCAAAATAGTGATTTTACATTTGTTTGGGATGAGAAATCACAACTTCCACGCCAGGATTTCCTTTCCCCCCAATTTCGAAACATCTCACGGATGAATGAATGAATGATTATTATGTTTGCTCTTAATCCTTAACACGGCTATGATGTTTGAGTTTTTAATTATTGATTGAACTTGCATAGCTAGAAGCTATATGATTATTCATTATTCAGTTTAACTTGTAATGCTTGATGGGGATGGAATGGGAATGGAATGTTCACCTCCCTTCTTTTTGTTTGATGAGTATGGATGGAATGATTACTCTACATTGTAGTATGGTGTGTTAGAAATTAGAATTGATCAAAAGAAAATATGGTGGAAAATAATTTGTTATTTTTTTTATGAAATTAAATAGGAATTGCTGGATTGCAAATGAGCTATTTCTTTCCAAGAACCCAATCAATCATGAGAATGACTTATCTGATTCCACACCCTCCAACCAAACAGATCCTTCCTTTGGTTTGCTTTGGGTTCGCACATATATTATTAGAATGACTACGAGCTATATGTGATAGTCTGTATAGGAGTTATAAGGTTGGCTTGATGACTAAAAGGAGAAGAGGAAGAAAGAAGTCCTGAATTCGAATCCATTCTATTGTAAAAGCATAATCATTCCTCACAAAAACAATTAATATAATATACTACACTAAAAGACCTTAAAAAGAGAGCGAAAATGAATAAAGTGTTTACTACAAGACAAAACAAAAAATTAATGTCAAACTAGTTAGCAGCCTCCCCAGCTATCGTCTCATTATTGTCATTTCCATCCTCCAAGTTCTTTTGTTGAAGCTCATGTTTTAGTCTTTGATCCTCCAAGTTTTTCTGTTGAAGCTCATGTTTTAGTCTTTTGATCTCCCGATCCCTATCTTCTAATTTCTCTTGTAACATAAGAACCTGCAATTAAATCCATTTTAGGTTGGATTCTCAAATATCAATTTGCATGTATCTGCTAAGAAAAATACTGTTTATTCTTGGTTATAAATTTAAAATACCACGATCGGATAATTGTCAATTTTTTAACGCATTCATACAGAAAACCATGCTCTAGGGGGCAATGTTAGTTTCAGAAAATGGGGTATTGAATTGGCACCTATGAAGCCCAGACAATGACAATAAAATTTAAACGAACCGAGCTAAACAAAAATTAAGATATAATAAATTTTTAAGGAAAAAACACGTACGCAGAGAGAGAGAGAGAGAGAGAGAGAGACATTTACACAAGATTCAAATTTATAATTGAATTACAAAATTTGATATATATCATGTGTTAATATTTGAATCTCTAAGTCACTCAATTTCCTAAATGAACATATCAAACTAAAATCTTCCATGAACAAGTACAAAGAGATTAACATCTACACAATATTCGTATTTCAAACATATAATTTAAGACTTACAATTTGTTTATTTGTAAGCCACTCAATTTCCTAAATAAATATGTCAAGTAAAATCTTCCATGAATAATTACCCAAAAAACCCAAGAAATGCTAGTCCGAGCTTCAAAAAAAATCTACAAGTACAGACACAGCACCAAAATGATACAGAACCAAATGATGTCTGTGATAAGTTGGTATAAAAAGTTTGCTTGAGTCGGATATAAACAGATTCTAATTATACAAAAAGTTTCCATTTCAAATCACCTCTCCATTTCTATCAATTAAAGGACTTACATGGCATAAAAATTTCAACATAAATACTAATTTATCTTTTCTTTTACATTTGAAATAAAAAAATATCATCCTCTCAAAATTTTATATTCAAAACTCTATATTTAAGGAAAATATATAAACAGTTTCTAGAAACTTGTAGTAGAGTTTTTTAATCTGTAAAATCATTTAAAGTCACATCATCAGTCATTTATTTTAGTCGGCCTTTTTCCCAACACAATAGTCGAGATCCTTGAATGTTTTCACCTGAGTTGCAGGATCCGCAAACAAAAACAAAATCACCATCTGTTTCTAATGACCCATGAGGCATTTTTATAACAGAACATGCACAGAAATCTTTAAATAACAAAAAAATAGAAAAGGAGAAAGAAGTGAACACCATTTCATTGGATCTTTCCACATCATTTGTCAGTCCTTCCATGTGCTTCTGCAACCCTGTAGTCAATGTCAACGACTAGTGTTTAAATAAGTTGCTAATGTATAAAGGTCTATAGATAATGCACTTATATGAATCTAAAAGAAAGGTGAACCTGCAGTTACTGAGAAGCTGGTGTAAATCAAGGGATTAAAGAGGCAGAACAACATTAAAAGAATTCCATTCAACTACAAACCTTCAAATTGACTTCTAAGTTGTGAATTTTGGGACTTCTGCAATGCAAGTTTCATCCCTAATTCATGCATCTGCATACCAAGAGGGAAATAAAAAAGGAAAATGAAGACAAATGGGGCGATGCATGCAAGTGCAACATTACTTTCTGATACTAATACAACACAAATAGGGGAAAAAGTGACAATTAGATCATTTAGATGCATAAGCAAAGATGGAAGTACCTTCCCCTCAGAAGCTTGATTTCCAATCTCCTCATTTTCCTCTTGCAGGGTTCTACATTTAGCCATCAGCATCTTCCCCATCTTGCTTTGGGGAGTAAAACTTACAGCAGCAATGTTATCTTGCAACTCCTTTACTTTTTTATCCTTCTCGTCAATTAAGTTCTATTATCAGATGAGAAATCTTGTAAGAACTAATGTTAAGGGGCAACCATGAATGCAAATAAAATGTAACAACAGAAAGAAATTGTTAATATATGTAGGAAGTGAGGATATGTGATGTATTGAAAGAAAAGAAACATGTAACTAAAACAACTATCTTGTGCCAAAAGAAAACACAATCAAGACAACATGTACGAGCTCAGCTATAAGCATCTGCATAATGAGCTAAACACATCTCAGAAGGAAGCCAGCTCTGGATTCATCTCTGAAATTTGCCTAACATGCCATCTGAAAATCACATTTATAATCACCCTCTACCATTAAAGTTATCCCCCTTTACCTCATGTTACAAGGACTGTCTGGCATCACATACCCATAGTACAAAGCTTGGCTATACTTTTCCATCATGTGTTTATTCTGTTCCATTTCATTTTGTGACCTCTAAAATACAAAAACATCTTACTGTTACCCCAGTGAACAAGGGATGCAACTGCTATTATGTGAGAACACTGTTCATCAAACACATTAACATGTTTCTTCACTATATCTTTCAGTAAAAGACCTGAGTAGACAACTTGGACTAACTAACCTTTTCCTATTGCCACGAGTTATCACACTCAATTTTTCACACCTCCATGTGTCTGACAGAGAAGGAGATCAAACTTTATTCAATAAAAGTAAGCATCAAGTTGAATAACAAACCTTTAAACGTGTGAACTCTTCATGAACAGCTGGATCTAGTAACAACCTCCTAGCCTGAAAATTATATTCCAAAGGATATCAAGGCATTATCATTATGAGCAGAACCAAAAGAACAAAAATAGAATACAAGATACAACCAACTTGATGGGGAAGTTGCACAGCAGGATTAACTTTCAACGAACATGTGAGATGATATAACAAAGACGCCACAAACATAAAAATAGCACCTAACCATGCTGTGAAAGTACATAGGAACCACTATAAGGACAAAAATTCATTAACATTCCTTATTTGTCAATGTTTAGTGAAGTTGTAAACATATAAGGTGGTCCTGGACCACCAGTGATCCTACATTGATAGCCATTGGATATGAATATATGATTATGCAAAGAAATTATATTAAAATAATACAGTCACCTATTATACAGAGTGGATCATTGGTGGTCCAAAACTCAAGTGGACCACCCAATATTGACCTGAAGAAGTAATATCCCGACATCTTCTATCCCTAGAGTCAATACATAGGTACAATGGTACATGCTACAATGAATTAAAAATTAAAGTAAAAAGAAAAACACTGGTATGTTCAATGATGTTAATGGTGTAGTATGGCACATTAGCACAGGGCAACACCAACGAGATAAGAGCCCCCCCACTGTTGTGATGTGGGTTTTTATTGCCCTTGGTAGCACATGCAACATGAGCCATTTTCTGCTGTGTGCAGTGTCCATGACATGAAAAACTTGTAAAATGCAGAAATCTTGTTTCTAAAGGTTTATTGTTTGAAGCATAATACCTACCTACCTGCTCAGTGTTTTAGATTTAAAATTGGAAGACACCTATAAAATTTCATAGTTTTTCTACCCCGGTGAGGGTGGGCAAAAGCAGCCCCTCAACTTGGGAAAAATTACAAATGGACATTACAAGTTTTTATGTTTTTCTCTGATCTCATGGTGCATAATATCCCTGAAAAAATAGTTTTTCAACAGAGCCAAATGGCGTTATGTAATCCATGTAATTGACCTACCAAGTGGCATAATGCTATTGTTATTTACTCATAATCTTGAACCTATTATGCCTAAACGCATGATATTTGACATATAAAAAAAAAAAAAAATCTTCATGCATTAGTACTTTTACTTGGGGGCTTGCCCGCAATAAATTTAAGATCTTGAACCTATTAAATTCAAATTTTGATAATTTTATTAAAAAAAAAAAAAATATGATGAGGTTTTCTTCTTTTCTGAAGGGAGATCTCATACTAAATAATATTACTGAAGCTTTGGTTTCTAACTGTGCCAAATGGCATCACATGATTCATGTAGCCCACCTCACCTAGTGGTATAAAACTTTGCTGTTGGTGGTGATGTTCATGTTTTCTACCTTTCTGTTATATAAATGTCAATGTGTGTGTTGATATCCAAATTTGTACAGGTTCGTAGCATTGAAAAGAAAAAGGAAAAAAAGAAAAATGACAGATTCAATATTTTAAAAAATGAACAAGTGATAAATCATATGGAATTTGATCTAATGGATACAAAAGAATGTTAATCTGTTCAATTTTTATCAACATGTGGAGCTATATAAGGAATTTAAAAGTTGTGAGTGTTATTGGATCAAAGTAATGGTGATAGGGTATTAAATCCAACAAGTAACAAAAGATGGTAATCTATTTAATTTAATCATTATCAACAGTGAAGATTGTCTATAAAAGAATTCAGATTTTCAAACAAGAGATAAAATGAAGAACATATGAAAGTCTATAAAAGGATACGCACACTAGTAAGAAGGAAAAGGGGCAGCAGCAAGCTTCAAAAAACAAGAGTTAAACTCTGCATGATTTTATATGATTTTAATATGTATACATTTATCTTCATATTATAATAATTATTGTCAATTTTTATTTTATTTTATTAAATTGGTCCCACTAATCTAAGATCCTAGATCAGCCACTAGACATCATGGAAATTTTGAATTGATTATATAATTACTATAATATTATAATTAAAAAAAAAAAAAACTGTCAAATATTACATCTAGTCTAACGAAGGTGAACATATTAGGAATGTCATCATTGTTGTTTAAGGTAGAAAAAAATACAACATTTTCCTTACATATGCTGAAGTTTTAAACAAGTCAATTAGGTTATAAACAATATGACAATAATCAAATAAACAATGCAGTAGTTCATCACCCATGCTCTTTAATACTGAATAACATGTACTACTGTTACATGTACATATATTCTATGCTAGATGCAGTACACAACCAAAAAAATTGAAATACAAGCAAGTGAGAAAGGAATCAAGAGCAATCTGTATCAAAAGAAGCTGGAAAACCAGTAGGGTTCTAAAATAAATGCGTAAAGAAGAACCATCAGCAAACAAATTGATTCCATAGATCCACTTAATACGGCCATGTTATAAACTTACCTGCATTGATGGTGGCTTGAGTTGCACTTTCAGATCTCGCACAGCAGACTGGAGAAATTTTCAGACAAACAAACAAAAAGAAAAATTAATAATAACAAAAATAAAAAAAAAACAACAGCAAACAAAAACAATAGGCTAGGAAGTATGTTCATCTCTAGTGATTGAGCAGCCAACAACATATTGATAGGATGGACATGGCCATGTAGTTGAAAATTATTAAGTGACCAACCATTTATTAGGTGCACCCAAACACTTTACAATTGAACAGAATAAAAGAGAGGTAAATTCCTACTGAAATGTCCAATTTGACCATAATAAATGTTTTCCAACTCCCAACTAGTCAATAAGAGATATAACATTCAAGACTACAAAACTTACAACACCTTCATTTGAAGAGCATTGCAGATGTAAAGCAGAATATAGTGAAACCTCATATAGACAATTTTTTGATGTTCTTTGTTCTTAGATGTAAATGATAAAGGGTGAGAGAAAGAAAGACTGAACTTCACATTTCTTCCTACTCCCTTCATAATATACTTTCTTGAAGAAGAAAGATAGAATTTACTGATGTGGTCATGGTTGATGCCGAAAAGGAACACATACTTACAAATTATGCTAACGCAATAACAGACAAGAACCTTAGTTTGAGGTAATTACCTTCAACTCTGCTATCTCTTGTTCTCGTTTTGCAAATGTTACAATGAACGCAGCTTCCTTTTTCTTAGCCTTTTCAAGCTGATATCCAATAGGAAAATGATAAAGGATCAATGAAACCAGATCAATGGATGATGAATTATTTTCAAAGGAAAAAAATGGGAAATTAGATTCTAAACCTGCTCTCTTAAAGACTCTTCAGAGAATTTCAAGGTCTGAAGATAATTAATCAACATCTTGGGCTCTAGAAAGAAAAAAAGGTTAAATAGTTGCTCAGGTATACATTTAGAACACAAAATAATTGTAAAAAGATTTAGTTCTTGAACAATTAATACGGTATGTCACTTGTGAAACACATTACAAGCAAACCTGGAGTGATCCCAGCAGATACGGAAGGCTCATTTTTAAGTGTAGAATGCCAACTCTGAATCTCAGATTTTGCAGCCTCAAGTTCATTCTGGAAAATGCAATAATCTGGTCAATGTTTAGAAGCAAGGAAAAAGTACAACTAAACCTATGATATGAGAATACGACTATCATATGTGGAAATTTGTACAAAAAGCAAGACAACTGATAGCACCAATGATATTCCTATTGAGTTCAGTATATTATGCAATGAAAATAGGCAATACAAGAAGAAAGGGCTAAGCTCCCAAGCTAGAGAAACTCTGAGCTCCATTTACAATTCAAATAAAAGCCCCTATCCCCAATATTCCATTATTCCCCTATATAATAGATTTCACTATCTTCTCTATCCCGCAACTAACTTTTCCCTCCCATTCCACTTCTTGCCTAAGGTGAGAGTTAATGTCTGGGTGTTTGGGCCTTCAGGTGCACACCTTAATAGGCTTCTCTGTATTGGGCCACTGGTTGAGACCAATAGGACTCAGGCTCCTATCAACAAACCTCAAATCTAAGTTTCTAACAGATTAGAGTCAGCTATGAAAATGGAGGATTGAACGGAATGCTGCAAGAACATTTGGTTCCAAATCATTACCATCCAAACATTATACATGAACATCAAAGCCTTTTCATTGCAAATCACTCATGAATCCAAGTCTTAAATCATATCAGTAATAACTAAAGTTCCCTTCCTTCAATAACAAAAGTTCATTTTCTTTCATAAAGAAAAACTCTAAAAATGATAAAGACAAACGAAAAAGATACCAGCAACAGAACTAGGGAGCAAACAATGTCAATTCTTTAAAGAAAAACGTACTTGCCATGTCGCAAGTGTTTCCTTACAGCTCTGGAGACTGCAAAAATACAAAGTTGAAGCAAATATTTTAGACTCAATTAATTTACTGCAATCTTGGCAAAGTACAATACATCTCACATCATCTATATTGTGAAATACCTCTCACGAAGTGACAAGATCATTCCTGTTGTTAAACCAGAAGCTTCTTCAGCCTTTGTTTTTGACTGCAACACAATAACATCATTCAAGCTATCTATCTAACTTTCCTAAATCTAAACACTTCTTAAACCACCTCAATCTAAAAAATTGAAGGAAAACAATACACATTACACAATAATCTGCACCTAAATCCATTACCTTCTTCGGTGCAAAAGGATCGTTGTCATAATCCTCATCGTCGTAATCAGGAGACGACCTCTTATTACCTAAATTTCCGAGCAAACGAAACAATCAAACTCAACACAACAAGAAGTCAAACTCAAACAGCGTTTGGCGACAAAATAAATCAAAACCTGAATGCCTTCCGCCAAATCCGCCACCGAAATCGAAGTCCTGCGTTAGGCAGAAGCGAAATGGAGGTTAAAGAAAACTGCGAGAGCGAAGGAAAGGAAATGGCGAGGGATATTGGCACTTACATCGTCGAAATGAGTAGGGGAAGCCATGAGGTTGAAGAAACCCTAGAGAGGAAGCAGCGCGATTATGCAATACGGTTTATCTGCGAAGGAAGGTAAAGTGGAAGAGTAGTAGAAGCGCAATGACGTGCTTTCGTAAGCGATCTCTGATCAGTGATTCAGTGGTGAACGGAGACGCAGCCGGCTTTTTGACCAGGGGTTAAAAAAATATTTAGTTACCTTATGGGGGTTGTGTTAAAATTATTAACCATTTACGACTTCACTGTGATTTTTGTTTTTCCATTTCAGAAATAGTATTGGTTATTTTAATTTAATTTTTTTAAAGCTATATGTTCGAAAGTCGTATTGGAGATCACGACTTCAAACTTCAAAGTGGGATCAACACGTCTTCTAAACATGATTTTGTATGTTTTAAACATCATCCCAATTCGTGTAGCTCGTGGTGTCTTCATATCACTGCATCATCTTCTTCCATTAAAATAACCTTCTGCAGCTCATGGTGGATGTCGTCCACGGAATTGTGCACCTTGGTCCAAAGCACAATAAAGCTTGAAACTTTAAAAGGAACTTTTATAAATAAATAAATAAAAAAGCAAATAAACTAAAACGTAAATATACTTAACAAATTAATTAAAAAAAGAAAACTAAATTCAGGAAAATTCTACACATTGATCGAGGTCGTACTCAGTCAAATTAATTCAATTAAATGTAGTACTAGGAAGTGACTCCTAGGTCGTCTCTCAAGGATCAATTGTCTGTGTAAGGGATTAAACGTGTAAGGGGGGGTTTCTAACAGAATGCAGGATTAAAAAAATAAAACAGAAATAATAATTAATTGCAGTGATTTAAAACGAGTAAGACCTTAGA
>PYAF01005646.1:469796-526167 GCA_007407185.1 Glycine tomentella
CCCTGGGGAGAAATTCCCATCTTGTGTGCCACACCACACTCCGGGGGAGTGTTGGTCATTGCCTGATGCATACATTAGTAATTGCATCCTCATAATGATATATGTGTGCATCTGTGATTGTTATATGATATGATTGTGCTAGATCTATTGGCCATTAGATGAGGCGTTGAGGTAGCTCCGCCAGGGCGTTGAGGTAGCTCCGCCAAACGTGGATGTTTCATGTATTGTTATGAGGGCCAGTGGGCCATTTGTTTGTAAATGTCTGATGTATGTATTGTGGATAGTGGGTCAGGGTGGAGGAAATTCCTCCTTGGACCCTGGACTTGCTGAGATGTGTATCTCACCCCATGTGGGGATTTATGATTTCAGGTGACTCTTCAGGTAGAAGAGAGCAGTCTCAGGGTAGGAGGCCTGAGTAGAGACATCTCTGCTTAGCTGAAAGCAGAAGTAGGAGGTTGAAGGCTCAATTTGGTTTGGTTTATGTTATGTACCCTGAGAAAGGGCTGTATAGTTTTGTAAACCCTCTGCGAGGGTAACTATTCTTTTGTATCACCACAGTGTGGTGAAAACACTCATGTATATGTAAATACAGGACTGTTAATGATATTATGTGTTTTCCTCCTGAGTATTTTGTGGACATTTATCTTTATGCTTTTGTCTTTGTATGAGAAACTGGATCAGTAATGGTATAAATACGTGTTTTATGCGAATATCTGTATAATGTTGATAATTCCATACATAATGAATCAAGAAAAATGATTTTATACTTCCGCTGAGTAATATTTTATGTTAATGAGACGCTATACTGGTATTATTAATAATAACGCACCGGAGGCCTACGGGGGTGTTACAATTATATCTTGTCATATTTTGTGTAAGACTATTTTGTCATTAAGCTGCAATGTTCAAGGACCAATTTGATATCAAGTTATATTTTTAAGGACTAATTTGACATTGAGTTGTAAAAGTTCAATGACCAATTTGTTATTAAGTTGAACGTAGAATGTAATTATTATATTTTTTACACATTCATATATTAGATTATAAGTTCCATTCTTTCAAGGACTAAATTGTCCCAAGTTACCTACTAAGTTAACTCATAGTACCTTCATTTTGTCTTTCCTATGGTTTAGTAGGTCTCTATGACCAATGAGGGTATAAAGTGACGTAAGGATTTTGATCATGAGTGACTGTTTTTCCCATATTTCCTTTGTCCCATGAATTTCTCCTAGTTGTCTTATTGTTGTGATTATCCTTTTTTGTTGGGGACTTTTCTTTGGTTTCTGGAGTGAGTGACTTCTTGGGAACTTTTCTTAATGGAACAATGGAAGGAAATCGAATTTCAAGAGGATGAGGAGGAAGTGATCCACATACAGAAGGAGGATGGAGCGACAGTGGAGGAAAAGGAAGGAGGATGGTTGGTGGGGAAGGTTCTATCTCAGGAGATGATCAATGGCATAGCTTTCAAATCGACCATTGCTAGATCTTGGAATGTCAAGCATGGGGTGAAGATTCGTGATGTCTAAAAGAACCTCTTCACCTTTAGGGTCTTAGACTCCAAGGACAAGTACATTGTTCTCAAGATGTGTCCCTAAAACTTTGATAAACAGCTAATCGTCCTATATAAGTTAGAGACAAACGTAAACCTTCAAGATGCTACTTTGGATGAGTGCCCTTTCTGAAGACATGGCAAAAGCCTTCACCATTGTCCAAATCTCCCAATATATTTGAAAAGAGCCTAAATCATAGCAAACAAATACCTCATGAGACACAAAAAGAGGAGGAAAAAGTAAAATTTTTCCAAAGGTCAAAGTCTACAGACTTGGGAGGAGCATCTGGTTTCCAAGGCTCATAAATCTCCCAATTTTAAGACCTTGAAGCAGGCAACTAGACGCAAAAGAGGAGGTGAAGAGGTGGTAGGTATAATAATGACAAAAAAAGAGATCATGATGATGTTGTTGACATGGAGACTAGTATCGTTGCTATGGAAACAAAAAAATTGACCTGTGTAAGGTCAACAGTGAAGGCTAGCAACCAACCCTACCAACCCCAATGAGGCTACTTAGTTGGAACTTTAGGGGGTTTGGAAATCCACGAATAGTGAGAGCTTTAAGGAAACTTGGTTAAAAGATCACTAACATTGTATTTCTCGTGAAGACCAAAAAGGCCAAGAACGAGACATTTGTTGTATGTTAAATTTAATTATATTTTCATATTGAATTGATAAAATTAAATGTAACTTAATTTTGATTTGAATTATATTAAACAAATTAAATATAATTTAAATTAATATCATTTTATTTTTACTTGTCAAATTGGGTCAGGTCATGTAAAAACAAATTGTACTCAAATTCAAGTTGAGTCGTGTCACAACCCGTTGTAATCAACTGATCGAGTTCGGCTTGAACATTATAACACAAATTGTTGGCTGGCCAGAATCTCATTTTGGATTCCTAAGAACAATGGTGACAGAATCTCCACGGAGGAACATCTAACCTTGTTGACTGGCTGGGCCTTTATGTCTTCGGCTTTTAAAGCACGAACAATACATACCTCAGTCCACGTCTCCCTGACATATAACGAGAAAACAAAGAGTGAAACAGAAAAGGAACAAGCAAAAAGAAGAAAAAATTAGCAAGCCTCTTCAGTTCAGGTCTCCATGTATTTTCCTCATAAATAATTCGGAAAGGTATTTTTCTGATCATCCTCAGAGGCTAAGTGCATGATTGGAACCGCATCTTCCACCCAAAAAAATCACATCCAAAGGCTATATTTGATGCAGAAGCTAGAACTAGCTTTGACGTAGAAAACCACTGATGCCAAGTAAAAGTGGAAATCTGTACACAGCTACGAGCAAACACGAAAGTATCTATACAACAAAACATAAAACACTTTAATATTGTGACAAATAACAGATTACCCTCTTTGGGCAGAAGGAATATGAAGTCAAGTATAAGAAAGCCTCTTCAGTTCAGGTCTCCATACGCTTTCCTCACGGAAATATCGGAAGAACGAAAGTTATATTATTTCATCATCATCAGAGGCTAACAACTTGTTGGTCTGTGCTATTTACATAATATCAAAATTCAAACTACCTAATCAATGTGATCTGGGGTTGGTTCACGATTCGTATGGTTCCAATTATTTTGTGATTTTGGTTACAATTATCGTGCATGCATAAGCGGTATTGGATTTGTTGTAAAATCCCAGGTTTCAGTTGGGATTGTGCTTTCTAATAATTCACAAGGTTTGCTTTGATTAATAGTTTTCATGACAGAATAAAAAAAAGTTTTCCTTCTTGATAAAACATCAAACATGGATACTCAAAAATTAATATTGTTAACTTCTGCTCAAATGCTGCTTTTTTTAAAACGCAGGTAAAACCATGGTTTGCTCATCTGTCGGCTCTCTTTACCAATTCATATGCATTTACAGTACTCTCCCCTCTTAAGGACAATTAGAATTTGAGCCAATGTCTCACTAATCCTGGGTTTAATACAAAACCATGTCATATTTAGGATTAACATTTTCCATCCTAATGCCAAGGGATTAACAAGCACACAATCAACATCTAGAGACTGCTCTTCTAATTATTTAAAATTTGAGGCCTACTACAATTAAAATCAATGACTACCCCTGTTTCCCTAAAACATCCAGAGTAATGCCAATAAAAGTCAAGAGAAAGTTTAAAAATTAACAATTCAACCACTGAAAACAAAACAATTATGAAAATCGTAACTTTGAATGAAAAATGTGAAAATCCGAAAACCACAAAAACACAAGCATGCTAGTATATCATGAGCCAACCACGAAGCCTCAGTCAGCCAGAAATTCTCATCAAAGATCAGACGGTAATTCCAATTTAAATCTAATCCTCATCGGCTTCATAGACACCAACTCCAAACACACATGACAACAACACATAATTAAAAAAAAAAAATATATCAGAGATTTTGATAAACAACATTAGAGATGTAATCGCATAAAACGGCTCCGCAGATCATGAAAGTATGAGATCCGCAGGTTCCTATCAAGATGCGAAACGAATGAATTTCACTCTTGTTTTTGGTCCAATCATAGCATCGCTGGTCAATGCTCACATATGGCTACCAGCGACGTGGCATCGAACCTAACCCCAAAAATTACAAACAAAATTAAAAAAATAAAAGAAAATTAAAAAGAAAAGAAAACCCTCAGAGACCCGTTTCAAATCACACACACAGCGCCACAAAGAACACTCTCGACCGATAACATCGGCGGATGAGAGCGTTCTTAAAATTGGCGCTGCGTTTAGAGTGTCATACGGCACTTCCTATCAATTTTTGGGAGTTCTTTCCTCATAGGGTGAGTCCGTCCATATAACAAATAACAAATTCTAAAACATAAGAACTGAATCGAACAACATACAATAGCAGAATCAGAACCAAGACTAACACGAAGCATGCCAATCCTAGCCGGCTAATAGAAACACTGTGAAGTGAAGGGATGAAAGAATAGGGTTTTGGAGGTGATATTTATAGGCATGCTTATTTGCGTGGGCCGCTAGGGTTGGAACGTGGGGTTTTCTGTTCTTCAAGTGTTGGAGTATGACCCGACGAGGCCCAAAAGAAGATGTTAAAGAAGGACTTTACAGATTTTGGGCTTTGTGTTAGGAGAAGGCCGTTTAGGCATTTATTTTCAACTGGGAGGGTAAAATGGGACTCTTAAAACATTTGGAGGTGACAAAACAAAAAAAGAGTGCAGGAAGTAATTCCCTACATCTAAAAATAAAAAGAGACGGAGGGTGGACTCCATCACGGTTTTGTGGAAAATAATAATACAGAAGAACTCGTGGAGTGAAAATTGGGCTGGATATGGGTCTGGGTCGACCCGATAGCTCAAATGCAAACCAAACTAAAATAAATTGGAGTTGGTTCAAACTTCAAACCAAAATTCAGTTCAAATTTTAAAACTACAACCCCATTAATATCAACTTGGATGTTGGACCTTAAGATGACAAAAATATTTATGTTCATGAATATTTGTGGATAGTGACGTATTCAGAATTTTTTTTAAAAGTTGGGGCCAAAAAATTATAATATTTTTATAGAAAAAATATTATAAATTTTACAAAATACACAATGTGTAAGCTAAAAAATCTTAAATACTTATGTTTATACACATTTTCATATTTTAAAAATATTATATATTTTTCATTTTTAATATTATAAAAGATTGGAAAGATAAAGTGATAAAATTAATATTAGTTTATTTTCTATTTCATCTCTTAGAATTTTTCACATTCATTTAAAGAAAAAATGTTTTATGGGAGCAGAATTATTGTTTTATGAGGCAAAAATAAATGTTATTATATATATCCATGTAAAAAAAATCTTGTGGGGACAATTGCCCCACACTCACCAATGTGCATCCGTCATTATTAGGGTAAAATCCATAATAAATGCAATTTAGATAGTTAGATAGTTACGTACAAGTAATTTAAACATAGTTTTTTCTACCCGTCTATTAAAAAGGCACCACAAGTATGAAAATACTTGTGTCAGTAGGTGTCCATTGTTACAAGATTACTTAAAAGTTAAAATACTCTTATATATGATATTATATGAAATTTGCCTCACTAGTACTTCATTATTTGTATTGATCAATTGATTTACTTTTAATTATTATGAGTGAAGTGTTGAATGGTGCAATTAATTTTTTTTTTAAATTCTTTTAGTAAAATCTATGGATGATTATGAAAACTCGTGGATATGTATACAAATTTATGAGTATTCACTTATTAGATACTTGCACGAATATGAATCGATACAAGGTGGATTTTTGTTGACGAGGTGGGGGGCTACTAACCATTCCTACTCCACCTTGTCGTTCCTAATTGGATTTTGGTATATAAAACCTGGCTTTATTGGATTTGAACTGACACTAATTTAAATTTTCTTTAAAAAAATGTTATATAATTTCATAATTCTATAATTATTACTTTTGTGATTATTCATTAGCCTCTCTTTTTTGGTTATCATGATTTCCTTTTTTTTTCTCTATTTTATTTTACTATTTTTAATCTTCTATTATGTTATTATTTAGTTCATAGACTCGATCAATGACCAAACCTAAACCAAAATAAATATGTTTGGATTAGTTCAGCTTAAGTTGTTAATTTTTTTAATAACAAAAAGTAAATCAATCTAAACCAATTAATATTGATCGATTTAGATTTAAATATCTCTTTAATCCAACTCAATCATACCCAGGCTGGAATGAAAAGTTGATGTTTTATTTCATGCTAAATATTTCCCCCCTGATTTAGAAAACATAGCAAGAAAATATCGTTTTCTTTTGCTGGAAAAATCCACTCGTTAAAAACAAGAAACATTGAATTATTTAAAGCATATTATAGCACAAGCGGATAAAAAAGAAGTTAAAAGTATTTAATATAGATTTATTAGAATATATAGGCTTTTTTTTTCTTCATTGGGGACACAAATGTTAACAACACTGAGAAATTAGAAAAGCCTTTTGAAAACTCCAGCTCATATCCGGTGTCAAAATGTCCAATGGAAGCAAACTTAGTACTATAAAGCCCTATTCTCATCCACATAGCTCTACTTCGTGTTGCTTGCTTTATACATTCTGCAAAGAATAACCCACTCTCCAACAATGGCAATTGGCAAACACATATTATTGTCTTTGAATAATTTTGTTCTCTAATTTCGTGTCTCCCTTGCCCACCACTCTCGGTGTTTTGAAGGGACAACTCGCATAATAATCACGTTTAAAGAACAACTTTGTTATTATTTTATTTTTATTATTATTATTATTT
Organism: Glycine tomentella; assembly: GCA_007407185.1. NCBI lineage: Eukaryota > Viridiplantae > Streptophyta > Magnoliopsida > Fabales > Fabaceae > Glycine > Glycine tomentella. Next base: position 476,617 of record PYAF01005646.1, read on the forward strand.
TATTGTGGTGTTGCTGAGGAGGAGGTATGCCCATCATCACTAATCAAGTCCTCCTAGCTACCACACAAGAAGGATTAGATTTCTGACCTTGGATTATGCATACATAATCACCTTTTTGGTTACATTTGCTCATTAACATAAAGACAAACAACTTTTTCTTCAAATCTTCGTATAAAAGGGCCCCAACTACAGAAAAATAATCTAGCTACAATTCTCTCGTCATTGCTTAATCTAGATTATCTAGTCTAAGATAATAATATCTTATTCTCAATGGTAGTATATGTCTGGAGGTATAATTAAAAGGAGGGAAAACTAACATTGATGTGCGCCACTTCCATGTCTTCCGTGATTGGCTCGTTTCATATGAATTTTCTATTTTGGGGGTCTTTTGTCACCATGTTATTGGCATATGGCACGTGGGCTAAGCACAGATAAAAATCATACTGTATTTTTTTTTTATAGTAATCTTTAATTAATGCTATGGGTAATAATGCATTAATTAGGAATTGTCAGTTAGAATTTAGCCCCGTTGAATGCATCAATTCAGCTACAAAAATTTGACTAATACCAAAGGGGACATTGTTATGACACTCTGGCCCAAAGGTCCTGTCATTTTTATTGTTCTCCCCGTCAAAGGCAAAATTGCACATTACTTGCAAGCTTTATCTTTCTTTGAAAGAAAAAAAAAAAAAACAGTTACATTGGACTTTGGATATGCATTATCAAGTTATCATTTTTTCTCACTATTCCGACAATTCTCGTTTAAAAATATGCATGGTTCAAATACTAGTCGAATGAACTTAAATAAAAATAAAGTTAATTTTTTATTTTTTTTCAAACGTAATATCCTCTCTTTATATAAATTAGAATAGTTATTTTAAACTTGAACATTTTTTGGAATTATTAAGAACGTTTTTAGGAGTTTTTCTTCAACCAGAGAGTTTTTAGATTTTTTTTTTTAAACTTTTTATCTGTTTGAATCTATCCTTTTCATTTTTTTTATTTCTGAAATTAATTTCAATATTTTTTTTAAAAAATAAATAGCTAAAACTAATCTTGTATCACGGTATAAATTGTTTATCATATATATAAAATATAATTTATATGTTAAAAAATACTTATTTATTACAAATTTTAATTTTAAACTAATTGTCAAATTACTGCAAGAAAAAAAATATCAATTGAGATGAAATTTTGTGACGAAAAATATCACCTTGTGTTGAATAATTTTATATCTCTTTCAACCTTCTTTCCCTTCACATCATGCACAATGCCATTATGAGTTCCTCTTGTCTAACTTTTTGAAATATACTCTGAAAGCTAGCTTTAATGTCATTCACTTTTTTTTTTTTTTGGATTAGCAAAAAGGATTGTATTACTGGGTACCAGAAGTACCAGTGATAATTACATAATTATCATTACAACCAGCACCGATTATCAACCAGCAAAATGACAAAAAAAGCAGGAAAACATATCCCTTGCAAAGTATATTACAGAGAAGCTAAATGACATATCCCTTGTTGTACACCAGTTATATCCACTACAATTCTAATATGTTTTGAGTTTCCAAAAACACCAAACTGCCCTCCCAAAAAAGGTTTGCAGATTCGTGATATTCATTCACAACCTTAAGCATTGTAAGCATGTAGCCAGGTTAGAGTACCACTCAAAAAAAGAGAAATGAAATTCCTTCACATTAGCTTTCAGCCATATCCTTGATTTATACTTAATGTTTTCCACTACTGAATCCAAATCAATGATTTGTTGCTTGAATATGATGTTGTTCCTGTGACACCATAGGGCCCACACTGATTTCCACATTTTATTCTTTGTAGAACCCAACCAGTGGCAGTAATGCTGCTCAAAATGTTCAGTAGCTTCCCTATGATGTACCGTGATGATTCCCATCCAAGATTAACATTGGTTCCAAACTTTTGTTGCAAACTTACAAGTGAAAAAAAGGCGTTAAAAGTTTCATTACACTCATTACAGAGAGGGCATAGAATAACTCCTATCTGTAACAATTCAATTCCACGCACCAAGAGATTCTCTATGGTTGGCAAACGGTTAACCGAAAGCCTCCACACAAAAATAACAATATTTTTAGGAATGAATAATTTCCAAAGGTTCTTATAGGAAAGGTTTTCAACAAAATTGGAGTTAAAAGAGACATACTGATTTGCACTTCTAACCGAATATAATCCTGTTGAACCACTTTTCCATATATAAAACATTGTCCTCCCTATCATATCTAAATTTACACCCTTCTAAATCCTTCATGAATGCCTCCACCAAAGGAAACTCCCATGTGAACCATTGCCTTCTCCAGCTCAACCTCCAACACCAATTACCATCTTCCCACACACCAACATCACTCACTAATTCCTCCTTTTGGCAAGAATTTAAAAGCAACCTCTCATTTTTAGAGGCCAACTTTTCATTGTCACACCAATTATTATGCCAAAGTTGTATATTCTTTCCATCCCCTACCTTCCACCCAACATTTTTATCATACCATGAAGGTTCCCTCTTTTCCCCACAACATTCCACCAAATCCCTCCACCATATGGAATCCAAGTGTGAAACTCTCCTACATGGCAAGTCACTCAAGGATCCATATTTTGATTTTAGCACTAAACACCACAAAGACTCCTTCTCCGTCAACATTCTCCATCTCCATTTCCAATTAAGGCAACATTAAATCGTTCAATATTTTTTATTCCTGGGCCTTTATTCTCCCTCGGCCTGTATACCTCCTCCCAATTCACCCATGTTATTTTTCTCCTACCCTCCTCCCCTCCCCATAAGAAATCTCTTTGTAGTCTAGTGATTTTATGAGCCACCCCAACTGGAACCTTAAAAAAAGATTTAAAAAAATAGTGGAAGAGAAGAAAAAACGGAATTAATCAAAGTAACCCTCTCCTCCAAGAAAGTGTTTTATGTTTCCAACTATTAAGTCTATTCCTACACTTAAGATATTTTTCCACACACTCACTCTTCTTTGGTTAGTCCCAATAGGAATCCCAAAATATGTAAATGGCATACACATAACAGAACAATTTAACAAGTGAGCATACCTATGGACTAGGTGCGAATCCACTCCAATTCCTCCCAAGCAACTTTTATGAAAATTCCGATAGCAACTCAAACCTTCTCATGATTGACTTGATGCACACGATGTTTTTGTGTAATTGCCTCTGCAAACACTTAAAACACTTTCATTGTATGCGAATAAAGTATGCTAAATGCCTAAACTTTTTACAACTACGTAGGTTGAAGCACGATCAAATGATACTCTTCGAGCTCCTTCATGGTTGATCCCTAGTGATAACATATTGGCATAAAAAAGATTAAGATTCATTTATCTCGTATATGCACAAAGCTAAGAAAACCTTAACTCATTATGAATAAGTAAAAAACATTGTGTGTTTAAACTTTTGCCATACGTATTAATATTGGTGACAAGTTATATCTCAACATTGCAAGTTTATGACAAGCCTCATACTCACAACTCAACTAATTGCATTTCTTAGTCCTCAACAACTCATTCAAAGTATTTAAAAAAATTAAAATAATATCCACATTCGACTTCATACATATAGTATGAGTTTTTCTTGTTGTATATTGTAATTAAGAATGTCTCAAATAAACATTTAAATTGTTCAATTGTATCATCATACCACAAGTCACAACATTGCTTCCAAAATTACTGCACCTTTATATAGTGGTTTAAACCAAAAAACAAAGTGTCTTATTTACACGGTTGGTACAATATCACTACTACCAAAACAAGATTTAACATCGCGAAGTTAACATCGGTTTTGATGAAAACCTATGTTACAAAATGCGCGGTGACATTTTTGTAAATAAAATATCATCTTTAACATTGGTTTTAGAAAAACCAATGTTAACATGACGATTTTAACATCGGTTTTAAAAAAACCGATGTTATAAATACTCACTTAACATTAGTTTTTTAAAAATCGATGTTAATATTCTCATTTCAACATCTGATGTTGTGAGTGTTTAGACAACAACGGTTTTTAAAAATCGATGTTGACGTTTATAAAAAAGATTCCCCCTTTCTCTGTCTCAAAACCACGTCTCTCACTTTGAACCCCCTCTCTTTCTCGAAACCCCCCCCGGTACCCACTTCGCCATTGCATCACGGTAACCTCCAATACGCTCCATCAGAACATGAACAACACCGCCACAAAGGTATTCCTGATGTTGATTGACACAATGCTTCATCTCCGCAACAACGGCTTCAGCATCCTCGCCATAGCGGTGAAGTATACGGAACTCGTGACACTAAACAACATGATCATGTTCGCCGTCGACAACCTCTCCATTTTCTTCAATTCGCACGCGTACATCAGCAATGTCAAGTTCCACATCGTGCTGAACCATTACATGTTCTTCGCGGATCTCGAGAAGCTTTCAATCAGAACTACTTTGCCGAAGCTGGAGTGAGGCCAGTCGTTGCTCTTCACTACCTCCGGCGGAGGAAAGACCTTGGCGCCGATGAGGATTAAATACGTTAGGGTTAAGGTTACAGATTTGATGTCGAGCGAGGCCAATTTATTTTCCTTCGCTCTCGCAATTCTCTTTAACCTCCATTTTGCTTCTGCCTAACGTACACTTCAATTTCAGAGGCGGATTTGGCAGAAGACATTCAGGTATTTTTATTTTGTCACCAAATGTTGTTTGGATTTGACTTCTTTTTGTGTTGAGTTTGATTGTTTTGTTCTCAGGTAATAAGATGTTGTCTCTTGATGACGACGACGAGGATTATGACAATGATCCTTTTGCACCGAATAAGGTAATGGATTTAGGTGTAGGTTATTGGGGAATGTGTTTTTGTTTTCCATCATTTTGTTGTGTTGGATTGTGGTTATGCAGGGAGTGTTTAGATTAAGGATGGATAACTTGAATGATGTTATTATGTTGCCGACTAAAACAAAAGCTGAAGAAGCTTCTGGTGTAACAACATGAATGTTTTGGTCACTTCGTGAGAGGTATTATAAATGATGTGAGATATATTGTACTTTGCTAAGATTGTTGTAAATTATTTGGGCCTATTTTTATTTTTGTTGAACTCTGCATTTTGCAGTCACTAAAACTATAAAGATACATTTGCGACATATCGAGTACATTTTTTTTAAAGAATTGACATTGTTTGCTCCCTAGTTTTGTTCTTGGTATCTTTTTTGTTTTTCTGAAAGAATTGAACTTTTGTTTTGAAGGAAGGGAAATTTAGTTATGATTTAAGACTTGGATTCATGAGTGGTTTGCAATGAAAAGGCTTCGATGTTCATGTATAACATTTGGATGGTAATGATTTGGAACATAATGTTCTTGCATCATTCCCTTCAATCCTTTATTTCTATAGTTGACTCCAATATGCTAGAATTGAGGATTTTTGATAGGAATCCGAGTCATATTGGTCTCAATCAATGGCCCCAATTATGAGAAAATAAGCCTATTAAGGTATGCACCTAAAGGCCCAAACACCCAAGCCTTAACTTTTACGTTAGGCAAGAAGTGGAATGGGAGGGAAAAGTTAATAATGGAATATAAAGGAATAATAGAATATCGGGGATATAGGATTTTATTTGAATGGTAATTGGAGGTCAGAGAGTTTCTCTCACTTGGGGGCTTTGCCCTTTCTTCTTGTATTGCCTATTTTCATTGCATAATATACTAAACTCAATAGGAATATTATTGGTGTTTTCAGTTGTCTTGCTTTTTGTACAAATTTCCACATATGATAGTCTTATTCTCATATCATAGGTTTAGTTGTTCTTTTTCATTGCTTCTAAACATGGACTAAATCATTGCATTTTCCAAAATGAACTTGAGGCCGACAAATTTTGAGATTCAAAGTTGGCATTCTACACTTAAAAATAAGCCATCCATACTTGTTGGGATCACTCCAGGTTTGCTTGTACTGTGTTTTACAAGTGACATATGTTGTATTAATTGTTCAAGAACTAAATCTCTTTACAATTGTTTTGTGTTCTAAATGTATACTTGAACAACTATTTAATCTTTCTTCTTTATAGAGTCCAAGATGTTGATTAATTATCTACAGGACTTGAAATCCTTTGAAGAGTCTTTAAGGGAGCAGGTTTAGAATCTAATTTCTCTTCTTTTTTTCCTCTGAAAATAATTCACCATCCATTGATGAGGTTTCAATGATCCTTTATCATTTTCCTATTATCAGCTTGAAAAGGCAAAGAAAAAGGAAGTTGTGTTCATTGTAACATTTGCAAAATGAGAACAACAAATAACAGAGTTGAAGGTGATTACCTTAAAATAAGGTTCTTGTATGTTATTGCATTCACATAATTTTGTATGTATGTCTGTTATATTCTGGTTTACATCTGCAATGCTCTTCAAATGAAGTGTTGTAAGTTTTGTAGTCTTGAATGTTATACTATTATTGACCTAGTTGGGAGTTGGAAAACATTTGTTGTGGTCAAATTGGCCAAATTTGACATTTATATCTATTATTCACAAAAAAAAGCACACATATACATACATGTCCTGCTACTATACTTTAAATATATCAAAAATTAGGAAAGGTTCCAATTTAAACACATTTTTCTATCTTTACCATAAGTAATCAACCAGGTCCCTCCTTTAGCGTGCACATCAAAACTATACTAACCCATACGTTGCCTCTTACAATTAATTAGGTTGTATATATAATTAAGCTGCCTATTAGGATATATACTTAAGTTACTTTAGGGAGTATTGTTTTAAGTTTATAAAAAAATCTGCACCTTAATTAATTTAAGTATATACTATAATAGAAAGATTATCCCTCTAGTATTCATGTGACTCTAAGTGATAGGTAGTAGTTGGAGAATTGCAAAAAAAAATAAAAGGGTTTGTATGTTTATAAAAAAATTGCACATTAATTAATTTAAGTAAATCCTTTAATATAGACAGATTATCCCTTAAGTATTCATGTGACTCTAAGTGATAGGTAGTAGTTGTAAGTTGTGTCATTTTGGTTAGACACGATTCCATGTGATTTGCATTAGACTTGATATGTTTTAATATGATTATTTGTGATATAAATATAAAAATTCTGGTGAATTGATATATTCTAAAGTCTTTATATGATTATGTTATGGTTGTGGCCTTCTGGGATTCCGGCCATTTTACCTGTACTAATAATGTCAACACAGGGCTTCCTTGGTTATATTATAGCTTGATAAAATTTTCTAATTCTATTATAAGTTTGTGGTTTTCTCTAGCTCTTTATCTCATTTTTATTTTTGGGCCACCCAATATGCAATTTGCATTTGGAATTATCTAATGAGGTTATTATGACAACGAACATGTTAGGAGTCTTTTAACTTTGATAAAATATGGAGCCTCATAAATGGAATTTTATAAATTGAAAGCATTTGACTTTGTAATTAATTTTCTTTAATTGGTTTTCATCATTGAAGATTATGATTATTATTATTATTATTTTACAAAAAAAAAAACAATATCGATTGGTCTAAAACCGATGTAGAAAGCGCCTTTACAACATCAATTTTTTTTAGAACATATATAGAAAATGCTTCAGAATGGACAATTTTGATCACATTTCTACATCGATTTAAGGTAGAACCGATGTTGATAATGATTTTCAACATCATTTTTAAAATCATATTGAAAATGCCTATTTTCTGCGACAATCATTTTAACATCGATTCTAGAACTTATATTGAAATTTCTCCATAATCGATGTTAAAACCCTTTTATGTAATAGTATATATGTAGTATCCAATGAAATAACATCATTGAAATACCTGTAATCGAGTACCATATTTGCATCAACCCAAAATGTTTTTTCTTTTTTATTTGTTCATCGATATTCATTTGGTATGCGTGGAAGAAAGACAAGTTCTCTAACAATTATTGCTAAAAATATTACATAAGACATCTAACTTCGCTATACACCATGCTTCTTTGTTTTCTTGTATTGAGGTAATTTTGTACATCCAAGCATGTATATCCAAGATTAGCTCTATACCCCCCATTGTGTTATAAATTTTAGTAGGTTAATTAATAAATTTACTACAAACAATTATTTAATAAATAACAAGTAGGTTGTTATATATCATATAAAAGAAATATAACAAGTTGGTTATTATTATACTCCTGCATGTGAGACATTGTAAATAATAGGAAAATATTAGAAAGTGAAACATTACCAATTTTCTTTGAATTCTCTGCATGGGATTTCGTTTACATTATGACAATTTTGCCTTTCTGACTAATAAGAATGTTTGGTTGGTTGTGAATCAATTTCCAAGCTAAACTATGTTGCGAATCTACCAACACCTTTGTAGATGACATTGTTTTAAAGGCTTTCTTGGAGATTAAGCCATAGCTGATCAAAGACAACATTTAAGAATTGAATTTAAAACCACTTTATTAATTATTTTACTAATTGACATTATTAATCTCTTTCTTATTATTTAGTCGAGTGTAACATCATGATGTTAATTTGACTGCATTTAGTTGGCAATAACTAAAATTTTGATAAGACTAACTTGAGTGGCTACTATTTTTTACAACATAATATTTTATTCTCGGCATAAATAAATATATTATTTTTTTAACCAACAATCTGGCCCAATTAATAATGATTTGTATTTTTTAATCAAATTATTTAAGCTTTGAATCCTGATCTTAGTTATGAAATAGATTATGTTGAAAAAGAAATACTTTATTTGTGTTAATAATCTCTAACAAAAAGTAATCACTACTTTTGACAATAAACATTTCGTATTAATATCATATATATATATATATATATATTACTTTTAACTAGATCAGAAATATATAATTCAAAAAGTTGGGAGATTAATTTGAAAAACACCTTGATTATATGTGACTTAATATTTTGGCTAAAATATAATTTTGATCTTCTTATTTTTTTAAACATGCTATTTTAGTCTTCTTAATTTTTAATTGAGACATTTTGTCTTTCACTTTTAAAAAATCCTTGATTTTAGTTCCCATACTTTTTAATTGAAATATTTCATCTCTCACTTTTAAAAAATCTACTATTATAATCCCCTTGATCAATTTCAGACTTGTTGATTATGTACTTTTTTTTAAAAATTAATAAATTAAACTTATTAATAATTAAATAATTTTGGAAAAACATTTGTCATGTGCATAATAAATAAACATTTAATAAACATTTGTGAGTCAATATTTACAAAATACATAAATCAACGTTTAAAATTGATCACAAGGACTAAGTTGTTGATTTTTTAAAAGTGGAGGACAAAATATTTCAATTAAAAAGTGAGGGACTAAAATTATGAATTTTTTAAAATGGAGATGAAATATTTCAATTAAAAAATGAAAGGACTAAAAAACAAATTTTAAAAAATTAAATAAAAAGACAAAAATTACATTTTAACCTAACATTTTTTTACATAAATACTTATAAATGCTTATTAGTGTTACCTATCACTCAAAGTGCATTAACATAGTAACTATTAGGAAGATCTAATACAAAAGCTTACAAACTATAAAAATGAGTTAAAGTAGATTATCTCACATTAGATCACTCTCATAAAAAACTCTATCAAAGTTGATTCTCTTACAATAATAGCTACAGGCATATGTGTATGTAATTTTTACTACGTACCCAAAAGCTAATTAAGTCCCAAGTTATGGAATAACTTGTTACACCAAAAAGTACGGTCAATCAAAGCTATACTCATAACCCAAGTTAATTGGTTTTACCTAACTGATTTAACTCGAATTAATCAAGGTTTAAAGTGACTTATTAAAGGCTTTAGACAAGAAAAAGACGTTATTCTTTTACTGTTTACACTTTCACACAAGATATAAGTAATCAATCTATATGATCAATGTCCCTATATTATATAATATGTATTTTAATACGTTAATAAGAAGAATTTTCCACAAAGATAATAATTTAGTTTATATTTCAACTTTTTCATTTTTTGGTTGCATATGTTTCAACCTTTACTTACCGAAACACCACAACAATTGCTCCAGTCCAGTTCACTTGGCAAAATCAGAATCTACAAGTCATAATTGTCCGCATATTAGCTTTTATATATATAAATTTTAGGGGGAATTGAAGGGTGTGAGTGCAAGCAAGCCCATGACTTTCGCTTTTGAATGATGGTAATTAATTGATGAAGGAGCTTTGTGTCCTACAAGCATCTAGCTAGTTCTGGATATGCATGTAGTATATATGATCATGCCATTGCCATTTAACTTTAACTAAATGTTATTGGGAAAAATAGTTAAATATTAGGTCTCTTATTCAAGATATGATGTTAGATCCTCGATTTAGGTATAAAGTCTCAATTAGAGATATTCTTTCCGAATTAAAATATATATAGAAAAAGACGAATCACAATCATAAAAAGAAAATTAACATTATTTAATTTTGATAGTTTTAATAAAAAGGTTAATCAACTTCTTAAAATACACTTTACATTAATACATAAGACAAAAAAATAAAAGGTCATTGAAAACAAAATTCCAAAGAATATTCTCATTAAATATAAAAAATATAATTAAATTTGTTTATATTTTAGTCCAATACACAATGAAGTTTGTTTTGCTTATACTTAGTATATTTTAGTACAAAATAGACAAAGTCGGTGAGAAGGATCAAAGATTAATTAAATATTAAATAAAAAACCTTAGATGGTGAGATACCTCATAATTAAATGATAAATAAAAACACACGCACACACACACTTTTTCTCTTGGCACTAGCCATGATGCATATGAAGAATGAAGAAGATGCCACATGTGAAACAACAAGAGAATGAGTAGTGCTTGGTAAGAGGTGTGGCAGGTTGATGAGATGGTGTTGGTGAGTTGGGAAACACAAGGGGGACCCAATAAACAACCCATAGTTGCTATTCTCACCACTTCCCTTGTTGAAGGGTCAACCTCAGTGCCTATCTTTTTACCCTTCAAGGCTCCAACACCGCCCCCATCATTTTCTCAGAGCGCCATATGGACAAAAGAGAAGTGAATGGCAACGGTGTGCACGCAGCAAAAGCATGTTTAGTTGTCTCTGCAACTCCTATATGTGTGTCTTTGTCTGTGTCTGTGCTAGCTTTGATTCCTTTCTCATTCGTATACTATGTGCAAATTTTCAATTATCAAAACTTAAATTGCATGCTACATGCTATCATTGGTTTTTCTATATGCACACGTGTTAAGGGAGCATTCATATCATATGCCTGCATATATGTATCAGTAGTGTGCATGCATGCATCATCAGGGTAAACAAAATAAAGGGGTCATTTTCCACATACAAGAAAAATTTAAGGATTTTAATGCAAATTTGAATAAGTTTTCTAATGATGATTTTTAGATCATTTAAGATGTGGTTGTAATTAACTTCTTTTTTATTTGGGATAAGTTAACAACCACTTTTGTTATAACAGTACAAAAAATCCTTAAAATTTCAAAAAAAAAATTACTATTTTCTTTTTGCTGAAATTTTAAAGAATAATAGTATATATTTATTTTTTATCCATAAAAATTGAGTTTACAATAATTCATACAACTTACTTGACGAACGAAGACTCCCTTATAGTATTTTTTTTAATGCTCCTTGCTAGTATATATCTTCCTACTAATTATAAAAAGTACTAAATGAAGAATTAATTTTTTTAGTACCATGAAAATATAATAGACTTTCAATATATACTTACCATATAAATGAAGTAAGAAAAATAATAAATAAGAGAATATAGTAGGAAAATTTAGATTATTTAATTTTAAAATAACAATTGGTACCCACGATGGAAAATAAAATAAAATTATTGAGAGTAGATGTGACAGAAAATGCATTTTAATTTTATTGAGTGTAAAAATACTTTTGTTAAGAGTAAAACGTCAAACGGCCTTTACAAGAAGTTAGGCAAAGCAGATCACGTATCTTAATTATATTACGGAGTAGCAGTAACTACGATCAATAGAGAATCTGGTCTATTTATATTTGCCCTTTCAGTTGTGTTAAACAACATGTACAGGGTTTTTAGCTAGGGCATTTCTTCATATATGTTGAAAGTAGTCGATCGCATTGGTGGTAGGTTTTATTAATATTCTAACATTTCAACTGATACGTATACGAATGACTGTTTATTTTTACATAGTTTTTTTTTTCTGTTGTTAATAATTAAAACTTTTAATCATTTGATTAAATGACATAAGTCGTTATCATTAATGTAAATCTTGGTGAGTTATTTTCACATAGTTATACACACTGTAGATGGATGTGTCACGTTCTAAAATAACGGAGACTTTTTTCTTGCTTTGTCTTTTTAATCAATAGTTATGGCTAAAGGTTCTCATAGGTGACTTTAATTTCTGTCACTATAAGATAACAAGCCATTTTCTGGTGGTGATATGATGCCACAACTACATTTTTATTAGTGGGTTAAAACCTTAATTTCAATCCCCCTTTTTGAAAAATGTGATGGGGTGGCCACACTGGCCATTAGTCTTGAACATGCACTCTTTTTCCTAAACTTGAGGTTTACAAAATTTGTTTGGATCTTTCTTCTCTTTTTTAATTATAAGGTAATAAGTTAGCAACATATTTGTCTTGATTTTTCTCAATAACTATATTTTAGGACCACAAGGCTATGCAACAATTATCTAATTAAGTCTTTTTTATTTCTTTCTTCCTAAATCAGAAACATTTATGTAGGTCTTCTCACTGTGATTCATGTGTTGTTTGGGTGGGTCTTTCTCACAAGTCTAGAATAATATTTGTTTAGGTGGGTCATTCTCATTAAGTTTTTTTTTTCTTCCTTCAGGTCTTGAATTTATCGAGAGGTCCATATCTAAGTTTTGAATTATGTGGTAGAATAAGTGATCTATCTACTTTTTGTGGAATTGCGTTTGAGAGTTGGTACTTTGTCCCCAAATCTAAGACAATTTAAACTTTTGGCACTCAAGCTTTATTTCTCCTTACATTTCTTGTTCAACTTGTGTGATAATTTTTGTTCCTCCACCCCTCTCTAATAAAAGGAAAAAAAAATGAAGTCTTAGCTTCAAATCTATGGAAAGATGACAAAGGGATAAGGTCATGAACTTGACTTCATCAATTCCATGAAAAGATGACAAGGATGATAAGATGATATTTTAAAAGGAAATTAGAAAGTACAGCAAATTGGATCCACACAAATTGATTGCCACAATAAAAGGTGAAAGGAAAAAACAAACAAGGGCATTTAGTTTTACTTCAGTGGTAATCTTCATGTAATGATTTGTGGAATTACCTTACTTAAGTGTTATTAAGCACTTTTTTCTTAGGACAAAAGCTTAATTATGCTCTCGCAAATTTTACCAGAAAATATCAAATCAGTGACCGAAGACCACTGAAAAATGCAAGCCACTTAATATGGACAAACATTAATTATGAGGAAGAAAAAAAAAACTGAAAAAGCCAAAAATAAAGGGCAATAATAAAATTGATCGGCTAAACCATTTTAGTAGGTTCTAATCACGTAGTTTGTGGACCATCCCGGCTAGGTGTCTCGACCAATGATTTTGTTGAACATTGTCGTTCTGAGAAACAACTTATTAGGTAGCTCAGCTAGGTTGGTCCTAGGAATAAATTCAGAGGAGACGTATAAATTATAAAATGATTTTTTTTTTGTTTTTGTTTTTTTAGTATAAATTTAAAAATGATAAAGTACGATTTTAATTATTGTTAATTTTTTCTTAAGATTATATGAAATTGTATTCAAGGTACAAACATTAATTTATGGTAAGTTATTTTAGAGAAAGATTATTTTGATGCCCAAAGGTTAAAATTCAAAACTTTAATTAACATACATTTGTTTATTATCTAAAAATGAAAAAAAAAAAATCTTATAAAGATAAAAATTAAAAAAAATACAAACTTACAAAAATAAATAAATAAATTTACACATCAAAATTAAAAAAACTTAATCTGAACAAAAAATATATTTAAACATAATTATTATATGTTATGTTATGTATAAAAGTAGCTGCATGTGTTTGCAGTCTCACCTTCAAATGCCATTTGTCCTTGCAACACTTTAAAGCCATGAAGGCAACACTAAGATACTTAGCAGGAATAGCAGGCCCTAGCGGTTTTGGCTCAAATTCAACAGCTGAACAAGTCACTGAAGATTGTTCTTGCTTCCTTCCTTCTGTTCTAACCGCTCTGATCACTGGTAAGTCTCAAAACACAGCTTCTAAAAGCTTGGGGGTGAAAATAACCATGAAAATTAAGCTTAATTAATTTTCATCCTCCACTTGCTCTTCACCAAAACTTTATTACTAAATAAGGTTGCCCTTTTTATTTTTAATTTTTTTACCTTGTGGTCTTTCAAGACTTTGTTTGAGTGATAGTCTGTTCTCTAGGAAGCTGAGTGCTTGAGTATGCATGGCTACTTGGTTTTGGTGATTCTTGAAAGCACCATATCTTGTTATTTCATTTCTACTTAATTTTCCATCTTTTTTTTTGTCAAAGAAAAATAGAAAATTTACTTTAATATCTTTATCCAATTATTAACCAAATTCGATAGTAATTGTATATATGGTGCTTTCTTTCTGATTGTTTTTGCTTCATTGAGGGAAGATGAGAGACTAAGTTTTAAACATGCTAGTTCTCTCACATCACATGAGTACTGTGCCACTTAAGATGTGGTGTGGTTGTTTTCAGCCGCAGCAAGATGTGGTTTTGTGACTTTTGTCTCTTTTGTGTGCACCCTTCTTTCATCAAGTTTAAACATGATCCCTTACCTACACTACACTACGTACACCACAAAGACACAAACTCATAATAATCTTGATCATATATATATATATATATATATATATATATATATATATATATCCTTTAAAAAAAAAATCCTTCCCTCATTTTCTAATCGACCCTCATTTAAGAATGCCAAAATCTTTAAATACTTCATATTATATCGGTTAAAACTAGAGCACGTGATACATATGTGGAATTAATTTAATTTAATTTAATTAATGTTGTTGTTATTATTGTTTTTGAATTTTTAATTTTAATTGAAGGGGCGAGTTCTGGTATTGGAGCTGAAACAGCAAGAGTGTTGGCAAAGAGAGGAGTGAGACTTGTGATTGCTGCAAGGGACTTGAAGAAGGCAAAGGAAGTGAAAAAGAACATACAAAAGGAGACTCCAAAAGCTGAGGTTATTCTGTTGGAGATTGATCTTGGCTCTTTTGGTTCTGTGCAGAGATTTTGTTCCGAGTTTTTGGCTTTAGAACTTCCCCTTAACATTCTCATGTAAGTTTTGTTGATATACCATCATATCGTTCCACCTTTTTTCATTTCATAGTAATGATGGTTATAATTGTGAAAGAACAAGGACAATCAAAGTCATTCATGTTTTACATATATGATGTATATATACTAATAGTAATAGTTAGAATGAATTAATTTTACAGAAACAATGCAGGGATGTTTTCTCAAAACTTGGAGTTCTCTGAGGATAAAATTGAGATGACATTTGCTACAAATTACTTAGGTACTTTTTCTGATTCTTGATCTTTTCTTAGGGTTTACATTAAGATTGAAATCATTTTTGTTAAATATTCTTTGATAAGTACTCATCATCGTTCAGCATATATAATGTGGATGTTACTATTTAATTTTCTGATCGAGTTGCTTAATACAGGACAATTGCACAAAGAAATGAAACAAATTTAAGATAACCTTGGAGACCACCTTAATTTAGTTAGACGGCACTGAGCAGATTCAGAAGGATATTATGATATCAATAAAATAAATAAATCATTCCAATTTTTTTTAAAAAAGTTGTCGTCACTCTATGATTTTTAAGGTACCATGTTACTCATAATTCTTCTATTCAATCCTAAAATTGAATAGGTTGGTTTTATTTATTTTAAATTTAATTTACCTAAAAAAAGTTTAAGTGAGATACCCAAAACTTGGTTAAAAATTAATTGAACTAAGTGGTCATCACTGTTATCTACACCAGAGACAACAAGATTCTTTTCATTTTTTTTCTTCCCTTTAATATTATTTTATTTGATGATAAAAAGCTTACATCATCACATATCTAAAAAAAGTAACTTGGTTCGTTAAGGTCCCCCACCAAAAACATAAAATACACAATCGTCCATATTTAAGGGTCCACGACCACAACATGGAGAAAGCTTATACACCACTTTGAGGCTTCATTTTGGTCCACAAACACTGAGCACTAGGCATGCGTTATTCTTTATGGGCTCAAAGTCCAAAGCCCTTAGTGGCCCGTTTCTAGAGTGCAACAACGCTTTTGTTTTTGGAATCAAATATTCTGTTTCCATTTTTGTCCTTCGATAAACTAACAAAATAAATGGCAGAATAGAATGGAAGAATGAAGACATTTAAAAATTGACAACCACCATTCACAAAAATAGTGACTGACGACTTGTATCTGTTAATTAAGTGATCCAGGATTTGAATTTTGGTTGACCTTTGAGTATGAATTTTAAATCGTGTTGAAAAGAAAATATGCACTTTAAACTGTTTTATTGTGTTGAAGTGGTTGAGTATCACCATATAAATAAGTAGAAGAATATAAGCTTGAGTCTTAATGTGTTTTGGGTTAATATGTAGTGTTAAGTTAATTTATGTTATTAACTTGTGATCTATTAGTGAAAATCTCTCCTCTGTTTATCCTTTTTAGATTTCCCAACATATTGAACTTTTTCCTTTTCTTTTCAATTGCAGGTCATTTCTTGTTAACAGAAATATTATTAGACAAAATCATAGAGACGGCAGAGAAGACAGGTATTCAAGGAAGAATAATAAACGTTTCTTCTGTCATACATAGCTGGGTGAAGAAAGATGGTTTTCGTTTCAACGACATACTCAGTGGAAAAAAGTACAGCTACTTTGCTCTCTGCAAAATTATAACAATTCTGATTGCCTTACATTTTGGATACTTATAGTATTTCCCTATTTCTATCTGATAACCATCGCAGATATAATGGCACACGCGCTTATGCTCAGTCAAAATTGGCAAATATTTTGCATGCAAAGGAAATAGCCAATCAACTCAAGGTTGGAATGAGAAATAACTCTAAACCTTTTAGTACTTCTCATACCTTGTGAAATTTTCATGCTTCTGAATGACCCACTAAAATATTCATGAAAATTGGAAAATAATTAATTACAGGCAAGGAATGCAAGAGTAACAATCAATGCAGTGCATCCAGGCATTGTAAAGACAGGAATTATTAGAGCTCATAAGGGCTTAATAACGGGTAGGTAAAAATTTCATTAGTTTTATAATTCGTGTCTTAATTTCGTTTGATCTACATCGCTAAGAATTGGTAAAATTTCCATGCAGATTCCCTATTTTTTATCGCATCAAAGTTACTCAAAACGACATCACAGGTGTGTAAACAAACACATTCAGTTCAGTACACTTGCAGTGATTTTGAATGCTGCATTGGTGTAGAATTATTGACGTAGATATCAATGGAAAACAATCACAACAATTAGGCAAAGTTACTTTATAATGGATATCAAATAACGTGCTGTGTAAAATTGTAGTGAACTGAACTAGTAATGCAATAATTTTGCATTATGAGGGAGGTAACAATGTCAATGCGTGTGCGCAGGGTGCATCAACTACGTGTTATATTGCACTGAGCCCCAAAACAGAAGGGATAAGTGGAAAATACTTTGCAGATTGCAATGAGAGTAAATGCTCCAGCCTAGCAAACGACGAATCAGAAGCTCAAAATCTATGGAACAACACCCATGCCTTGCTTCAAAAACGACTGCGTCAAGCAACAGTTTGAAGCATTTCTCCTTTTCAAGACACCATGTATATTAGGTTATTCATTTACGTTAACCTGCAGGCTCAACTCAAGATTTGAGTCTTAAAAGGCAACTTAACAACATAATCATGGGGCTTTCCAGTTAGTAACCCCATTTCCTGTGTAGCTCCATGTTGATTGTACAAATAAGAGAGCAATGACATATAAAATCTCTCTGCAATAACAAAGCGATAGTTTATCTGCTCTATAAAGCAAATGAGAGCCAAGAAGGCTACTTTCACAATAATAAATTACTATCCAAGTCTCAAAAAGTCAAATGAAAACTGATATTATTTATTGTTGGTAAAAGCATCTATATGACTGATCAAGACTGTGGCATGATAGGTGACCCTCCTTCCAGGAACTTGAATTTTTTAAGTCAGGTAAGGTGCTTCCCAGTGATCAGGAATATAGATATTAACAAGTTACTAGCCAAACCCACATGACAGAAAAGGAAAAGGAAAAACCATCCACCCACTAAATAGATGTGCGTCCAGCACTTCAGACTTCATCCACATGGTCGAAATGCAGATTTTTAGAACATATGGGAAGATAAAATAAATAAAAGGATCATACAAATCCATTTCCCAAATCCCAATTCTATACGTTATTTACAATGCCAAAACAAATATCATCACTAGAATGACTGATGTTTTATTGAACAATACCAGTATATCAACAATGGGAAAAAAAATTTAAAATACACACACAAATATCAAATGGACCATACACGAAAAACGTAGGGATCCTCTGGTCTACTATATACAGATTCAGACATCCAGAACCTGGCTATGTCTTAATTTACATGTCAATTTGTTAGCAATTAATGCCCTACACGAACCAGCATGTCTAATCAAAATGAGGTACCCAGCAGGTGAGCATCCCCCACACCGCTTCATTTCCTGACCTGCCATATATTAAACCTCAGCATAATTGATCTTCTATACACATTAAATACTATATATATGCAATAATCACATACAATTTTCTTGATTTCTTCATCTAGAAATTCCGCCACACAAGTTTTTTTTATGATTAAATTATGTCAGGAAAAATATTAGTGGTGATGATCCCATGCATCTGATGAAAAATTGAAAAGGCTGAGTTAAGGGCAGAATCAACATAAAGTTTATCAAGTCTGTTCCTGTGAGTGATCCTGCCTCCAAATAAGGTAATGGATGATCCAATGTAGATCAAAAAGAAGGAAAGCTAAGCTAGATAACAAAGGGGTTAATATTTGCCTAGTACTATACAGCACAAACCAAGTCAGTAGCGCCACATGAGTGCTTTGGCAACACAAAACCGGTTAAAGCCTATGAAGCACAAACACTTCTCTTGTTTGAAGTGTCACGACATCAAACATATTTCCAACATTGATGCCTCCTTGTTGGAAAAAGCCGCCTAAATTGTGGTCACCCCTAGATAGTGGGGTTGTGTTAAACCCACAAGGCAGGTAGCCATGGGTAAAAGGGGATATGTTAAGTCCCACATTGACTAAAGATAGTGTCAAGATAAACTATATAAGTGGGGAGCAATCCTCACCTTAAAAGTCGATTTTGTAAGATTGAGTTAGACTCATAATTCACTTTATGACATAGTATCAGAGTCTATCAATTTAAATCTTTCATATGATGGTCATCTTTCATTCCATTCCATTTGAGTCTCTGGATTTCATTCAAGTAGGAGTAAGACTGAATATATGCATTGAAACTTCAACAAGAGACAAGAAGAATGTGACTTGGAAGTAAAAATAGAAGAACATGCCATACTACAGATTTCTAAATTTGAATATCTGAGATAAATACTACAAAATGATGGAAAAATTAATGAGAATGTCACACAAAATGGTGGAAGGCCAAAATTCTGCCATATAAATGCGCCATTGCAGTCTATGGCGCCACCATAGCTGGCCTCCCTTCACAAATTGCCTATGGCAGCTGGCAGAAATCTTAAATGGAAGCAGAAGCCCAAGTCAAGCAATAAGCCTAACCAAAACCATCTTTCCCTCAGCTATTACATAGCTAAGTCATAACAAGAGAAGATTAGAAAAAATGCTATGAACCGATGAAGGAACTCCACAATCATACATTCATGTTGAAAGAATAATAGACAACACAGCAACTGAAAAATATATTCTCATAAGGAGAATCCTGCTATTGTGATAACACCTTGTGGAGAAGCATAAAAGTAAACTCAATAAATACAAGACCATTTGATTCTTACTGTCAAACGAGGAGATTGACAAACAGATGATGCAGATCCAGGAGATTTTACCCTTCTTCGATTGACTTGTTTCTGGAGATCTGCATTACCTTTGGTGGGTTTATCTTGATGCTCATTTCCTTCAGTAATGGTTGATATTGATAAAACTGGAGCAGATGCAGACATAAAGGCAGATTCTTGATGTTCATTTGTTGTCATAGATAGACTGCCTGATTAGTTGTAATTTAGAAACTGACATTAGTTATAAGCCCCACTTTGTTAAATGTTTCAAAACTAGAGGATCATCAAACCAGAGACGGGGATACAAGCTCAGTCGAGGTCCAGGTTTGAATATATTTTTATCTTAAATAAAATACATAAAAGAAATAACCAATGATGAAGAAATATGGAAGTTATCAAAAAAAATTTAAAAACATGCTCAAATAATTTCATGATACATATAATAAGCAATCAATACATTAATTTCCCTCAATTAATGAAAATAAAAACAAATCTCATTATAACATTTCATTTGAAATTATTTATGTTAAATTATATAAATGGAATTTTTTTAATTAATTCTTTTTGTAAAAAAATATGTTAAATTGATTGGATATAAATTCTAGAAATGTGGTCATGATAATAACTTAGTTCTTTTCTAGTAACTTTTTTGAAAAAAAAAAAAAAGAAGGTATTTTGCAATCTAGAAAGCTAATGAATGATAAAGTAATTTTTTTTTTCAATTATCACACTATGGCACTACCTTAGGTGCCATTACACTTAATGGTAGCCCCAACAACTTAAAGCCATGAACTAAGAGCCAGGTTGGATCCTTTCCCCTGACATAGCCTGCTACTCTGCAACATCACTAACTTCAACCCGTTGAATTGGAAATAGTTTACCAGTTTGACAAAAACCAGCTGATTCAGCCCTGGTTTTCAGAAGTCACAGCTTCAAATAATGATCGGAATGAACAAAGTTAAAATTGTACCTTGTGCCACTGCTTCTTGAAACTTTTTCCTCATTGTTCTGATAAATTTAAATAGACCATTTGTCTTGTTTAATTCATGGATCACCTCGTCAGTATCTTTGACAGATGGTTTACAATTTAGCACTGAAATATAAAGACTAATTTCAGATTTCAAGAGTCTACTTTTAAGATTATAGACCAAATCATATATATATATATATATATATATATATATATATATATTTTTATATTTAGCTTAGCTAGACCAAATCATATATGATGCTCACATGTATACATGTCATCTTCATGGCGGATGGTAAAAAAGAACTCCTCATTTGGGTTGTCAACATTAATATTCTTGAAGGTGAATTTTACCCCTAACAAGAAGATCTTGTAAGGATATCAAATTTGGAAAGAGCAATACAAAGACAAAAAACAATTAACTTCAATTACCACGTCCACCTTCAACATGAAAACCAAGGATCCTATTGTACCAAGATATGGCCTCCTGGACATCATCTCTATGCTCACTGCTTTCATTTGATTCCTGTTCAGACACTGCCAAAACTTTTTTATGGAAAAAAATAAAGAAGAGGGGAAAAGTAGAGGTGCTTAGAACAGTTCACAATATTTCTCATAATGCAAATTTCAAATTTAGTAAGCACAGAAATGCAAATAAAGGAAAGAGAAAAGGAGACAGAAAAAGATGTCCAAAATATAGTTTTGTAAGAACAAGTGCAGAAGTAGATATACAGATTGAATGTCAGGCCACGCTAATCCCTCTCCTGGAAGAAGTCCATTCTTTAATCCACGATAAAGGAAACTCAACATGAATTATGATTTAAAATGTCATTTCAATGCTGAAACTGGACCAATTGTTTTAGCCTTGAGTAAGTTTAATCTTTATCAGATTATAGTTATCCAGAATATGTTTTATTTCAATCTTCAGAAAAATATATGATTAAGGACAACCTAGTACCCTTTATATCGTGTGCATGTCAAAGTATCTAAATAAATATGAATGCACACATATTAAAATACATGACTTGCACACTTTTTTTTCTTTTTTCTGAATAAAATTGGTAGAATGGGGAGACACCCCAGACTACCGGGCAGAGCAGCAATGGCATGCTGAGGTTGCCTGCAGAGATTCATCCAGAGGATTACTGCACAGGCCTAAACAGCAAGTGGTTTTACCTACTCGTAGCTGCTCAACTAGCCCCTTGATGCTAGGGGATCACCCTGAAGAGTGAAGATGGTTGCCACTAAGTGGGATTTTAGTGGCATCAAGGGAATCAGACCCGCGCCCATATGGAGTATGAGAGTTAATTTTACTATTACCATAGTTCAAGTGTTGTTACTTGTTAGCATTTGACTAGTTCAGTTACAGATTAATTAAATAGACTAGTTTTGCAATGTCAATGAAAAAGTTAATAAATAAATAAACAAGCATCGTAGAAACTGCTATTGAACAATAGTAACTGTAATAGCTACAAAAAATTGCAATTGCAGAGAAACAGGCTGTTACCAAGCCGGTGCTGCGATACAACGGTAGCAAATTCCCCGTTTTTGGTCCTCTGCTGCGGAATACTCGTCTTCAGATCTTCAATTCTTCCCTTCACAGAATCAATCGCGTCTTTCAACGCCATTCGCTTCGCCTCTCTCCGAGTCTTAACTGCACGAAAAGCAAAACACAACAAACCAAAACACTGTAAAAAGCAAAATTCAAATTAAAAAAATAAAAAGCAAACAAAATCAAATTGAAGTGAAAAAAGAGGAGTACCTGCAAGTGCCTTTACCAAATCATCCTCAGCCTCTCTGAGTTTAGCTTTCATCTCTGTTAGTTCGGCTGCAAAAGAGAAAGAGAAAGAGAAAGATTAAGAAGAGCGTCGGAGAGTGTAAACCCTAAGTTACTGACTGGAAAGTGCGGAGTGGAAAGTGTGACATTGAGATCGCGCGATTTCAAGTGCGGTGGTTCTCAGTGATTGGAGAGAGTTTCTGTAAGAAGCGGTGAAAGCTTCGATGTTCTGTAGTCGAAGAGGGATATCAGTGTCGCAGATTGACGCCATCTTTGTTCGTTCGCACTCTTCTCTGATTCACTTTGCCTTCGACAGTGCAGAATGCAGAGAGAAAATGCGAAGGTTTTTGATACGTTGGAATCGAAGACAGATACCGGGACTTCAACAATTCACGCAGCAGCAAGGTTTGGGGTTTAGCTTTGATGCATTGATGATTTATTTATCTATGTAGCAGTCGCTTTACTAATTTGATTTTGTTGGAGCGGGAGAATAGTCAATTTTCGAGTGCAACGGCATCATTACAGTAACTCAATCCACGGTTGCTACAGTACAGTTACGGTTATTGCTGTTAAAACGGACTATCCGGACAAATGCGAGTTGCAAACTAGAGTGGGTTGAGAAAAATAATCTGGATTTAATTTCGGCTTAAAAAGTGAAATTCAAGTCTTATAAAAGTTAAATTTTTATAATTTTTTAATAGATTTTTTTGGACTTAACCTACATTCCATCATAATTGAGTCGGATTAATATTCATACATTTTATTTTGTCTAAAAAATTTAAACCCAAATCCTACATTTCATTAGATAGATTTGGATAGGTTCAACTAGCACGGCTCATTTTGTGATCTCTAAGTACAATGCACAGTTTTTTGGATTTTTTTTTTATAGTTTTGCTACAACTTTTTAAACAATGAAAACTAAAAACTATTAAAAAATAATATTAACTACAAAATTTAATTAATACTTTTTAATTTATTTTATATTTTCAATTGTTTAAAAAGCAATCTTCAGATTAATGATGGTAGAACTTTTTTTATATATAGCAAGACAGAGTAGAGTGACTTTGAGAATGTAAATACATGTATATAATGTTAGAAGTAAATTGAGAATGTAAATATAATTAAACATTTTTAATTGCTTATACATAAATATCAAATAAAGACAAAGATATTTAAGTTTTTGCTTTTTTAATTTAAAAAGTACTTTTTTTTTTGTAAAAACATTTATGATTGTTCTCACACTTGATTGTAAATGATATTGAAATAATGATTAGTTTTTCTTTACGTGTCACACTGACATAAATACCTAAATTAGATTATTAAGATATTACAAGAAAAAAATATAAAAATAAATTTATATAATCAATAAAAGGTATATATAAAATAAAAAAAAGATTTATCTTAAGTAGGTAGTTGATATTGTTATACATAAATAAAATTATTAATTTTTAGATATTTAGTAACATATTAAATATAATTAAAGTTTGAAACCTATTAAAATGTCATTCAATTATAAATCATTATTTTAATTACTTTAAGATAATTAATTTAAAAATTAATAAACTTATGATAAATTTTAATGAGATAACTTTTACACAATTTTAATGTATGATCCTTTTTTTCTCATATAAAGAGAATAATTTTCCTATGAACGAATTGCACCTCTCTCTCCATTCTCTCTCACATTCATTCTCATTTAATATTCTCCTCTCGTGAAAGTGGTGTACTTTATTCTCTCAACATTACATATTTACATTATGTGTGTGCATGCTTGCATGTTTATGAGAGAGAGCTTATATATACGTGGCTTCCATGAATTCTTCAAAAGAGGGCAACAGGGACTGTCTTTTGTTCAACTAAGCATCTTTCGCTCCATTTTAAAGTAGGTGCATTCTGTATGAATCAAGTCAATAATACTAAAATGGGAAAGCAATAAGCAGAAGCTAAAAAAACTAGTTTATATATATATATATATATATATATATATATATATATATATATTAGTTCGCTAATTTTATTAAAAATATCAATTAAACATAAAACCAACTAATCGCAAATAGCAATAGATGTTGTGCTGATATAAGTAGGATGATAGGTTCTCAACATATAGTGTTTTCCAAGCCAATGGAATCAAGGAATTAGTCAAAAATTGCATCAATTATTGCTCATAAATGCTATAATCATTGATGATTCCTTTGCAGCCCTATTCGTAGTTAATTTATGCAAATTCATGGCAGGAATGCAACAATGTAAGTGGTCATGAGGAAGTTGTGCCGCGCCATCAGCGCGAGTTCCGCGCTATCAGCACCAAAAGGCTGCAATTGAGGGATTTTTCTCTGACATCTCACGCCACTAGCGTGAGATCCGCGCCACCAGCGCCACAGCGTCTGTCAACCCGCGCCGACAGCGTGAAGTTGGCGCCGTTAGCGCCATTCAAGCAGGATTCAGCCTATTCCTCTCTGCCTGGCCACGCTACCAGCGCGGGTTCCTGCGCTACCAGAGCGGGAGACTGCTGAAACTGTAATTTTGGCAACTAATGGAGGGCAAATTTGGGCTTTCACCCTCTTCTTACAAATACCTCATCTCCAGCATTGAATGCACGTTTTTGACACTAAGGAAAACACACACTTAAGGTTCTTAGAAGCTTGGGAAGCCTTGGCTAGGGCTTGGGAGTTGAAGGTCAAGTGGAGTCCATTCTCCATCTTCTTCCTCCTTGTTCTTCAGCTGGGCACATTTCTTTTTGTAAGCTCCAAGCCAACCATGACTAGGTTTGGCTAGTTTTATTTTGTAGTTAGGGCCAAGCACTTAATGTAAATTCCATTGGAATGTATTAAATGCTATTATTCATTTATCAAAAGTTATTTTACTGCACTTTGCTTGAATATCTTCATCTCTTCTTTAGACTTGATCAATTTAACTGAGAGCTCAGAGCTAGGGTTCACAATAGGAATATTGGGGCTTTGGTCTTGGAACTAGGTGTAGTAACTTGTTTTACATCACCTAGGAATAGGGATGCATGCTTGTGGCTTAGCTTATTCATGTGTTCACTTAATGCTTAACTCTCAGACAATCACTAAGGGATTAGGGTTTTATTGTGGGTTAAAGAACTTAGTTAATGAGGAATCAGTGCTTAGTTAATATATGAGAAACACATTAGCTGAATAACTTAGATATATGAATATAGCAGACAATACAACTTCATTGGAAGGAACATTGAGTGTGGGTTGCCCTAGCTACATTTCCCTACATATCGTTATAATCCATTTACGTGTTGACATTAGTTAATGTTCATAGTTAGCTTTTAATTTACTTCGTACACACACAACAACAACTTTATTCAATTTATTTGTTATCCAACTTATTGATACGATTTATAGTTTAATTGGTCAACAATCCTCGTGGGAACGATCTTTTCTTTATCACTTTATTACTTGTACGACCGGTACACTTGCCGAGTTCGCAACAAGTTTTTGGTGCCGTTGCTGGGGATTGTTTTAGCCAATTTTATTAAAAAATTTTATCTTTAAGGTTGGAATTCTTTAGTTACTAACCTGCTTCTAGAGTTTATGCGAGGTACCGCTGACCCCAGTAATCTTCAGTTTGATCCGAAGATTGAGAAAACTGCTAAGAGGAACCGGAAGTTAGCGAGGCAAAGGAAGGAAGCAGAAGTATCTAGTTCTAGACTTCAAGAAGAAGAAGAAGAATCAGAAGAGGGACTAGATATGGCTGAGGGAAACCGTGATCAGCCGAGGCCGGAGGATGAACTCATGGAGAACATCCTTGCTCCTTTGTTCGTCCGACCTGCCTCCAGCATCGTCAGGCCACCAATACAAGCCAATCATTTCGACATCCACCCATCCCTTATCAGTTTGGTGGAGAAGAATCAATTTGGTGGTGAGGATGATGAGGACCCTCACGACTTTGCTGATTGATTTATGATGATATGTGATGCCATCCGCCATCAAGGGGTAACAGATGATGCTGTGCGGTTCCGTCTCTTCCCTTTTGCTTTAAAGGGAAAGGCACTCAGCTGGTTGGGTCGTCAAGCTTCTAACAGCATAACCACCTGGGATGAACTGATGGCAAGATTCTTTGCCCAATATTTTTCCATGGAGAAGTATAACCGCTTGGTGAATGAGATCACCAATTTCACTCAACTCCAAGGAGAGACTCTTTGTGCGGCATGGAACAGATTCCAAGAGCTTATCAGGCGATGTCCTCAATATGACATGCCAGTTGGAAAGAAGGTGCGGATCTTTTTCAATGGGATGACACCTGAATCCAAATTAGTAGTGAATGGAGCAGCTGGAGGCTCAATAAGATCCAAAACAGCAGCCCATACATATGAATTGATAGACTCTTTGGCCCGAACGGAGAATGAGAGCATGGCAAGTCAGCCAAAGAGAGAAGTCATTCATTTGGGTAGTACAAACGCAATGTTGGCTGAGCAAAAACTCCTATCACAGCAGCTTGCCATCCTCAATGCTAAGATTGACAAGCTAGAGGTCTCTAAAGCTCAAGCTTCTTCAATCAAAGCAGGCATGGCTGTATGTGAATATTGCCAAGGGGACCACGAGTCCAATGTTTGTCCAACCTTGGTGGGGGCCGATCCAATTCAGGTGAACGGAGTATGGTATGACCAAAGGCCACCACAAGGTTACCAAAGAAACTACAATCAAGCTTCTGGGAGTGGAAGTAGCTATCCTAGAAGACCACATGGAGGTGGGTTGGACTACAAGTCTAACTACTACTTACAACCGCCTCCTATTCCTCCCAAGGAGCCATCAGAGTTGGAAAAAGCTATGTTGCAGCTGGCCAAAACTACTAATGATCATATCCAGAACACTGATGCCTTTATGAATGAAACTAGGTCTCATTTGAAAAACCAAGGTGCTTCCATCAGAAATTTGGAGACTCAAATTGGCCAAATCTCAAGGCAACTAGCTGAGAGACCACCTGGGCAATTCCCTAGTGATACTGTGCTAAATCCTAGGGAACATGCTAAGGCCATTACCATTAGAAGTGGAATTGTCATTGCTCCTAAGGAGAAGACTAAAGTGGTACCAAGGCAAGAGGAGGAGAAAGAGACTCCATCAGCTGCTACACAACAAGAAGAAGAAGAACCACCTAGCAGCTCAAAGGAAAAAGAGAAGGAGAAGGAGAAAGTCTCAGCTGAACCCAAGAATCCTCTGGATTTTTCCAGATTTGAAAAGCCACCATACCCTTTGAAGATGAAGCAGCAAGCACAGAAAAAGCAATATGCCAAGTTCCTGGAAATGTTTAAGAAGCTGCAAGTTAACATTCCTTTTGCTGAAGCCTTGGCCAATATGCCCAATTATGCCAAGTTCATGAAGGACTTGTTATCTAAAAAGCACAAGCTGCAAGAATGTGAGACAGTGGTCTTAACTGAGGAATGTAGTGCCATCATCCAGAGTCGTGTTCCACCTAAACTCAGGGATCCGGGAAGCTTTAACATACCTATCGCAATAGGTAATGTTAATGTGGGCAAAGCTCTATGTGACCTTGGTGCAAGTATCAACTTGATGCCTCTCTCAATTTGCAAATCATTGGGCATTTCCGAGTTGAAACCTACCAGGGTATCCTTGCAATTGGCTGATAGATCCTTGAGGAGACCAAGTGGGTTTATTGAAGATATTTTGGTCAAGGTGGACAAGTTCATTTTTCCCGCTGACTTTATAGTTCTGGACATGGAAGAAGGGGAAATACCCGTTCTTCTAGGTAGGCCATTCTTGGCTACGACTAGAGCTATCATAGATGTGGCGGAAGGAAAACTAGAGTTGAGGATGTTTAATGAATCAATTGTGTTCAATGTCTTTGATTCTATGAAGACTCCTCTTGATAAGAATGATTGCTTCCGGATTGATGTGCTAGATGTCTTGATTCACACAGACAAGTCTCCCGAGCAAGAACTTGAAGAAATTATGGAGGCTCAAGATGTGGTTATCATTGAAGAATTACAAGAAGCAGCAGTGGAAGTTTTAGAAAACAGGGAAACTGACCTTGACCATGGGGCACCAAAGCTAGAGTTGAAGGAGTTACCAACAGCCCTCAAATATGTATTCCTGGGGGAAGACCAGACTTACCCTGTCATCATTAATAGAGGGTTATTTGGGGATGAAGAAGCCAAGCTTATCAAGGTGTTGAGGGAACACAAGACCGCTATTAGGTGGTCAATTTCTGATTTGAAGGGTATCAACCCTTCCTTTTGCACTCACAAGATATTAATGGAAGATGATGTCAAGCCAGTGAGACAACCGCAAAGGAGGTTGAATCCTATCATGAAGGAGGTGGTCAGAAAGGAAGTAGTGAAGCTTCTGGATGCGGGCATGATTTATCCTATATCTGACTCAGTTTGGGTAAGTCCAGTGCAAACTGTTCCCAAGAAAGGTGGAGTGACAGTTGTCCAGAATGACAACAATGATCTCATACCTACTAGGACCATTACTGGGTGGCGGATGTGTGTGGACTACCGGCGGTTAAATGATGCTACAAGGAAAGACCACTTCCCGCTTCCATTCATCGACCAAATGCTAGAAAGATTGGCCGGACATGAGTATTATTGCTTCTTAGATGGGTACTCCGGCTACAACCAAATTCCTGTAGCCCCCGAGGACCAAGAGAAGACAGCATTTACCTGCCCATTTGGAGTCTTTGCCTACAAAAGAATGCCCTTCGGTTTGTGTAATGCGCCCGCAACTTTTCAAAGGTGTATGCTATCCATTTTCTCTGATATGGTAGAAAAATTTCTTGAGGTGTTTATGGATGATTTCTCTGTGTTTGGGTCTAGCTTGGATGCATGCTTGTTTAATTTGTCTAAAGTCCTAAAAAGGTGTCAAGAGACCAACCTCGTGCTTAATTGGGAAAAATGCCATTTCATGGTGCGTGATGGTATTGTCTTAGGTCACAAAATCTCCTCTAAGGGAATTGAGGTTGATGAGGCTAAGCTTTTGTTGATTTAGAAATTGCCTCCACTCGCTAATGTGAATGGTGTGCGTAGTTTTTTAGGACATGCGGGGTTCTATAGGCGATTCATTAAAGATTTTTCTAAAATAGCTAAGCCTCTTAGCCAATTGTTGGTCAAAGACTCTGAATTTAACTTTGATTCTAATTGTTTGAATGCTTTTAATGTGCTTAAAGAAAGATTAACCACTGCACCTGTTTTGACTGCCCCTGATTGGAGTTTACCATTTGAGCTTATGTGTGATGCTAGTCAATATGCTATAGGAGTTGTGTTAGGCCAGCGTAAGAACAAACTGTTACATGTCATTTACTATGCTAGCAAAATTTTGAACGAAGCACAAGTAAATTATGCTACCACAGAAAAAGAAATGCTAGCAGTAGTCCATGCCTTGGACAAGTTTCGTTCTTACTTAATTGGGTCTAAAGTTATTGTTTACACTGACCATGCTGCCTTGAAGTATTTGTTGACTAAGCAGGATGTCAAGCCACGCTTGTTGAGGTGGATGCTCCTATTTCAGGAATTTGATTTGGAGATTAAAGACAAAGCGGGTGTAGAAAACAGAGTGGCTGACCATTTGTCAAGAATCCAAGAGAAAGAACTCCAAGATGGTCCACAGCTGGAAATTAATGATGCATTCCCTGATGAGCAAATGGTGGCTGTCACCAGGGCTCCATGGTTCGCTGATATGACTAACTACAAAGCTGTAGGAGCCATTCCTGATGACCTTACATGGCAGCAAAAGAAAAAGTTCATGCATGATGCCCGAAGGTATCATTGGGACAACCCATTTTTGTATTTCCAATGTGCTGATGACATAATCAGAAGATGTGTAGCTGAATTTGAAGTCCCAAAGATCCTCTGGCACTGCCATGCCTCAAGCTATGGAGGCCACTTCAGAGGAAATAGAACAGCTCACAAAGTGCTACAAAGTCGCTATTATTGGCCAACCATCTTCAAGGATGCTAGAGACTTTGTTGAGAGGTGCGATCGGTGTCAACGAACGGGTAACATCTCCCGTAAAGATGAGATGCCTCTCAACAGCATTCTAGAAGTAGAATTGTTTGATGTTTGGGGGATTGACTTCATGGGACCATTTCCCAAGTCATACTCTAACCAATACATCTTGGTGGCTTTGGACTATGTCTCAAAATGGGTTGAAGCAGTGGCATTGCCCACCAATGACGCAAGGGTTGTGTCCGCCTTCCTGAGAAAGAATATTTTCACACGCTTTGGTGTTCCCAGAGTGATCATTAGTGATGGCGGCACTCATTTTTGCAACAAACAAATTGAAGGGTTGCTCACCAAGTATGGAGTCACCCATAAGGTAGCCACTCCGTACCATCCTCAAACAAGCGGTCAAGTTGAGATCTCCAACAGAGAATTGAAGAGGATTTTGGAGAAGACTGTTGGCAGTTCAAGAAAGAATTGGTCGAAGAAGTTGGATGATGCACTTTGGGCGTACCGGACTGCCTTCAAAACACCGATTGGTATGTCACCATATCAGTTGGTGTTTGGGAAAGCTTGCCATCTACCAGTTGAGCTCGAGCATAAGGCCATGTGGGCCACTAAATTCCTGAATTTTGAACTCACCAAAGCTACTGAAAAGCGTTTGTTACAATTGAATGAGCTTGATGAGTTCAGAAGTGCAGCATATGAGAATGCCAAGCTTTACAAAGAGAAAACCAAAAGATGGCATGACAAGAAGATTAATCCTAAGGAGTTGGAGCCTGGGCAACAGGTATTACTGTATAATTCTCGCCTGAGATTGTTCCCAGGTAAGCTCAAATCCCGATGGTCCGGTCCATTCATGGTCACAAAGGTATTTCCTTATGAAACCATAGAAATTTCCCCTCTTGACACCAACAGACCTTTTAAGGTCAATGGATGGCGGCTGAAGCCATATTTTGGTGGTCCCATTGATAGGGATGCTATTGCAATCCCTTTGAGCTCCCCTAATCCGTGAGGATTAACCGTCAAGCTCGCGACGTTAAACAAGCGCTTGTTGAGAGGCAACTCAATTGCGTTTCAGTGTTTGTGTGCTTTTCTTTTCTTTTCTTTAGGATAGATTCATGTAGTTTCTCTATTGCATATTAATTTAAGTAATTTATGTTTCGATCATGCTTGTTTTGCTGGTTTCTGCTCATTTGCATTCAAGTATGAAGGCATATCATCATGAGTAGCAATGTATTAGGTCATAAATAGGCTGAAATACCAGAAAAAGAAGTGAAAAAGCCTCCCCTGGAGTCCCACGCTATCAGTGTGGAAGCCACGCTATCAGCGTGGTGACCCTCCTAGAAAGCTAAATCTCACTGGAAACCCACGCCCCAAGCGTGGAATGTCACGCCTCCAGCGTCGGCTGCATTTCTCACTTTGCACACGGCGCTATCAGCACCATACTCGCGCTACCCGCGTCAAAGCCTCCGCCACTTCACGCTGGGGGCGTGAGTGTTGCGCCAGGGGCGTGACTCCTCGGCCCATTCACGCTGCTAGCGCTAAGTCCGTGCTAGTAGCGTCATTTGCCTCAGCCTTTCTGCTTACCCGCGCTAGTCGCGTGGACGCGGCGCGGACGGCGCGGACTTGCTGACCCAGCTTTTATATTTTCAAAACTTTGAAACTTCCATTTCATTTTCCCAACCCCTCCGTAACTCTCTCCCCATAAACCACCATTAACACTCCTAATCCCCATCAACGTACATTCAATCTCCATTTTGTGGCCGTTTCTCTCATCCCTGCTCCAACCCACAGCCCTAGTTTCAAAAGCCTCTCGTTCTCTCTCTCGTGGGTTTCCATTTTGTGCATCTCCATATCATCACCTTCACATTGCAGAACATGGCTCGCGATAAGGTGAGTTTCCGTTTCAATAGTGTTCTGGGTACCTTTGGGTAAGCCATTGTTGGCTTCGTGTCAAGAACCCAGCTATGCAATGTGTTAGGGCATTAAGCCAGCTCATGCTGGTGGCGCGAGACCCATGCGGGTAGCGCTGGCTGGGTTAGTTGCATGGAGGTTACCTATTTTGTTTGCTTTACTTATTGTGTGAGGCCAGTTGTTGTAGATTGTGGTGCTTTGTGTTTATTTGGGATTCTGTACTGAGGCATCTAGGGCATCACTGTCATTATTTGAAGAATTTTGGTGGAACAATATGTGAACAGCAATGGCTTGTCAATTTGATGTGTAATTTTCTTTTGATTCTTGCTAGTAGATACCCTGTGGATGTCAGTAGGCAGATAAAACATGAACAGAACCCTAGGCTAAAGAATGACAAAGTCCATTGTTAGGGTATCTGTTGTGCTCAATAGAGAACGAGGACTTTCATTGTTCATTGCACATATGAAAATTGATTTTCCTAGTCTCTATGAAGTACATTGGGTGATATATGTTGTGAATTAAATCTGGAAATTCTGTCAAGCATGGTTTTGTGTCTTCTTTGTTCAAATCTGTTTTGATTATCCTGGATGTGAAGATGTTAATTGTGTGAATTAATGTCGGGAATCAAGATGGAACTATACCGTGCTTGTATCTGAATCGTTCACATTGTGTGCAATTGCCTTGTTACATTGGTCAAGTTTGTTGTAAACCCTTATTTTGAATTAAATCTGGGAATTGTGGAACTCCATGGCAGCCTATCCATATGTTTCTGTCTAATTGCCTCAATCTTTTAAGCCTTGTTTAATCATTGTATATTCAGTATGGCTCTCTTGATGTGGACACGAAATCTGTGGGTTGCCACTTGCATTGACATAATGGGCATTGAAAATATCTATTTCTGTCAATCTAATTCCTTGACTGCATTGAATTGCTGCAACCATGTGTGATAATTGGAACTTAATGGCTAAGGATATGGTTTGAAATAAATCTGGGAATTATCAATTCTAATGCTTATACCATGTTCTGTTTTAATCAAGCCTAATGGAAAACATGTGGTATATTGGATTTTTCTGAGTTTCAGGGAAAGCAGGTGGACAAGGGAAAACAAAAAGTTACAGCTGGAACTGGCAGCAAGCGCCCTAGGACTGCTGACTTTGATGAGGGCCGTTACCGCTCCAAAGAGCATCAGGACCGCTTTGAGAAGTGGTACTTACCAAAGAGGGTTATTCTAGAGAGGAGAATTGACTGGGAATCCCTACATGCTGACTCCCCCATTGTGGAGGTTATCAACCGTCGTCAGTGACACACATTAGTCAGCTTTGCTGAACCTAGCTCCAGTTCCATCTTGAAGGAGTTTCTGGCCAATGTAGATAGAGAGACAGTGGAAGAGAGGCGGCGGAGTTGGGTCAGAGGAGTGGTAGTTCCATTTGACCCTCAATTTATAGAAGAGTTTCTTCAGACTTCTTATCAGAGCATTCGTCATTGTGGCTTTGCTCGCCGATTCTACAGGATGCAGCCTCTCCCATGCACTGGCAGGGCACGATATCGAGATGACATGCCCCAAATTGCAACTGAGCTTCGTCGGGGCATTACTATGAGATTTTCTGCTTAGAAGATGAAGACTGGGACCGATAGCATCCCTGAGAAGCTAAAGAGACAAGAGCTGAATCTGGAGGCCGATTTTTGGTATCAGTTCATTAACTCTACCATCCTTCCTTCCACTAACATGACTGACATCAATGTGGAGCGCACATGCCTGATATATGTTCTGCTGCGGGATCTTAATCTTGACATTGCTTCAGTTCTCTCAGACCGGATCCTTCATATGATCCGGGATGGCAGCATTCGCTCTTTGCTCGCTCATTCTTCCTTCATTTCTCATCTTTGTATGCATGCTGGTCTGGACATTCCAGAGGAGGAACCAAAGGATGTGAAGGTTGGTACCACCATGACACTGAGGCATTATTTGGATTCGGTGAAGCATGCCCTTCAGGAGCAGTTAATTAGGACAGCTGACCTCACACAAGAAGAAATGGATGCCCGAAGCCCCCGCCATGCGCCACGCGAAGGCTTGGGGGAACCTCAATATCAGATTCCAGTTCCTCCACCTGCACCAGCTAATTCTCCTCCACCAGTAGCTTTACCTCTACCACGTCAAGACGCCGCTTCTTCTTCCAGCCACACCCCTAGACGTGAACACATTTTTGAAGACTCACCCACTTACTTGAAGATGCAAGAACAACTCACCAATCAGACTACCAGCCTATTAAGGATGCAAGAGCAACTTGAGGACCATACCCGGATGCTGACAGCCATTTGTAGGCACCTGTCCATTGATCCCCACACCTCCCCATCACAGTTTATCCCGGTCTCTTTTGCACTCCCTCCACCAGAGGCACCCCCATCTCCATCTGCAGCTGGCATTGATGCTATGGATGAGGACCAGCATCATTGATGCTTGCTTCCACCTTATCTCTTTATCTTTATCTTTACTTTCCACATTATGTTCCTGTCATTTCCCTTTATCGTACTTTAAAACACTACTGATTATGGACTTCTTGCGCACCTTTTGTGAACTGCGGTGCAATTGCATGATGCTTGGACATATGAACATTTCTGCAGTAGGTTAATTAATTCAGTATGATTTGCATGTTGTTTCCTCTTGTAACGCGCCCATTTTGTTTGGTTGTGTGCATACTTGTTCTATGGGTACTTGCTGAGGGTAGCAAGCGTATAAATCTGGGAATAAGTGCGTTAATCGAGGAAACAAACGTCAGTCAAACCAAATTCTTTTTGTGAATGATGGATCTTTTTGGTGAATAGTTTCTTTTTGTGAATTGTGAACAGATATGATATAGGCAGAAATTTTTGAAATTTTTCTTTTTGTGGATCAATGCGTACAGAAATACAAAAATTGATCTGGAGTCTAATTTTAAATTTTAGAAGTAAATATTAGACATTTTTGCTAGAGCATGCCTCGGATTTAAATTTGCCAAATCAGTGAATGTGTTGATATTTTGGAAGCTTGGGTGATTTGAATTATGGCATGACGTGGTTTGCAACATGAACTGAGTGTTGAATGCTTGTATGACTGAATTTCACTTTGAAATGGAAAGCAATGTTGATCTGATATCATCATGAGTTTAGCTTAATACCATAGCCAGTGAGGATTGTGCCCATACAGTTAATTCCTTTGGAGGGTTACCTCACTGTGATAGTACGCTAGAACTTGACCTGTTTCTCTCTGATGTATGCATGATTGATATGATAAAGGCAATTTTATTCTTTTAAGCTTGAGCCAAATAGCCTTCCCTGAAAATAATAATCCTTTGTTAGCCCCTTGAGCCTGAGACTTAATTGTTCAAACACCTGATAAAGATATGTAAACCTCTATAATAACCTCACCTTGGTTGAGATTGGAATGCAAATATGATTTGCGGATAAAAGAAAAGAATTCAGGTGAAAAATGTAGAAAGGAAAGAAGAGAAATCAAAAGATGGCTGAAATGAAATAAAAGCAAAAAGGAAAAATACAAAAAAAATGAAAAGGGAAGTACAAAAGAAAAAGAAAATGAAAATGCTAAAAAGATTAGTGGAATGAATTTTTAAATCTGAATGAAGGAAAAAGTTGATGTTATTCCAATCTCAATAATTACTTAGTCACTTTCCAAATTTGTCCACCCTTTAGCCAAGCCAAGTTACAACCCTGAAAGCCCTTTTGATCAATTGTGCATCTGTTATTGTTTCTTATTTTGGGAACTTGAGAATAAGAGCAAGTTTATAGCAATGCTATGGCTGTGGTGGTTTGAGAGATTGTTCTGATACCCAAACACCTGAGTGATGAGTGAATATTTACCATGGTGAGGGGTATTCAAGTTAGGCTCCAATGTTTGATAGATGTGAAATTTTGGCTTGAAGTTTTGTTGTGATTCAGTCATTTGTAGCATTCTAAGCTCTGCGTTTGTTGTTTAATGGCATGTTGAAATAGTGCACCCTTGATTCCCACTGAAAACTTTTGTCATTGCTGAGGACAGCAATATTTAAATCTGGGAATTGTTTGATAGGTTCTCAACATATAGTGTTTTCCAAGCCAATGGAATCAAGGAATTAGTCAAAAATTGCATCAATTATTGCTCATAAATGCTATAATCATTGATGATTCCTTTGCAGCCCTATTCGTAGTTAATTTATGCAAATTCATGGCAGGAATGCAACAATGTAAGTGGTCATGAGGAAGTTGTGCCGCGCCATCAGCGCAAGTTCTGCGCTATCAGCGCCAAAAGGCTGCAATTGAGGGATTTTTCTCTGCCATCTCACGCCACTAGCGTAAGATCCGCGCCACAGCGTCTGTCAACCCGGGCCGACAGCGTGAAGTTGGCGCCGTTAGCGCCATTGAAGCAGGATTCAGCCTATTCCTCTCTGCCTGGCCACGCTACCAGCGCGGGTTCCTGCGCTACCAGCGCGGGAGACTGCTGAAACTGTAATTTTGGCAACTGATGGAGGGCAAATTTGGGCTTTCACCCTCTTCTTACAAATACCTCATCTCCAGCATTGAATGCACGTTTTTGACACTAAGGAAAACACACACTTAAGGTTCTTAGAAGCTTGGGAAGCCTTGGCTAGGGCTTGGGAGTTGAAGGTCAAGTGGAGTCCATTCTCCATCTTCTTCCTCCTTGTTCTTCAGCTGGGCACATTTCTTTTTGTAAGCTCCAAGCCAACCATGACTAGGTTTGGCTAGTTTTATTTTGTAGTTAGGGCCAAGCACTTAATGTAAATTCCATTGG
Source organism: Glycine tomentella (assembly GCA_007407185.1). Classification (NCBI taxonomy): domain Eukaryota; kingdom Viridiplantae; phylum Streptophyta; class Magnoliopsida; order Fabales; family Fabaceae; genus Glycine; species Glycine tomentella. The sequence goes on from PYAF01005646.1 coordinate 514,085, forward strand.
AATGTATTGAATGCTATTATTCATTTATCAAAAGTTATTTTACTGCACTTTGCTTGAATATCTTCATCTCTTCTTTAGACTTGATCAATTTAACTGAGAGCTCAGAGCTAGGGTTCACAATAGGAATATTGGGGCTTTGGTCTTGGAACTAGGTGTAGTAACTTGTTTTACATCACCTAGGAATAGGGATGCATGCTTGTGGCTTAGCTTATTCATGTGTTCACTTAATGCTTAACTCTCAGACAATCACTAAGGGATTAGGGTTTTATTGTGGGTTAAAGAACTTAGTTAATGAGGAATCAGTGCTTAGTTAATATATGAGAAACACACTTGCCGAGTTCGCAACATAGGACCTCTAATCTCTATGTATTTATGAGAATGAAATGGAAGTTAACTACAGGTAAGAGCATAATTGAAAGCTCAATGTTATTCTCCATTACCTAATTCATATAAACTTTAGGTAATATAAACTCTCTTATGTAACTTGAGAAAACATCTACAAATTAATTAATAATTAATTAATTAAAAACTTCGATAAATCTTTTTTTTTTTCTTCTCCGATAATTTCTAGAAAAACTTATTCAAACATGATTATCATGGGAGAAACAACTTTATGAATTTAGCACTGTCATATCCATACCTCTTGTTTGATCATCACACTTGCCTCTCATATTTTGTTATTTACAATGGGACAGAGATTGTTAACTAGTTTCTCACACAAGCAAGGATATTAGAGTGTAAAAGTAATCCGCAAAGTAAAGATTGAAAATATAAATTTTCAAATAACAGGAGCTTGGGCATAATAAACGTTAACATCATCAAAAGCAAACTAATATCCATAAAATTTATATTATTTGGCATCTAACATTCTACATTGATAGAACCAATTATTAGTCCATAAACTCCACTTTTACTATGATTTCCTTTATTTTATTTTTATTGAGATTAGATCATAAGAGTCAAATTATTTACACACAAACATACAGGTTTGACTATGTTACATATATCAGTCTTAAACCTACCAAAAAGAGCATCAAAGACTGCTCGTTTAGCATGAAACAGAAACATTATTGACCCTCAGCAAAACCAAAACTACCATGATATTTGCTACAAGTCATGGCAGAAAATGTGAAAATCAACCGCATTACTCAACTCACATGCCTACTAACTGTACAAATCATCATCTCCCTCAGCTTTAACAGATGAGAAAGGGTCTGAGGCATCTGCTGCAGTGTTTTCCTTTCGATCTGGAAACCGAAACTCGGATCCAAATCCCCGAGACTGTTGCAAGGTCTGAGCAAAAAGCTGGTATTTCCTGATGTCAGCGTCGCTGACACTCCGGCGAGCAAACTTCATAGACTCCTCAAAGTGGGCAGGCTTAATCTCAGGGACCTCATCAGTGTCATCTTCCATGGCTTCAGGATTTTCTCTTTTTCTTCTCTCCTTCTCAATACCCTGTTATTGCAGAGAGTTAAGTATATATAGAAATTACACAAACGAGTCTCTAACTTGTACAAAAAGTTAGAGAATTTTTTTAAAAAAAATAAAAATTATATATGTCAACAACAAATAAAATGTCACACTACAAATATTACATTGAAGTATACATGTTAATTTGACATATGAAACTCTCTTTTTACAGCAGTTACGGAAATTGATTTTTTTTTTTTTTGGCATACATATTTTAAGAAAATATACTCAAAGGGAAAAAAGACATGAATGTTATTGATGGTTTGGTTTAGGGTCAGAAAATCTAATGACTTGGACTTAAGAAAACTTAAAGAGACATATCCAAGACTTTCAGATAATAATTATGAGTTTATGATCCATGGCAAACACAAGGCAAATCCCTTAGTAGTTACAACATAGTATTTGAACATATGCATCCCATCATACCTTTTCAATATCTTCCCTAATGGCATATTTGCACGCTCGTTGACAAATTTCTGTAATGTCTGCACCACTGAATCCATGAGTAAAACGGGCAAGAGCTGCAAGGTCAACATCCTTTGAGATTGGTGACTTCCTCAAGCATGCCTTGAAGATTTGAAGACGTGAACTTTCGTCCGGTAAAGGGATGTAAATCAATTGATCCAGACGTCCGGGCCTGAGCAATGCAGGGTCTATAATGTCTGGTCTGTTTGTTGCCCCAATGATGAAAACTGTTTTCTTAGCTGTCATACCATCCATTTCTGTTAACAGTTGGTTCAACACCCTATCTGCAGCACCACCAGCATCCCCTACAGAACTGCCTCGCTGAAGATTGGAAATGTTCAAAGAATTAGAAAATAATCAATGTTAGCAACACACTCTTTCACACATTCTCTATCTTTGGTTTATTTTCTAAAAAGTCAATTTAGTTATCTAGTACATATACCACCTTTTAAAACAAGTATCAACGTTATTGGACCAATAATACAGAATGTGCTTCTAGCATATCTCTTATAAAATTAACAATGAGAAACAAGTCATGAATAAATTACTTTAACCATGAATATCCAAATGAAGTTTCATACCTGAGTTGCAATAGAGTCAAGTTCGTCAAAGAAAAGCACACATGGAGCTGACTGCCGAGCCTTGTCAAATATCTCGCGAACATTTGCCTCACTTTCACCAAACCACATTGTCAGCAACTCAGGTCCCTTAACACTTATAAAGTTGGCTTGGCACTCATTAGCAATTGCTTTTGCAAGCAGGGTTTTACCACAGCCAGGAGGTCCATAAAAGAGAACACCTTTGGAAGGTGACATGCCAAATTTCTCAAACTTCTCAGGATGTTCCACTGGGTATTGAACAGTCTACAAGCATCAAAAGATTACTTACAGTAGTTTGCAAATAAGAAAAGTAACTAAATTAAACTGTACAGAATATCAAAAGCAAGTTTGAACCTCCTGAAGCTCCCTCTTGACATGCTCTAAGCCTCCAATATCATCCCAGGAAACATTTGGAACCTCCACAACCTGCCAATAGCAATAACTCATGTTATGGTTCTTGTAAACAATTGCTTCAGAAAGGTTAAGATTTGTAATTGAAATGATTGCATGAGCTTTTTGAACACATGGGATAAGCTAAACGAAAGCAGGTGTTCATTCGGAAAACTATGATCTTTTCTGTCTTAAAGCTTATGAAACCCAATAAGATTAATGAAGCTCAGAATTTTCTTGGTTAAGAGTAAAGAAGCCAAACTCACCGTTTCACGCAGGGCAGATGGGTTTGAAGAACTTAAAGCAGTTTGAAAGTGTTCATTGGTCACAGCCATGGAATTCAGCACCTCAGCATCAATTGTTTCATCCTCTAAGTCAATAACATCCATTTTCTCCCGGATACACTGTAGTGCAGCCTCTGTGCAAAGAGCAGCAAGATCTGCTCCAACATAACCATGAGTATCTCTGGCAACTTTTTCAAGATCAACCTGAAATACACCATAAAATTGGAATTGGGAAGTGCAAGATATATTGCCTTCATAATATGATAACAGTTTTATGGCTAAACAATGAATAGAATCTTACATTGTCTGAAAGTTTCATGTTCTTTGTATGAATTCTAAGAACCTCCAACCTTCCAACTTCATCTGGTACACCAATGTCAATCTCCCGATCAAACCTTCCAAACCTTCTCAAAGCGGGATCAATACTATTAGGCCTATTTGTGGCTCCAATAACGATAACGTGTGATCGGCTCTTGAGGCCATCCATAAGAGTCAAAAGTTGTGAAACGATACGCCTCTCCACTTCACCATGTGTCTTTTCTCTCTTTGGAGCAATTGAGTCTAATTCATCAATAAAAATGATAGAAGGGGAATTCTTTTCAGCTTCTTCAAATGCCTTCCTCAGATTGCTTTCACTCTCACCAGCCAGCTTCGACATGATTTCTGGTCCATTGATCAAAAAGAAGAATGCACCAGTCTCATTAGCAACTGCTCTCGCAATCAGAGTCTTTCCTGAACCAGGTGGTCCATAAAGCAAGATTCCTTTTGGGGGCTTAACTCCAATTGATTTGAAGAGCTGCGGATGTCTAAGTGGAAGTTCTACCAGCTCACGAATTTGAGCCATTTGTTTCCTAACACCACCAACATCATCATAGCCAACTTCGTTTAGTCTCTCTTCATCTTCCCGCTTGATTGGCTCTCCCTCACAGAAGATTTCAGTATCAGGTGCCACAACACAGTATTCACCAGGATCAGTCTCTATTACCTTGAATTCAACACTGCGCATCCCACCCCGAACAAGGAACAAGTCCCCTTTCCTCGCTGGCCGGTATGACTCCATAAAGTATGCTATGAAGCCAGAATACAAGTCACATTCATTAGAAAGGCAGAAAGGAAAGTGATGCTATTAAAAAAGAAATTTACTTACGCTTCAGATATGCATCAAACAAGTTGCCAGTTACACCCTCAATGGTGTCATCGATTGGAAGGATGTGAACTCGTTTCCCATACTTCACATCAGGACACTGATGGACAGAAACAACATCTCCAAGTCGCACTCTAAGATTAGCCCGAACAACCTTATTCATCCTTATTTTTGGTTCATCACATTGTTCATCAGCTAGAACAACACAAATTGTGTCCCTTCGCTTTTTTCCCTGCAATAAAAGATATTCTTAGAATCGCATTCTATTTGCATTAGCATAAAAATTTGAAGATTCTAGTTACCTTTATCAGAACAGTGTCACCCCGGAAAAACTGAAGCTTCTCCATTGTTTCAGGGTGCAAAGTAACCACGGAATTATCATCATTAATTGCCTCATCAACAACAAGTCGGTTAGGAGACTTCTTGCGTTCTAATATTGCTGTGGAATAATCCTTCTTTTCACATTTCCTGAACAAAGCATACACTTTCAACAGCATAATCAGACCACTGTTGATTATCCCTTAAAATTTGCAAATGTAATTTTAAACCAAATCAACACCACTTTGACAGCTATATATTACACTTACTATTGATGTGTATAGTTAGCATGCTTAAAAACTATAATGACATGGAAAAGTGCTTCTCCACTGCCAAATCATTCACCAGCAGAATAATATCAACATCTTAAATATAAAACAATACGGCTATTGCGTATGCTTCCAATGAATAGACTTATTATGTTTACAGAAATTCTATGATACCCGTGAAAATTCAAGGGTTTTGGTTTTGTTATTGAGAAACTCTTTCTCCCCTCCTCTGTCCTCTCTCACTTGGTGTGTTCAACTCATTCAATTATTGGCCAGTACCAAAACCCTTAGATTAGTAGATTTCTAAGGGTACCATAGCAACTCTCGTATGTTTACACAATCTAATTTCTTGTTTCAAACTATATGTAATCCTTGTTCCAAACTATTATTCTGTCAACACTCATCAGTCACCACCATAATAGTATTTGATTGTTTGTGAGGAGCATATCAGCTGGGAAAATACAGACACACAGAAAAAAAAAAAGTAAAAACCAGAAAACCAGACACAAATAACACCATTCAATTCAGCTACAACTCTACAATTAACTGCAGAAACTTCATGCTGCAAGATCAAAGAAAATTCTAATTTCTTTGCCGTACGTGTGTCTCAAAGAAAAGAACACACTTCAATTGTTTTCAAAATAAATAATAATAAGAGTATATAAGAGAGTGAGAGAAACGCACGAGTCCGAAGAGGATTGATCCTTATCAGGGTTAGATGAGGTTGGATCCGCCATGGTTCAGTTCAGTGAAAGCTTTTACTTAGGGGTGATGATTATTCTTTTAGTTTGTGTGCAAAAGATATATGATGCTCTTCTAGTATAATCCAAACTCAGTGTCTAAAGGGAAGTGTTATAAGCTCTTAGCTTATAGCTATGTGGGAATGGGACATAAATGGGAAAAATGAAAAAGAAAAAACAAGAGATCATGTTTGGAGTTTTGGGACATGATTGACATGCATGATGTTAATTGGCAACTCCAATGAGGTGCGTCCGAGTGTCCATTAAGGTTATTGGAAGTAGCCACGCATCACGTTGTTCTTACACTTTGCTATGCTTTCGTGTGACTCTTTCGTAAATTCTATTACCAGCACCGCATGCAGTGTCACTCACTCACTGTCTCCTACTAAAACGACGAATTTATTTATCAACTTGTTAAGATAAATAAAAAATAAAAAATAAATGCCAACGCACTTTGTTTTTCTTTTCTGAGTTCCAACGAACCTTGTTATATATTGTTATTATTCGTTAAACTTTATTAATAATTATAAAATTAGAAGAAAATGAACACGTTAAATAACAATTAAGATAAAATCAAACTGTAGTTTTTTTTATATATAAGATAGAGGGTATCAGGAAGAACAAATTTTAGTTTTTTAAGTAAGATTTTAAATTAGAGTATATTAAAAATTTGGTTTGAGAAAAATATTTTTTAAAAGATGGTTAGTTAAATTTTTTATTAAAAATTAATTATAAAAAAATTGATGAATATTTTGTGTTCACATCATTATTACAATGACTCTCTTCTAAAAATGAGAGAATATATTACTATTTTCATTCCTTTTTAATTTTTCAGTAAATTTTTATTTCTATTTATTTATTATTGTTTATATTTAAGATTATATTAATTACTCTTTTCTTAATTATATTTCTATTTTTCATTTAATCTTTAATTAATTTGCACATATATTTATTGTGAAAGCACATAAAAAAAAAAGGATAAAATAGAAAACTTTGCACCTATTTTAAAAAATTATCACATTTCTTTTGTTTTTACATAAAACTCTAAAACACATAAAAAAAATGCAGGAAGTACCAAGTACTAGTATTTTTTTAAAAGAATTATTGTGACCTTGTACCAAAAATATTAAACATACTGAACTACGCTAACTCCATAAATTTATCAAAATACAAATTTAAGTTTTATATAAACTGTTTTTAAAGATTAAATTCAAAACTAAATTCTAACGATTAAAAATCAGCAAAAACTATGACACCCTTAATACAATGAAAGAAAGAGACTAAAAAATGGTTTTTAAAATTTTGAGGGATTAATATGAACAATTTTTTTTAAGGATTAAAAAGATAATTATCTAAATTTGAGAAACTAAACACATATTTAAGCCTACGAAAGTTCGTTTGCCCAAATCATTAGCCAAATCGTGATAATGAGATCTTGAAGTTCTCTCCTTCTTTTTCTTGTTCTTCTTTCTTCGTGATTCTCTTGGGGCAGAAGCAGGTTGTGAAGTGTGAGAGGAGTATGGGTCCCATCAACAAAAAGGGTGAAATAGAGAGAGTGATGAGAAGCGACTGAGTTACAGTGAATTTGTGGAGAGATATATGAAGAAGAACCAGCCAGTGATGCTCCCTGGCCTAATGGACCCTCTTCATTGGATGGTGATTATTTGTGCTCAAAGTTTAATCTGATTATAAAGGAAAATGATTGAATGCTGATTAAATTATTTTGTCAAAGGAAGGTTGCTGATTGTGACACCAGAGAATTCACTGATCAGAAAAGAGAGGAGATGTTGGTCTTAGATTTTCTAGCACGTTGCCTTCTGGGTAATGATGGTATTCGTTCAAGTAATGCCGCCACTGTGCTTGTACCGTATTTGAAGGATTGGCATTTTGTAAAGGTGTGTTTTAGCTTTTTGTCACTTCTCTATTGATTAATGTACCTCATATCTATCCTATCTTTCCTGAGTTTTGTAATCTTTGAAGGGTCAATTTGGTGTCCCGCCACAAATTTAGAGATGGAAAACCACCCATCCTTTTTTTTTTCCAACTCATTTTCCCTGCATTCTCGCATTTTAGCTAATCAGAATAGTAGGATGAAAGGCTCATATTTTATCTCAGAAAATCTAACTTAAAATATGTATCTGAAATGTGAACCATCTGATCTTCATCTGATGGTTCTGACTTCCGATGCATGAATGCAAGGATCCAATTCAATTTTTTTAAGGAGGTACCAAACTTACTGTAAAAGTTTTTACTTTTACATTATCTTTTTTTTTTTTTTTTCTCAGAAATGTCATGGTTCATATTGTCAATCTGAATGATGCTTGGACTTGGGAAGCAGGGCTGGCTGTGCATTGTGGATAACAACAGTTTGCCACTTAACATTCCCATTCACTTTTGGTTCTTAATGAAGGCTTTTTAAGTTATTTTCCATTTGTATTGCTGCTTGAAATCCAATTGTAAATAGAATTTTTAGGTGTGTCATTTTGCTAGGGCAAGCTCCTTTTGTATTGTGTAATCACTTTGTGAGCATGTGGCTTATTTAGATAAATATGCTCACCAGCAGCAAGAGCAAATGGAATTAATAAATGACTAGGATGTTTGGTTCTTATGCATTGAGAATCTTCTTCTTATGTGAGAACTGCATACGGATGATATTTTGTTTAGTGATTTTCTCTTTTCTCACTCTGGCAGGAGTACCTTGAATATGTAGCATACTTCACTCCAATGTTCTTTTGTGATGACTGGCTCAACCTGTATCTTGACAACTTCTGAATCCATGTTAATTCTTCTGACGCACACCAACCAAATGAGGAAATATGTTGCTCTGACTATCGATTTGTTTACATGGGGGTGAAAGGTGTGATTATAGGTGTCATAATTTCTTCTAGTTGAACAATGCATGTCAGATTATTCAGTACTTCCCTTTACAGAGAGATGAAAAACCCACCGGTAACCTCTTCATGCTGATGTTTTTAGGTCCTATAGCTGGTAAGCAAATGTCTGTGGAAAGAAGAGATGGCTTTTTCTAGATCCTTCCCAGTGTCATCTTGTATTTGACAGGCATGAATGCATTACCAAATAGAAATAAATGGCATTTTTTCCAAATAAGAATTTGGGTACTGATAAAAAAATCTATTTAGATCTATCAATACTTAGTCTTTTTCCAAATTACCTATCAGATATGATTTACTATTTACCCCCCATCTTTGCCAAACTTTTTATTCTTGGAAGATGACATTCCCTCATTCCTCTCACATTCTTTCTTTTTTTTGGTTCGCTCTGCATAAAAGGAATCATTGTTGCTTCTTTTTTTTTTTTGTCGTTTTTCTTGGAAGGTGGGGTTTGGATTGCTTTGATGTGTTGTCTTTTTGCTTAGTTGTCAAAACTAAGTTCTTTTCAACTTTGATTCAGGAATATGAAAAATTGTGTATACAAAATCTTTGATGAAGTATCTAACTCAAAGTTTCCTGGTTTTAGCAAGGTAAATTTCTAGTTTCCATTTTTCATCAATCTTATTGTTTTCAATTAGACTTTTCTGCTTCAGCCTTCAGTGACCTAACCACGCAGAAAATAAATTTGACTATTGAGAATGCTTTAGCTGGTTATATAAGTTAAAACTGACTTTACTCTTAAAACACGGATGAATTTTTATGACTTCTTTACTTTCATGTCATACTTTGCCTTGGCCAACTTGTTGTTGCTTCGCTATATGAATAGAAGATATGGAAATGGCACTGGAAGTTCATCAACAATATCTCAGCATTTATCTATGAATCTGGGGTGTTTAAGGAAGATTGCATCAGAGATGAAAAGCAGGCATGCTCTAGAAGGAAATCACGATCATGTTGTGGATATGATGACAAAGCATTAAAAGATCCTAGGTTTTCCAAATTATGCATGCATGTAGGAAAAACATGTATAATGATACATGAGCAATCTTACATGTCCTCGGAGTTTGAGGGCACTTCAATGTGTGATTTGGTGGACCTCAATGATATGAAATCACACACATCTCAGATCTACACAACTGAAGATCTCATTAAATTTATCGACAATGGTGTTACAGAACCGGCTGACTAACACATTGAGGAGCCATCTGTACTCCATGTTGCTTGAATGTCCTTCTGAAATTCATGTCTGACAACTGATTGCACTTGAAGTTAGGACCAGCTACTGAAGTCTTAAAATTTTGAACTCTTTCGGTCTTTCCTTCTGATCTTATGAGACAAGATGTTATCACCCAACTGGCACTTGTCCTAGCTTTTTTTGCAGGGGGATTTTAGAGAGGGACAGTGCCTTATTCCAAGGCAAGGAAAGTCTTCATACTCAAAGAGCGCTTAGACAAGAATTTTCATTTATCTCACCTCAAATAGATAAATGGGGGTTTGAACCTGCAACCTGTCATTTACCTCCATTCGAGCAACCCTTTATGGTTGCTTGTCCTTGTTTAAGTAAACTTTACTTTTCACTCCTATCTTTACTCTAACTTCTCCTACTTATCCCTAATTTATGCTCCAATTAGGTAACCCTTTTTTGTATCTACGTGCTTCCATAGTTTTACTTGTTCCTTGCTTTCTTTTCTGGCCATTCAAAACTAATACTTCTTTGATTTCAACGTTCCAATTTTTCATATCTTACAGTCCAACACCCTTCATTTTATTTTTGTTCCTACTAAAAGCTGACTTTTGTTTCTCATCAAACTTCTTAGAAGTAGATGATATAACTGTTTAAACTTCATGTGCATTAGTGAGGCAGGTTTGGTGGGTTCTTTTTGCTGAAACTCAGGAGTTGCTGGTATCACATTGAATCATTGTGATCAATTGTGTCTCCTTTTGCAACTTGGTAGCTGTCTGAAGGTGGTTCACTAGGTTTCTCAACCCCCCAAGGTTTATCTTTCCCTACAGACCGTGGCAGTTGGGGGCTACCTTCCTCTTGTGCCTCTTGCTTTATATTAATTTGTTAGTTTTCTATAGGTAATTTATTTGGAATAAACTAACGCTGTAAACATTTTCTACTCTGTCGTCCAATTTTGGATTGTTATAATATAATTGAAAAGTATTAGTTTTTATAATAATTACTTTAAAATGATATTAAGGTGATTTCTAAATAATAAGTATTTGTATCAAAATTAAATTTAGAAATAGGTGATGCACTGGTATTATAAAAAAAAAAATAACATTCTCATTCAATTACAAATAGTAATTATTTATGGCAAATTTGTTGACTTTATAATAAATACTTGAAACGTCATATCAAAATTAACTCCTTTAATAGTGTAAAAATGTTTTACATAATAAATAATAGTTTCAATTTGATACGTGGTAAAAGGAATTGATTCCGTGAAGTTTAAATTTAGGAAGGGAAATTTTTTCTTTTACTTTCAAGTTTAACATGCATCACGCTTCTGCTTGAGCGGATACTACCTGCTCAAGTGTTGGATTATTATTTCTGTTATTTTATATGAAAAATAAGTATTTGTTTTAATTATATATTCTAACAATGTAAAAGGATTATCAGAGTCAATCAATAAGAATTTTTCCTATATTAATAAATTTGTTGAGTTTTAAAATAATTATTATAGATGATATAACTTGATAGTAAAGGAAGAAGAAGAGATATGTCGGTTTAATTTTTTTTTACTAACGGTTATTTTTATTACTCTAACAATTGTATTTCCTAAATTAGAATTTCAAGTTTTCTATTTTAAGAAAGATATACAAGGACACAAAGGGTGGACTGTGGACAATTGGACATCAAATTTAGGGTTGATAAAGTGGGTCAGTCTACTAAAAATGGGTCGGGTTGGTTCAAGTCCACTAAAATGTGAGTCGGGTTGGGCTGGTCCACTTTTATAAAGTGGGCTGAAAATGCTAGCTCATCCCACTTTAAGATGGGTTAGTAGGCTAACGGGTCAATCCGGCCTGTTTAATAAAAAATAATTATTTTTCTTAAAAAATAAAAAATTATTAAAATTATACTAAAAATTAATAATAAATTATTTTAATACCTTATCGCACATGATTTTTTGATGTTGAATTTCTATGATTTTAATTACAACTTTCTTCTTTTTTGGATGTTCAGGAAAAACCCTTATATGTAATAATAATATGGTGTAAACATGTTAACTATAAATTAATTGTTTTTTTTTTAATTACAATTTTTTCAATGTTATGTAGAAAATTCATTTGAGCTTTATTATATGTTTACTAATCTTTCATTTTCCTATTTGTAGTACATTGGACGTAGACGTAGAGCATTGGAGTGGAGAGAAAGCATGTATTTTTTTTTATTTTATTAATTTGGTGGATTGTGGATCCGGTGGGCTGGGTTGATTCGACCCATTTAGTGGATTTGAAACTTTAATCCAATCTACATCTTTTTGTAGATTAAACGGATCGGTCAGC